>VZTH01018808.1:477219-537793 GCA_013397815.1 Aleadryas rufinucha
CATTCAAATATAATTAAGTATAATTAAAAACAACCTTACCTTCTTTTGATCTTCTAGTTTATGACTTACTGGATTCCTTCCATGTTTGTTCATCTCTGAAGATAAATCCATCACATTCACTCCTTGCCCTTCAAAATGAAATCGGTTCAGCAATGAAGCAAACTAATCCAAAAAACAGGGGCTACAAACACAGAAACATGGTGCTTTTTTCCATCACACACCATTCTCTGAACATCAGTGACGTGGGGAAATGAGTAAGAAATGCATCGATTGAGCTGAGGAAAACTTTGCAGTTCACTCTTGAGACTTTCCAAATCACCATAGCGTTTTAAAGATCTGATGCTTAAGAAGAGAAATATTCATCTACCACTTGTAACTCCAACTGCTATCTGTATCTTTCTTCACTTGTTTCCATTTTACAGGAGGTTACATCCTGACTGTGGACCTGTTGAGATAAAAAAAGAAAATCAAGATTTATTTACAATTTTCTGTCACACTTTGTATCTGATTGATTATCTGTCTTCATTGGGGATGTGTGCATGTGTGTGTGTGTGTGTGTGTATTTTGTGTGGTTTTTGTCTTGGTGGTTTTGTTTTGGCTTGGTTTTTTGGTTTTGCTTTTTTTTGTTGGATTTTTGTTTGCTTTTGTTAAGTGATACTGGAGTTTCATTTAGTACTTGGCAGGATGAAATAATATATGATCCCATTCATTCCTCTTTACATCGCCATGGGCACACAGAGTATTCACTGAGAACAGCTAGAGAATTCCAGCTAGCAATGTAAAGGAAAAGTTATAGGAAAGAGAAATGCAAAGACTATTTGTCTAAAATACTGAAAACACTAAATAAAAAACAGACCAAAAAAGTCTTCCTTAAAATACCTAGTCCCACCCTAAGCTTTCTTGTTGTGATCCATTTACAAATAGGAGACAGACACAAGAGTGAGATAAACCCAGCAATGAGACAAAATCAATAGATCTATATTGATACAAAGAAGCACTGATATCATAGTGCCCTGTGAGATACCATTTCTTCCCCAGACTGAGTGTTGCAACAAGAAACAAAATTGTAGTTATTCTCAACATTGCAATGTGAGGCACCTATTCTTATCCATTTTTATCTTCATATACAATTGAACATGTTAGCAATACAGGTCTAATCAAGCAATAAGGACAAGTCCTTTCCAAAAATAACTAGAAACAAACAGAAGATGCATTTGCCATGGGAAATTGCAGGAATATAAACAATTTTGCACTAAGATACTATATGAGAGAACACGTACCCAGATAGCTTGTTACCCAAACAACTATAGCCTGGTACATCTTACCAGCATATAATGAATTTTGCTTGCTCTTCTAACTATTGAGAATCACTTCCTTCTGTAGATAAGTAGTGTATTACAAACACACCCACCAAAGTAAACTCAGATGCTTAGAGCGCATTTTTCTATTCATTATTAGAGCATCCTGGGAAAGTCAGTGAAATAAAAAAAAATACTAAGGCGTTAACTGTCCATAAAATAGGAAACAGTCATTAAAACTATGCTGTTAAAATCTTCCATAAATTTAGGATTTTATTGGATTAAGAAGCAGATCAGTTTCAATACAATGCTATAACCTTCCCAAGCACATATAGCTTTTCTCACCCTGTTTCTACAGAACCTGAAGCACAGCAAGAGAGAGCCAGATATCTCTCTCAGGTGCAGCCTGTTCCCACCCCTACCTGTGGTTTCCCCCATTTGATAGTTTCACAGATCCACAAAATGCACAAAACTGTAATGCCAGGATGCAGGAAGATGGAACATGAGATACTGCTGCAGGGATCAACATCTGCATTTATGCTTATAACAATTATAAAGCCAAGATAAGTCAAAACCAAGCTGTTAAAACTCGGCAGTTTCTCTGATTTTCCTCTGGTTCATTTCATGGTCAGACATGTGAAATATATTACTTCCCATGCCTGGCAATTATACTATGCTAGGCAATTAAGCTATTCTGTGGAACTGCATGGTGTTTTCAAGCCAAAGTTGGACAGAATGCAAATAATTTTGTTTGGACTGCCCTCATTACTTTTAACATGCAAAGCACAGGGTGGCAATTCTTGCTCATTCCATTCAGCGCATTGTTCCATGGTCTTCAGCCTTTTCAACATAAACAGCTGTAATTAAATGGTCTTGGCTGGCTTTTTTTTTTTTTTTTTTTACAGTGGAACCCAATTTATTATTCACTGTTTTACACTGATATTTAACATACATGCATTCACAGAATAAAATATCCAGAGTCCTAGATAGCATGATGATCACACACTAAAAAATAGATTTTTACTAGGTCACCTACAATATAAAAGTCAAGGTGATTTGGAGCTTTTTTATTACTTTATTCTCTTAACAGACACAGGAAAGTCATTCAATAACAATTTCTAATAATTTACCGATACTTATAGTAAAATAGTGTTCCAGACTCATTTAACACTGCAAACACAGGCCTAAAGGAAGTGAAGCAAGCCATCCAAGCCAGGAACATCCTTAGACTTTTTTGCTAAACAACACAATGAGGAAAATACTGTGTAGAAGTATTTCTGACAGTGGAGGGGGTTAGTGACTTCCTCCTCTAGAGAAACTATGGAAATCATTAAGGGTGATGAAGCTTCTGGTTTAAATACCTCAATTACTTGTCCAAATTCAAGTGGACTTAAGTCAGTGCCTGAAATGTGTCTGAAATAACTTTTACTTCACTGTGAGCTACAGGTTACTAGTAGACCAGTGGGGGAAAACCCTAGAATATATTCTGAGAATTAACCAGAATTATCCTCTCTATAGTGCCCTTATTATCAACACAGTTCTCAATAAGTTTACACTGAGAGGATTTTCAGAAAGCAACTACAATCTTCAAGCTCTCTGCAGGCCTCTTCCATGTTGCTGCAGTAGTAGCAGTAGTAGTAATAATAATATTTTCCTGTAAGTGGCACATTCACTAAATATTTGGTGGAAGTTAACACAAATATCTTTACAGAGTCTGGATGCTGCAAATCAACCTGGTTGAGAAGGAGGCTCAGGGAGGGTGAGTTGTAAGCAACTACTGTTTTAGTCAATTTTAATGGTTCTACAGAATCTACAAAGAAAAAGCTGTTGTACAGCCATAGAAAAAATTTAGATAATGAGTTTTTCTCCTAGGTTTCTTCCCATTTTCATTGGCCTTCAGATGTATTAAAACTTCATTACCACATAAGGTGCATTCTGATGGCTGCCTGGGAGGCTGCACACCAAAACACTGCTCTGTGTTTTTTATCATTGGCAAGGATGGGAACAAGAGCTACATTAGAGACCCAACAGATTACTTTCTTTTCCAATATCCTATTGTGCCTATATGGACATTCTCAACTTTTTCCGTACTAATAAAGCAACTTTGAGGCAGCTCTAGGTATAAAATTGTGACTGCAATTTGAGCTTTTCAAATTTTCTTGTTTGTGTACAGGATAAGTCCACTGAATTGCATCCTGGGTATTATCAGCTGCACTGATAGTGTTTTATGCTTAAGACAGTTATGTTTTTATTAAAACATTTCTGGAAATCTAAATAGAGAGATTATTTTCTGGGTATGCTGATAGGAAATGCCACGCAAATTTTAGAAGGACACAGCAGCAATTTTAAGTACTAATACCTCATTATTAAAATGGACCTTCTAGTTTACGTGCAGTTATAATAGATGTGAAATCTGGGGGCTGGGAGGGAGAACAAACTGAAGACAGCACCCATTTACCTGTTTCAAACATGATAGTGTCTGTGCCAGGACCCAAAGCAAGTGCCATCTGTAAATCTCAGTGCACAGCTAAAGCAAATCCCAGATACAAACCAGCCTTTGTTCTTGCCCATCAGTGTTCCCAGGGATGGCAGCATGGCTGAGAGAAATGGTGGGAGAGTATCAAGACACCATGACTCCCCTGAGACTGGCAGTAGGGCGCATCTTGTGCAAGGCATGCTCTGCCCCACTGTCCTTGAGGCTGATAGTTCGGACAACAAAAATAAGGCTCACCACTAATATTCTGCAAAATTATTCAGCTTCACATTGAAAATAGACAGGTCAGGAATACCAGAGATGTAACTTCCATACTTGATACACTCCTATGAAACTTCTAGGTGATGTGGCACCCCAGTATGGCTCTCATAGCAATAGTTTCACAATGGCCTTAAAAACTAACCATGAAAGCTTCTTATCTTTCTTTGTAGTTTTTTTTCCACAGGGAGAAAGCATTAAGGGCCTCTGTATGGGTCTAACTTCAAACATTATGATCAGGAACACAAAGAGTTATCAGAAAAGTAAGATGATGTTGACTCTTGGAGGATTTGAGAGCAATGCCAGAGAGCACTGCTTTTAGCCAGCATTCAGAATAAGAAGCCAATATCTCTTCTCTGCAAACACGTATGATAGAAGTGCCATAGAAAGTCTTGTCTGCACCAGATAAAAGCAGTCTGGGAAGGCAGCTAGTGAGCCAAAAAAATATCTCTAAGTACTGAGGCTTGCCTACAGAATTATTTATTCTGATACAAAATTAATTCTTCTCCAAACACACGCCTGATTCACGGCAATACAAAAAGCTGCAGTGTTTACAGCTCTTTCTAATAAATGAAATGGTGTTTACTCAGATAAAAAGTGACCCCATAAGAACAAGTCTAGAGATGATATTTCCTTTATTAAGTGCTTGTGTGGCTGAAACATTTTTTATTATTTCTGTAAGTGGTGTTACCCTATCCTCTGCATTTCTTCATAGGGGAAAACTCCTCTTCAGTACAGAATGCTATGTGGAGCCACCACATTATCTGTGAGGATAGAATTACAATTGTTTGCATTGTTCCTGGCTCTAGTCAATATATATTAAAACATTTATTTTCAGATTTGTATGGATTTAAAAAAAAAGATAAAGGGCAATCTAATATTTACATCCTTGCAATGCTGTTCTGCAAAGAAGGATGCCATTTGCCTCAAAATCATCAGTCTGAATGCACAAATTAACCCTGGTGCACATCATGAGTTCGAAAACCTAAATTAGAAATTATGTGTGTATCTATATACACACAGACTATATATATATATATATATATGAGACTGTTCTATTCTCAGAAACCATTGTTATAAATGGTACAGCAACTCAAATCTTTTTGGTTTTCTCAAATCCTTTTTATCTAACATAGCAACTTCCATCAAACAGGCTGAATTCTCTTTACAGAATTTAGAGCTGCTATTACATGACAATTTTATTTCAGGCTTGGAACCAGTACCAGACAGGAATGCCTTCTCTCTTCCATCATCCAATTCTTTTGCCACTGAGTGTCAGAGATAAAGAAGCATAAGAAAAGGAATACAAAGTACATTTTTAAGAGATAGTCCAGTCTAGCCTTTTACTATGATGTCTCCTAAAGATTTGTTGTGAGGGATGACAGTTTTGTTGTGTGCACAGTACTCTGTGTCAAGATACATAATTGAGCATCAGACCCAAATGACATTTGGTTATCTTACCCAGCACTGCCCTGCTACATATGCAATCTCTTAAAGAGATTCATAAAACGTCTACATTTCACTGTGCTTTACAGCACTTCTGCAGACATGCTGTAAAGGACAAATTCCACCTGAACAGTTATATCAATTCCGCCTCTAGTTTCAGTGGAATACTTCTCCATTTTTATCCAAATTTGTTTTGAATGTTCCTCTGTACTACTGAAATAGATGAAAACAGTATGGTGTAGTTTTTACATTTCTAATGTTTGGGAAACAACAGGAAGAATGAATATTCCATATTTATTTACTAAATACTTTGCAATAGTTGTATTTTTATAACTCTGCATGTATAACAAAAGAGCTACCTTAAAAAAGAAGACAGGAAAATATTCTCCAAAACCTACCAAAAACCTAGATGGGATATGAGAAAGAAAGACAACACTGAGGTGGAAATGAAGGGGAATATAGAAAACATCTTCTCATATTCTAGGTGTACAGTGGAAAGAGTAAGCAAGAAAAGACAATTCAATCAAACAATGCAAGTACACCTACATGGATCTTAAATTGCTCTGAACCATTAAATGAAGCAGTCTCTTTATGCAAGAAAACTATTTATAAGGCTCATGAGAAAGAGAAAGGCTAATTAAAAATAGCAGAGAGCTCACATACATTTGAAATTTTGTTTCCTAGGGAGCTATTAAGCCTTCATTTCTCTTGCTTTTAAGTTTTGATTGGCATGCTGAAAAAGATGCAGCTGACCTGTGTCTGAGCAGTGGCCAGTCTTCTGGGAGTTTTAATCATTTACAGCTATTGTTCTAACCAGATTGCCAAGACATAATAAATCCCAGAAAAATTACTAAACAATTTTTTTTGTGTACTTTACAAAATTTCCAGGAAGAAAAAGGCCTTGGGCTTCAGGAAATATATAGATATATGGTAGCTCTATGGAGACTAATATATCTGGTATTTTGCAATAGCCCGCATATGTTAAAACTTTGCTACCATCCATGGAAGGAATGCAGCCCAAGGGGAGGTGTTTTCTCTCTGGTTCATACGCCGTGAATATGACAAACAGGAGCACACAAAGTTTCACATATGTTGCTATTTTGAGCAATTTATATATTCAAACACAAAAGCAACATACTGAAGGTTCACCAGTTACTCTTACATGAAACAGTTAAATCCACCTCCCCTATTTTACTGGAAATAAGAACTTACACTTCCCAATTTGATAAATCTAAATCCCTAAAACTTAAGAATACCATTAAATTACACAGCCTCTCTTGAGCTATCAAGACTTGCTAAATAACTCAATTGGATAAAAGATCCAGCTGCATTTTCAAAACATTTTTAACTCAATGCCTGTTACAAGTGATAAAGCAAAAATTCTTACCTATACACACAGACAATTTCACAGGTGCTTCAAAAGCTGCCAGTTAATTCTTTCAATATTTGTTTAGTGGCAGCCTTTCCAGTTGGACTCCATGCTCATCACAAGAAATTACACACAGGTGCTGATCAAACATTGCAAACAGTGCTCTGTTACCTCAATATTCAATCTGTGTCCAGAGCAGTCTCTTGCAATTAAATCGGTTGATTCAAACAAATATGTGGCTGAAACAACAGCTCCTAGAGACTTCAGAGCAGAGAGACAACTGACTAAATGAGACCACTGACTGGGGCTGGGGGAAGGAGGTAAAGAGAGGGGGGGAAAGGGGATGCAAAAAGATTATAAATATTTTTTAGAGAAAGAACCGAGTGACAAAAAATATTTGAAATATTTGAAGACAACAAGCATCAGTAGGTGGTACTGTCTTAACCATGAACTAAAAAGATGGCCTTTGATGGGAGAAGTTTGTCCTCACAATCACTGCAACACAAGCTAGTTTAAATTTGGGCTGGGAAAGACCTCCTGGGTAAATTGCTTCCTGGTCTGCCAGTGCAGAATACATTACTACAATGTATTTTCTAATGCTTTATTCTGGTATTACTCGCAATTCCCAAGTGACACAGCTCACAGTGCTTGGCACATGAGAATATTAAACAGCCCAATAGAGATGAATCCTCTAAGTTTCTCAAAGGATGGATATACCGACTTAAATTTTAAGCTGAGTTTTACATTCTTCAAGCAATTTGTACCAATATTTACCAAAAGTGAGATAATTGCTCACTCCAGATATATATTTTACATACTGATGGTAACATCACAATTTTGAACACATTAAAAATCTTCTTTTATTAATATGACTATCTAAGCAAACCTTGATTTTTGACTTATCTTAGGTCTCAGTCCATTCAAGTGAAACTCAAATAGACCTTAAGAGTACCACAGATACAACTGCATTTCAAGATGTCAAAGCACTATATCAATTGTTCCCAAGAATCTCAAAGATGGAAGTCCATTCACAGGTTCCATTAAAAGAGCTCTAACTAACAATAACATGGACTGGAAATACAGGAATATCTAGAGAGTCTTAAGTGTTACTGAAAATGTAGAACTAAAAACGGTTTGAGGTAATACGTAGGAAATAATTGTTATGAGAAGTATAGGTCTTTGTGTCTACCTAGAGCACATGTCCACTTATGACTGCCTAAATTATGTCTCAAGGCAGTAATGTACTCAAAGAACAACATAACATTCCACTTGTAAAGAGATTTGCATCACTAGATACACCAAATTACTCCGTGTCTCTGAGACAGTCTTGGGATGGATTCATCTGAACAAACACAGTTGCGTAAGTCTAAAATCATGGCTCGGTAGTCTCTCTGTAGTTTGAGAAAATAAATAGGCATTTTTAGAATGGAATTCTTCTCAACCAAACTAGCTGCGATGATTCATGACCTAAAGATGACTGATGACCTAAGTGGCTTTGGAATGCACAGACTTTTGCTGTATGTACGAAATCAGGTGAGAGGAATCTTTTCCTTCAAATGACACATCTTAAGGGATGGAATACATGAGGCTCATACATTCAAACAAATGTTAGGAAGCCATTTAAAAAAACCCAAAAAACAGAACCCAAAAAACCAACAAAGTCTAAACATACCAGCACATCTGATCAAGTCCTGCTGGAATAACCTCATACAAGTAATCTACCAGCCATCTCTTCATTCAAAGTAGATGTGCAAGAACAACTGATCTTTTCTGGTTTGTCACAGGTGAAAATGCTGGCTGCCGCAATAACTTAGCTACTCTAGGGGAAATGTATCTGCTCCTTTCACAAAAAGTTGCCTACAATAATTGCTTCTCTAAGAGCTATACCTCTTCTTTCTTAAAAGTTTAATGTTGACTAGGCAGATAGTTTTTCAATAGTCTCACAAAAACTTATCTGATTCCTTTTAAGTACAAAAGGCACAAACACATCTCAAGTACTTCAAGCCCTGTCCTGTTTTTCATTTATGTTAAAGAAAATATATTATGTAGCTACTCAAGTCAACAATAAACCTTGTTGTTGTGGCTTATGAATGATATTCTCCAATTTAGTCCTGCTAAAACCAGTCTGCACTTGCTTCCCTCTCCCCCTGCAATTGTGAGGACAAAAGAAATAGATCATGGGTTGAGATAAGAACCATTTACTAGAAAGAGCAGTGAGATAAGAAAATGAACAGTAACAGCAACAGTATTAATAGGAAAAGGTCTAAGACAACAAAAGGATTTACACAGAAAGCCTGCAACAATAATCAAATACCAATCAGCTCTTCCCCACCACATTTTCTTCCACTGGAAGGAACATCCTTCTCAGAAGCAAGAGTCCCTTTTCCCAGTCCCAGGCAATGAATGTGGGATGGTATAGACAAACCTCCTAGTCATACTTCCTCAGCTACTGCAAAAAATTAACTCTATCCTGGCCAGTAGTAGGACACTCGTGAAGGAGAAAAGTAGGCCTTTCTCTATTTTCTTTTAAACCTTTGAAACAGTCTTGAGAGTTTTTTTGCTTCTTAATATGCAGAAAAATTTTTTGTCACAGTCTTTTCTTAGTAGACATAGCTTGGCCTATTTCTGTAATATAACACTGATGATCTCCTCATCGCATCATACAAGCTACTTGCCCTGAAAAAGCAACAATAAGTGGGACAATCTTATGACTTCTACCTGTGTAAATACCACTCCTTAGATCTGAGTAACATGGATCCCTGACCTAGCTACAAGCTCCCTCCTCACCCATATCCTGAGTTTATATCTAGAGGTTCTGTGATTCTTTGTCACACAGTGAGATTAAAGAAATTTAAATCAAAGGCTCAGTTTGCAACATGTTTTATAATGCCATTGGTAATATCTTCTACTCTTTACTGCGTCAATTACATTGCCTGTAGGACTTTTGATTTTTTTTCTCGTATCTAAGCAATTTTTAATATCATATAGTAGTGCAAACTTTCCTCAGATCCTGAAAACTAAACTGTAACAGTGAATTTCTGCTTGTTGTTAATCCTCCTTCATCCAAGTTAACTGCAGGATCTATGTAGTGATTTTTAAGACCAGCTGAAAATTAAGCACGATACAGCTGTATGCTCAAACTCTCCTGTTGTATCCTGTGAGGTAGCCCCAATCCTGCAGCCCCCCCCTAGCTCTGGCTGGCCAATGGACCTGCCCCCGTTCTCTACCTCCCCCGGCATGTTCCGTCCTTGGACCTGTCCCGTTGGACCTACCCCTGCCATTGGCTCCTACGCCGTGACCCCGCCCCTAGCCCCCACCTGGGCCCCGCCCCCTGCCCGCGCCCGGGAGAACACCCTGTACTTAAGGGGCAACACGTGGGGGGGTCGGGGTTCCGCCATCTTGCCCCCGTTCTGCACGTTTCTGTTACGCGTCCCGCATCGGAATAAAGGCGAGCAGGACATGCTGAGGGGTGGTTCCTCCTGCCTCCTTCATCGTTTGCCGCCGCTGGCTGCGTGAGCGTGCCCGTGTGCCGACAGCACCGGGCTGGGTGAGTGGCCACTCTCTCGTCTGGCCCCCTGAGCTGAGGTAACTTCCCCCTGGCGGGAGACTTCTGTGAGAGTGGTGGCTATCTCGCCATAGCTACGCAACAGCAGCGTTACTCTCCTTTCTCTCTCCCTCCCACCCTGATGGAATGGAGTGGAAAATCAAGGTAAAACTTTTATGTTGAGATAAGAATAATTAATAATTAAAACTGATGATGACACTGATCTACAACTCAGCCGAGGTGAGCAACTCACCTAAGAGGTTCTATTCCTCTTTTTAAATGAACACATTCCAGCCCTTCAAAAAGTGCCAAAAAATTAACTGTTTGAAACGTGCAGTAATTAAAGAAAAAAGAAATGCTAATTATCGATGCAAACAATTCTTATTTTCTCTGTTGAGACAGTTGTCTTGTAATTTGCCCTCCCAATTATTAAAATGTGATTCATGTCACAAACACACTGCTGAATTAGACCACAAATGTGCACTGCTTGCACTGCTGTATTTACATCTAAATATTGTCAATCTCCCAGACACTACTGGTAATCAACACACAGAATATGTAGCATTCAAGATAAAGAAATGCAAAGGTCAGAGATCATCCACATTGATAAAATAAGCACCATTGCTTCATGTGATCAAACACACATGGACTGTGAACAGTGTTTCGCTGGATAATATTTGCATCTCATCTGTATAATAATCCAAATTTACCATTAGCCTTACATGATCAGAAATCAGGTAGGAAAAAACTCCAAAATAGAGATTTAGCAGCTGGGCTGAGTATTCATTTTAAGAAAATCTGGTTTCTGAAATTAAAAACTCAAATTTAATTATTTTGTTCACCAGATGCTCAGACTAGCAAAAAGAAGACTGAAACAGTTCTGCAAAATGCATTACGTACTCTATCACAGAAATAATATCTATCTGAAGAACTTTTTGTAATTAATTGCATTATATAATTGTGTACAAATACTAAAAATGTTCACCCCAAAAAGATGTCCCAATGCCGTTAATTTTTGACAGCTAATAACATTTCAGAGTAAGAGGGTAATCCTGAACATATTACTACATTTAAAAATATGACAAATATACACAAAATATTATTTTTATGCAGAAAAATACCCCACACTTTTTTACACACTCAATGTAAATTTACACACATATTCAATGACTGGTATTAAATAGCATGCACACAGATCTCAGATAGATACAAAATCTCAATGTTTATATTGCACCTCAGTTACTTTCCCATAACTAAACCCAGCTTTTTCTTTTAGTATTTTAGATGGAGCAGCCTAAACAGCCTCAACCAAAATAAAGATTGTTACAGTTATTACTGGATGATACTAAAAAACATGTTGAAATACTGGTACAGTACTGATTCGTTTTTAAAAATAGAGCACTGCTTCCTAAATCCAGCAAATTTATATAAAGCAATGTGATATGAATGATGTCTCATTTTACAAAGGCTTATACATACCAGGTGATGCAGTAAGAATGCATGATTTTTCATCATGTCACTGTGAGATTCTGAATGAAAACACTGAATTATTACTACTTATGTATTTCTACATTCTTGCTGTTTGTAGATTTAAAAAAAAAAAATAGCATCATAGGAGTAGAGGTTAGGACAGAAGAATAGGCTCAGAAAACAATGTCTTTACCCAAGGTGTGGATCACGTTGCAATGATAGAAACTTAATAGTTCTTCAGGAAGCATAATGAACAGCCTTATCTCAGGAGACCTCTGTTCTCTACACCAATCAAGTGGTGACAGCTCATCCTTACCAGAAACCAATACAAGGAGGAAAGCACTTGCCTGAGAGTATTAAACCCCCAGCGTGTTAGATGCCTGCTGTCATCACAGACAAGTATTATCATGCAGCCTACCAAGCTAGCTCAGATACTGCAGTTCAGACAAAGACAGCTTTCTATATTTCTCAGCACCACAAATCAAGAACATCTCTGTTTAATTTGCCTTTACTAGTTTGGCAGCCCACTGCCTAATTCCCCATACCTCTTCATCAACAAGCCAAGTCTGGTCTTGGCAGGGGGTAGGGAGTTGCACAGGCAGTAAAGGCAGTCCCCTGGAGTGGAAGGGAACACATGGCTTTGTCCTGCCAGATTAGGAGCAGTATTGATTGGCTGCAAGACTATTTTGCCCAGACGTCCTCTGATAGAAAGTGGATCTCTAATATTGAGCCCTTGAGTACAGAGATAAAAGGGAAAGCTGTGAAACATTTGGGGCTACAGAAGCATTTGAATAAGCTTTCTCCAAAACAACAGCAGAAAGAAAACCAGTCTAACTCAGCAACTAAGTATTTATGCACACAACATTCCTAGATAATAGGAAGCAGAACACAGTCTTTTGCACAAGAATCATTGTGAAAAGTCATGACCTGCTCATTCAATGTAACTGCAGCAAGCAAAATCTGTGTGCCCCATAAGAGTTTGAGATGGGGATGGGTAAGTAAGATCTGTAAGCAATAAAACATATACTCAACTATACTGTAAACAAATATTAACAAAAAGCTATCCCTAACTCTCTCAGCTAGATATTTCTATGCATAACTTCTCAGTAAGTTCAAATCGTAGTCTAGTATTTACAGTCTAGAGGAACTTAAGAGCTAATTAGCACTTAAGTGCTAATAAACCTTGCTCTAAGATCAGCAAGGTTTATTAGCACTCCATTGCAGTGCTGGACACCCACACTAAACATCAACACCTTCAACTGGAACAATTACATTCTGCTTTAAATATATCTCAACTAATACATGAAGAAAACATCACTGAGAGCAATATCAGGCTCTTTTCTGATGAACCATAAAAGCAGCTGTTATTCACAAATGTTAAAAAAAAAGCGCGCCATGTTTAAAGCAATTTTTTAAATCAGGTTAAACTTGTAGGGTCTCTGTATTATGAACATACTTGTTTACCTTGAATATGCTACTAATTTGTAAGAGCAAAGGAACAATGTCATGACTCCCCTCCCTTACACCTCTTTTATTCTCATCCCTTAAAAAATGAGTTGAAACAAATAAACATAGCCCTTTTCCATGACTGCCTCACAAAAACTGGACTAGTAACAAAGATAGCTTATCTGGGCAGTTTACAACAGATGTTAGTAGCATAACACAGTCAATATGCAGAGACCCATATTATAATTTATGACCTGAAACTGTTTTCATTAAGTACTTATAGTGACATTTCTCTGCATAATATTTTCAAAAATAAAATATAATCAAAACAATGCTGATGTTTTATAAGCAAACCACTTTCTGGTCTAGCTCCTATAATCAGGCTAAGAAGCATCTTAGCAGCCATTTGCACTTACAAGAACACAATTTTCTATCTCCACATGAAATGATGAAAGAATTAATGACAATGACCATGAGATTCACATTCCTTCACCTTGTTTTGTGAGCTCTCTTTCCTTTATATAAAAACTGTTGTTGTGCTAGATAAACCATTTAACACCATGTCCTTTATTAGCACAGAATGAAAAACTAAATGGAGAGAAGATAGTCTCCATCCTGTTCATAGCAGGCAACTGCCCATAGTAAAAAAAGCTATGATCACAAAAGCAGGTATTAAATGTCAGTTTTAGCAGAGCCAGGAGGCAAGCCGGAGGCTGGAGGCAGGCCATCTAGGACAGGGCAGAAGCACAGGCAGGATAACTTGCTGTACTGCTGCCCACAGTGCATATGTTCTGTGGGTACAGGATCAGGCAGAGTTGTCAATCTGGCACCTCAGAGGAGCCCTTAGTTCTCTCATACAAGTATTTAGAAATGGCTGGCTGTTTTCATGATAAAAAACTTTTTCTCATATATTCCATTTATATCGTGCCCTTTGCCAGACAATTTTCAAGTGCTTAATATTAATTAGCTCTCAGAAGGCATATTTAAAGAATAGACAGTCATTTCATCCACACTTCTATCCTCTGTGGCACAGTGTGGTGACAACAACATGACAGCTACTTAAAAAGCAAAACATAATAATGGAGAACCTAAAGCTGCTGAGGGTAAATTTTCTTAAGCTGGGATTTTCAAAGCCTATTCAAGGCCCCAGCTGAGCTCCTGTGGGCTTCTTTGAAGCTTCTAGCTCTCCTAATCAACCCAAGGACCATTTTTCAAAGAGAAATGGAAATCTCAATATTATTAAACCCTATTAAGCACATACCTTTGCCCCATCCTTTATTTTGTTATTTGGGTGTTTTTTGAAGTTTCTGTGCAGTACTTATGTGCATTTTTAGTTCCCTATGACTATTTTGCACTCTCATACTTTCTAGAAGGATATCCTATTACCGTATCTCAGACTTAAGAGTATGTTTTCTATTTACCTTCATGTAAAATTCAAAATACGAAATTAAGATCATACACAAAACCAGGATGGAATAAGACCAGTGAAGGAGACAATTATGAGATTATATTTCAAATGTCTGAAAAATGTATAGCAGACAACACCTGGCAGGTAGGCTATAATTAATATTGCACAGTTGGTTTGCATTTAAAAGACTTAATGTAATAACAGTGATAATTAATTTATAGTTATTAGCTATTGTGATATTTTCTTGTTTATCTGCACTATTTATTATATATTAAGTCCACTTTTTTCAATGGCAAACACTGAAGACTAGCACAAGCACTAGGAAGTGCATCGGAGGAGCAAGAAAAAAGTATTTCAGTTTTGTCAGAACAGCAAAATACTATTTTAAAATATCTAGTATGGATATTGAGATGGCATAGATAAATTATCTGTGATGAAAGAAGTAGATGATGCTAATAGCCAAATAAATTGGTAAAATAACCAATTAAAATGTCATCTTTAATTAAAATGCCAATTAGAGCAAAGGGTTATTAAGAAACATGCCAGTCACTAAAACTGATGAATCCTAATTCATTTACAGGATGTCTTTTCTTTAGCCACCCCCAACAGCATGAGCCCTTACCCAAAATAAAACCAAGCTCTTGCTGCCTTTTTTTAACACACATTGCATTCAAACTATTCCAAAAGGCAAAAATTAATAGTGCTACAAAAAAAAAAAAATATAACCAGCTTTCAAGACAAAGAGATATAAAAAAAATTTTAAAAAAAGAAAAAAAGAAAAAAAAAGAAGGGCAAATATGCTAGCCTGAGGGTAGCTTGGTATGGCAGCTGATAGGAAATGCAGATCCTTCTTCCCAGTCCACCCCCCCTCTGGAAGGAACTCATCTTCAGATTTCAAAGCTTGCGTAATGAGGAGCCAATAAAACATTATAATCTGCTAATGCCTATTACCACTGATTCACAGGACTTCCTTTCCCTTCAATTGAACCACATCACACAGATCACCATGGTTTAGTAGACAGTGCATGAGGATGGGGATTACACTCCAATTGACATAATAACACACGCAGTAGAAACAGAGCAATAATACCTCCAACAACCCCTGTAATTGGAGCCGAGATACTGTACTGACAGATCTATTTGCATTAGGTCAGTGGGAAAACTTCTGGGTTTCAAGCTTACAAGGGGCAGTTTTCTGGCCTGACCAAAACCTCATCATTCTGTGTTTTCTTCCCTGTTTAGCTCAGTGGGCTTTGGATCAAGACAGCATCATTATTTTGGTATCTCAGTATTGCTCCATTCAATCTCATCAAGAAACAAAAAATCCATGCATGTAAAGTAGTCCACCAACTGGATATCATGCTGCCTTCCTTCTATTTCCTCAGAACCAAAATTTAGCAAAAAGGAACACAACCCAGTGAAACTTCATTCACAATCTGAAAACAGGCTTCCAAATCTAGAAAGCAGCAGCTAAATGAACTAATATGCACATATACATATTTTGCTTCAATGTGCCCCCTTCTTCGGTTTCATCTCAGCCTAGCCTTCCCCTGCTTTGCCACCAATACTTGCTTACACTATTTCACTTAAAGGTCTCTTCAGAAAATGCAATTCATTTCATGAATATGTGAGCCAGCTAATCTGTTCCCAGCCTAATCAACCTTAGCTTCTACGGTTTTACCTTCCAGGGTAAACCTTACCTGTTTCTACTGCTCTATACTATAATACTAAAATGAAGGATTAGACAACTCAAATAGTCTCTATAGTTTTCTCATGAACCATAAAAATAAAACAAATGAAACATCACACAGTGCCTATTCATCACCTTTATTTACAGCTTCTTTCTATTCTATAAATTTCTTTCATTAACATGTTATATTTCTAGTACACAATATTAGAAAATTCTTAAATCTCACAATCCTAAGGTGCTGGGGTTTTTGTTGTTGTTGTTTTTGCATTTTTTTTAATTAAACAAATTTTAAAATGTCTATATTTTATTACACTTCTGCTTAAGGAGAACACAACTTCATTCCAGGCTGTTAGGAACTATTGAGAGAGATATTACCACCCCCCTCATCAAAATCTCCGGAGTCATCACTGACAGTGCAGTAACACATTTATTATGCCTTCTTCCATATTGCCTGTTGACATTCTATCTGGCCTTTGATGATGAAATACACAAACTGTAGAGGCAGAACTATGAGGTTCATATTCCACTTAGTTCTACCTCGTGAAATTCAGCCACAGAGACAAAATGTGTGACACACTCCTGCACTCCAATCAGGCTATCAAATATCAGACTGCTTTTACAACTTAATATTTGCAGGAAAATGAGTAAGTAAAGGGACATCGAAAAGCTGTCTGAAACTTATTACTTGAACCTCAGAAAACTGCTTTTCTGAAAGGTTCATAAATTGGCAACTGATCACAGAATCAGCTAGGTTGGAAAAGACCTTTGAGATCATTGAGTCCAACGTATGAACTTACCCCACCTTGTCAACTAGACCATGGCACTGAGTGCCACATCCAGTCTTTCCTTAACACCTCCAGGGACAGACTCCACCGCCTCCCTGGGCAAACCATTCTAATGCCCAATCACTCTTTCTGGGAAGAACTTCTTCCTTAAGTCCAGCCTAAACCTCCACTAGTGCAGCTTAAGTCAGTGTCCTCTTGACCTCTTGCTGGATGCCTGGGAGAAGAGATCAACCCTCACCTGGTTACAACCTCTTTTCAGGGAGCTGTAGAGAGTCACAGGGTCTCCCCCCAGCCTCAACTCAATTGTTTTATCTTTATCATTGGCTTGCTTTAGCAGGTGTTTTCTAACCACTATAACAGCTGGCTTAACTTGTTTCTATATTCACCTAGTAGCACCATTGTACTCAGCAATCTGGGATCCATGGGGCTCTACTGAAAGTTCAAAAATTGGCTAAAAATATCCCAACCATGCCAACCAGTTCACAACACTGAAAATGGCTCTTTCAACATTATGTCACTTCAAAATAGATGCTCAGAATTTTTGCATCCTTAAATTGGAGGCTAAATCTTCCATCCTAGCCTAGGACAAGCAAAGGAAAAGGAGTAAAATTCATGTTTACACTCAGTGCATTGGCCACAACAGATCCTTAATGAAAATTAAAGCAGTCGAGAGACTGTTTTCGTGTACACTCAACTCTATACAATTCAAAGAAGCCTGGTTATCATCTGAAGAACGGAAAAGCAGAGGCATAGGCCAGCCAGAAGTTTTGTTCTGTGAAAATTTCTTTCCAAATCAAGACGTGACGGGAGATGAGAGAGAGCTACAAAGAAATCCTCGGCGAGCTCCCATCGCTGGGAAGCAGAACAGAATTGGACTTTCAACTAACTATGCTGTGCTACACTATATTGTGCTACATAATGCTCTACATCCATAATATTTATTGCCAGGTAGAAGTCTCTTGGTATTATGATTTTTTAGGCAATAAATTATAATGACTTAGTGACGAGTAAACTGAATATTGGTGACTGAGAGTATTCAAGTCATTTTTAATTACTAAAATAGGAAGAATGAAACCTAAAAACCACTAATCTCTGACTTCATAAATAGGGTAGTGTAAGTGTAAATATACTTCAATTGAATTATTTTGGCATACTCTGTAGTGAAAATAGACAAGTTGTTTAAGACCAGAAAGTTTTCAGTACCTAATAGCATGTTGAAGGAAATGCATCAAAGCAGACTGCAATGGCTAAATAAAACTTCAGTACATCAGAAACTTCACAAGAAAAGAAAGCACACAAGCCATACCAGCAGAAATAGAAGATCAAGAACAGAGACATCTAGAAACACAGCATAAAAAAAAAAAGGAAGAACAACACACCAAACCCCAAAATTTCAAGCTTTTTACTACTGGGCATACTTTCTTTTACTGCCTTTAGAAGTATCTTTTTAACATACCTGCCCTTCATTTCCAATAAAAATGAACTGATTCATCATTTGCTGAGTTATTATACAGTTCTTCCTAGCAGAAAACCAGTAGTCTGAGTTAAAATTGAAGCAAGTTACCAGAATTAGGTTTAATAAACTTAATTAATAAATCTACGACCTGTATGCTTGCTTTAAGTATAGATTCTATAGGTCATCTTGAAAAAGACTATGTTAATTAATAACATCCTCTCTCTGGATTATTACATTTTCAGATCTAACTAAAGCAAAGAGAACTGGCAGAAGAGTTGGTATCTTAAATTGGCCAATAGAAACAAAAAACACTGTGAGATGAGATAATATATCTTCTCACAATGAAGTAGTGACTGCACCAAAACATATGAAATGAAGACAATTAAAGATACTGTAAATCTGTAATTTTTTGATTAGTATCTTCTATAACAAATTCAGGGACATATGCTACACATGAAGTCACTGAATGTGTGTATTAAATATAATTTGCTTCATTCTGAAATATTGCTTCTTAAAAAAAGGTGAGAAGCACACTATTAAGATGATCTGACTGTCTTGTTTATTGTTGCATGGAAAACTATTCAACCCTGACTTCATGAGCTGCAGTCCATCTCTGGGAAACAAGTTTTTCCCGTTTAGTCCTATGTTCCATATATCGGCATCATTTCATCACCAGGGCCTGTTCACCTGTACAGAATAGATTACTTTTCCAGCAAAAAGACTAGAGACTTGATCCTCTAAGTCTCTAATGACATCCAACTCTCTTGTAAACCATTTTATTTTCATCATGCAGCTATGCTTGCTGAACATCCATAAACGCGTATTTATAAAGGCCTAACACATGTAAAGACTCATCACTCTATTTGCCTTTGTCGATGCACACAGCTGAGGACAGGGTACCTTTCAAGAAAAGCTCAGAAGAAAAATACCAAAATCTTCACCCATCAGTTCTTAGTTTGAGTTACTGCTTGAAAGGCTTCATACCAGTCTATTACTAGGTCATACTGTGTATGATACTATGTATCTTAGCACAGGACTGAACATTTTGAAGCACACAAGTTTCTTTTCACATCTCTACACTGCTATTGCCACCACTTAATGATGGGGGATTTGTACACCACCCAAGCACACAGTGCTACTGCCACAGTACATCTGGAGTTAGTGACATCCTGTCTATCAGTCTCCTCATGATTCAGGAAACAGAAAAACATCACACATCTGGTAGAGCTGCCGATGATCCTCATTTGTGTCTGAAAACAGAGGACTAGAGCCCATCTCAGCAGAAAGGTTATTCCAGAAACAAGTACCCATAGAAAAAGATGAAAGTTTCATGCAGCATCTCATATCTTTTCCTATTGCAGTGATATTTTTCCTTGATACAGCCAAAACCCTTCTTCAGGAAAATATGTAAAAGTACTTTGTTTTCAGTTGGTGATAAGCCTTATCAGAAATTCCTTCAAAGCTCAGCCTAAGCTCTGCTGCACAGGAGCATACACATCTATCCTGTACCTCCCAGACTCTGAGTGAGCTGTTCACACTGATGTGTCTTTCCATACCCTCCCCACAACTTCTGTCCTTCAGAAGCCCATGTGATAATCTGGACTATGGCATATTTATACCCTTCCTCCTTGGCAACTCCTGATGTTATAAATTACTCTTCTCAAAGCATTTAGTATTAGACACTACAACAAATGGTGTTTTCTCAAAGAGCCTGCTGAAGATAAACATTCCGGAGACTCCAACATCTAGATCAATTTGACAAAACCATCCTGGAAAACTTAATTTGATTATAAATGCTAAGGTCACAGGAAGAAGGAAAAACAGCCATTTAGCATGAAGTGACTGAAATATTTACATAGCTGAAAAATTAAGCAGCACAATGTACAACAGAGAGCCTGGAGGACTGGTGTTGTTTATCCTGACACATGACTCATAGCCTTAAGTGCAGTTATGTGCAAAGCTGAATCAAGTTGGTTTAACATTTTTATTCATGCAATGGAAAAAAACCCAAAAACAAACAGAAAAAAACAAAAAAATCAAATCCTGCCACATGACCACAGGCAGCAAAGGCAGCAGTTCAACAGTTTACCTGACACAACTCTGCATGTCCAAGACTTTCTCCACTTCATTCTCCCCTCAAGGGCATCTAAGGACCACTCTCTGCTGCCCACACCAGTCCCACGGCTACACTGATGAATCATGGAGTCTCTTCTCATGATGCACAAAATCTCTATTGCTTGGCCACTAGATGCTCTGAGTATGGAGTAAATCTGCTCTTTTGATAGACTAGGCAACCCAGGCTGGAATGAGGAGGGTTTGTCCATTTGGGATCTTGATTATAGTAAACACAAAATTCAGCTCCCAAAATGTAGCTCATCCCTAACAAAAGGCCACCATTTTGTTTGCAGGTTATGACTTCATCACTACATTCCCCAGTGACACAACTAGGACCATTAGCAGCACTTCTCTCCCATAATTTTTGCAATATCATTCTCTTGGGAAATTAATTAAAAGTCTACACAGAGACTTGCATTTCAATCTGGACAGTTTCCCTCCCTTCTCCTCCCCCATCTCAACTTTGGACATATGATAAAATTAAAGAAAATTATTTTCAAGAAAAGTCAGATGTAGTGCAGCATCCCAAATGTTTATACATTTCAGAATACCATCACAGAACAATTCATTCTTCATTAGTTCCAGTGATAGAAAGTATAAGGAACACACTACTACTACCAGAAGCTTATCAAATAAAAATAACAAAGAAAATGAAGAAAAAGACAGCTCTGTATCATCACAAACATTCAGAAAATTACCAGTAACAATGAAGTCATGTTGCCAGGATAGAGTTGTCTTCTCATAGCATTTATTCATTTAACAGTCACAGAGCAGCCTGTGACAGCTTACTCAGGAATCAAGAAACATGTAATACATCACAAAATTGTAAGCAATGGCTTTATCCTACAGGCTAGTAAAAAGGTTATTCATTTACTGCTCAAAACACACTGGATGGATGGTGCTTAGTGGCTCCAATGAAGAAGAATATCTGTTTATATTCTTACAAGATATCAATACTTAAAAATTCATGTTAATTGTGCAGTGAACTATCTGAGCATAATGCTTAGTTCTTCTTTTAATTTCAGATAAACACAAAACTGCATTTATGTACTCAAAGCTGTTTTCATACCACGGTAAACTATCACATTTTCACATGATCTCTACTAGAGAAGAATCCAAGAACAAAAATGAAAACAAAATTCCAAACAGAAAATTATTTGTTTGCAGGAATGTCTTTACAGATCCTCAGATTTATTAGCAACACATTCTTTTTAGCTATTACTGTATTTCCCCACCAACTAGACACATCAGCTCCATGCTACAATTTGAAAAAACACACTTCTCAATGTTATATTTCTATGTAATTAAGCATATAGAGGTCTTCTTATACTTTTATAAGAAACTGCACCCCTTTATGAAAAAGGCCAACGACTGCTGTCATTCAAGAAAAAAAATGTCACTACATGTTTACACATATATTTGTAGGAAAGAGAAATTGTAATTGGTGCTTTAGGAGGACTCCTTTTAGAGTTCACATGGGTTATAGGACATGAAAAGTAACAGGCCCAACAATCAGCTGAAAATAAGGGCGCAAACAAAATTCCACATTTTTCTGTATTTCACAGATCTATAATGCCCCACTTCATGACAGTTGCTTTAAAACATTCACAGTTCTCAAAAAAGCATGAGAAAGAAGTGCTAACAACCTCATTGCTGAAGTCTCAAGGAAAAGATGCATCTCCCAAGTTCTTCTGTAAAGCCTAGAACAGCAGTGCAGTCTCCCACACCACCTAACAGGTTTACCATTCGTGCACCAGATTTGCCAGCTTTTAATCTGCACCTGCAGAACAAAATAGTGCACTGAGATTCAGTGTGACAATTCACTGACAGCAGTGTGACAATAGAGTGCAAGACTGAAGCTGATGAGGAAGACAGTGCTTACAAGGTGTTTCTGCTGCCACCAGCAAAACCTGTGCTAAGACCAAGGTCTTTTCTGGTCTATAGTTTGCAAGAGTCTGAAGAGACCATCCAGAAGTTAGGCTAAAACAAGAAATACAACTCCTCTGCAGATAGATTACACATCCTACTTGGTTTCTCTGCCTTTATGTTGCTATAGGGATATATCTGGCATTAATAATTTTTCTGAGACTTTGTCTTATTTTCCCCTTAGGCTTTTTTTATTTATATATTTACATTTTTTAAAAAAGTGCTGCTAAGGAGGCAGATAGAAAAAGGTTTTTGCACAGAAAAGGTGTTGTTGCAAAGAAATGTTTAGTCTGCATGAAATGGAAGAATACTTCTTAGGAATCCTTAAGGCAAAAATCAGGAAAGTGGGCTAAAGAGAAGGCACACATGCATATCTCAGCATGTATTTCTGCTCATTAAAGAATATTCTTGTTAGGAAATAAGTTAAAAGTTCCTGAATCTTATAATAGTATTTAGCTCTATACTTACACTAATGCAGCTTTCCCCAAGCTAAACTAGTGCTCTCATTTGAGAGCACACTAAAAAAAGAAAAAAAATCATTTAGTTATCATGAGAATCAGTTACTCTTAACATGGCTCAGCAGTTCTTGCCGTTACTTCACCAGCAGAATATTTGAAACCGGACAATCCTAATAAGCGCTGCACTACATGGCAAACTACATAAATGAACAAGAATTTGGAAAAAAGCAATTAATGTAAGTCGAATTTTACAAAAGAGTGACAATCTTATATTAAGAAATTTGAATCTAAGCAATATCGTGAGTTTTCCAGCAAAATTGTTTTGGTACATTTTTGTTTCAAGTTTTGAAAAGTTGTTACTTTCTTGACTTAATGTATTCTTGGCCACCTAGATTTTTGATTACACTTTATGATAAGTAATTTTTTATGATAGCATTTATTTGTAATCAATTGTATATTTTCTAGAAACAGCAAGGGTTTATATGGAACCAAAAATAGCCAGCTGCAAGAAAACTTCATATGAACTTGCTTTTATCATGAAAATAAAAGTAAACCAATCCCCAACTGGCAAACAACACAGTGAAAATTAAGAGTTGAAACACTTATATTTTCTTTTCATATAGCTATAAAAAACACTATTTGTTTTCTTTCTTCTAACTGAAAGCTGTAAAATACTAAATTCCACTGCAAACTACGCATTTGCTCTCACAGTTATTGTTATATTACCTTCAGCTTCTAATTATAGTTCTATCAACCAAAGGGTTATACATGCAAAAGAAGTGTCAATATGTCAAAAGGGGATCTATATATTCATGAAAACCTCTAGAAACGAAATATCAGACACAGTGGAAGACCAAGAACATAACTTCGTCAGATATTTGAATCATGATAATCATTTTCTATTTCAATAGAATTCTATTATGTGACTTAGAAAACATTTAACTACATTAAAAAAACATGAAAAATTTGGGAGAAAAAACCTCACAAGAAGAAATTAGTAAATTCTACATGGCAAAAAATGAGAAAACCCATGACTGTAATCAGTGGCAAAATGCTATACTATTGTGATTTGTGAAGTCAGCTTCACCGTGTTTGTTGCATCTAAACATTTGCTGGACTAAAGAAAAAATAAAATTACAAAGCCCAGTTCTCAGTGAATGTGCCAGAAGAATAACCAACTCCTATGTACATGGAGATGAGCTTACAATCCAAAATATAATTACATACTTTTTGACTCTAAGTTGAAATATTCACTATTTATATACTTTGAGGTATATTAATAGGCTCCTTGGTTTTAAGGGACTTCAGCTTTATCCCTTAGAATAATGCTGTAATGGTTGAATTTCTTCCTGCCCCTTTAAGGGATAGAAGTTGTTGGCAGGAGATCAGACTTCCACCTGAAATCTGATGTGCAAGTTCAGTTTCTGCAAAATCCCTAGCAGAGGGAAAAAAAAAAAAATCTGTGGACATAATGTCACTAACCAAAGTGCTCCCTAACAATAATTCCTTGCAAAAATGTATGCACCTACTGCAGCAAACATAGCATTCATAAGTAATTCCATACTTTGTCCAGCTACAAGATGTTACCTCCCACCATCTGAGGAGCAGAACAGATAGCAGTTTCCTGGTGTGTCCTGACACAAGCAGAGAGTTCAAAGTCTGTTTCTCTTCTATTATATAAAGAAATTTCTTTTTCTGAGGGGCACAGTAGCTGATTGTCCAACCTTTCCAAGAAGACAAATCATGACTGAAATTTAAAAAGCTCATTTAAGAGAAAGTGTCCACACTGTAAGGCAGACATAAGGCACGTAGGGCAAGCTTGGAGCTCAGACTGGTACACCACTTGACACCAGACAAAGCCACCTAACCCTGAAAAGCACAGATATATGCAAAACCAGAATTTCTCTCTGTACTTCTGTAGTCAGAGACTGGATGGGATTACAAAGCTGACAGTACTGATTCAATCAGAGTGGAAACTCCCAGGATAAACATATAGCAGATGGCTGGAACAGTAACATACATGCTGCAATCATTCACCCCTCTATTATTAATCCTGAAGTCCCTCTTGACTAAACTGTAATTTTCAGGAAATTACAATGACAATTGTAGGTAAATGAACAAAAACTAAGCCTAATGCAAATGAACTTCATCCATAAAATATGATTCATGTTGGAGCCATGCATTTTTTAAAAAACAGAAAATGCGACCAATCTGTTTCTGCATGCAGATGTAAGCAGATACACAAATATACAAGCACTACAATTGCACAAATAAAATTTTGCATGTGATGGTGGCTCTGCACAAAACAGGGTCCATCGGTTGCATCCCATTCTTCTCAAAAATAACCCTTTGGTTGATAGAACTATAATTAGGAGCTGAAGGTTTGTTTCTGTGTCAGTTGAATGAACTGATCTGCAATGAAGCTTAAAAAAACCCCCGTGACTTGTAGAGTGAAAAGGGCCTTAAGCAACCAATCTTCAGCAGACTTTGTAGACAGCAAAACACCTTTCACAGGAGTGAAGCATTGTGACATCTGCAAACAGATATTTCTTCAAAACTAAGCATATGTTAAAGTAAACTGAAAGCATTGGTATACGTAAAAAACCAGCTTAAATCTAGTTCAAAAGTTTCCTTTTATGGAGCAGGGAAGGAAAACATCTTTTGTATGAGGGTATTATTAAATCACTCAACTTTAATTGCATATGAATTACAACAACAGAATGTATTTTGATAGTAAAGTTATGTATATACAGGGCAAACCACAGTCTAATAAAAACAGCAGAGCAAAGAGGCTGATAAATCATCAAGTTGATCACTCTGCCTGTGTGTAGAGTGATTATTCTCTCTGACACATTTTCAAGTGCCCTATTTATTCAACGAAATGATTATGCAAGAGCCTGACATGTATCAAATAGTGTGACTGACAGACAGGCAGACACACATATTACTAAGCCCTGTTGAAAAGCCGCAATTTGTGGCAGAACCCAACGTTAATCTAACCTCTGTCATTTTAGCAGAGAAATTGATCACAATTATTACCGCAGATACATTCAGGTTTGCTCATTCAGCCTTTCCACCAAAAAGTCCAATGCCTTTTGTGCTGTGGAACTGCATCTTTAAACAGTTGCTTGAATTAACACAGGGAGACTGACAAAAATACAGCTCTTCCTTCAATTCAGATTTTCAACTGAAACACGACCATAAAGCAGCATAGTCAGAAAACAACTGCACTTAACTTGCTGCAGAGCTATCTTTCAAATTAAGTAATCAATCAAAAAGAAAATATGAGAAAAAAACCCCCTCAGAAATATTTCTGATTCTCTTTGAGCACATTTTACAGATTTCCCACAAACAGAATATCATATGGAGCATCAAACTAACTCTACTTTTTCAAAAAATTACAGAATTACCTTCTGCTCCTAGTAAACATTGCTCTTACTCTTATTTAGGCTATCGGTATGAAATAGAAGCAAACAAAAGTCTATAGCCGATCTAACTAGAAGAAGGCAGGTGCCAACAAAAGCTGTATCACTGCAATACCAGCAAAACAAAACCTAGAATTCTCTCTCAAATTATCATTATTTACATAGGCTGGATTGTTAATAATGGAAAAGATACAAGAGAGACATAATAATAAGCACTGAAGACTTACCTGGACACAACCAAGGTGTGACACCACAAAAACTTATACCAGCGGTTGTGAATTTATGCCATCAGATACTTGTAAAACATGTTCAAAAGTGCTTGAAATATGAACCTACATAGTGTACTTTTTCATGGCACAAGCTTCCAGGGATTCCCTTAAAAAAAAATTATGTGGTATTTGGGAAGAACAACTGTATTTTAGAATTCAGGATCTGAATAATGCATAATTTTACTTTTTAAGGACAACTTCAGCTGAGAAAACCAAACCCAGGAGCAGATTAAGGTAGTATTCAAATTTGTGAATGGCTTGAGATGTGAAGGATGTTTCACAGATATGAATGTTAGTTCTCTATTTGTTTGGGCCCTTCACAACTTATTCCTGTAGCTCACAGGTTCAAGACTGATGAATACTGTGTAAGCTTAAGTGGCTACTCATTTTATTTGCTACAACAAGAACAAAAAAATAATTTGCTGTTCAATAATTTTACAGGCACTTGGGTGCAAGCATTTCCAATAAAGGCAAGTTAAAACTGTATCTATACAGACTGATTCAAAGAAGCTGTAAATCTGCAATTCTCAGTGGTATTAGCAAGAAATGGCTTCTACTGAAATCACCAGAATTTCTCTACTTCATTCTGGGATATCATTTTCTCCAGTGGTCTGGAAAGCATCTACTACAATGCTTTTTTGGTTAAGAGTTATTATTCTATATTTGTTCTGTGGTACTGCCATGAGATTCTAGTCAAGATCATGATTTCGTGGGCTAAGTGCAACATAATAAAGTGCTAAGTCTCCTTTCTGTGAATTTTAGCAGTATTCAGTAAATCATGGACAAATCCACTCTGTGCATGGAAATTTTATCCATGCTCCTATTCATCACCACAGGCTACTTAAGACATTCATTTACAGGGAGAACTAGATTTGCAGAGACTTACAAGGATCTAATCACACTAAACATTTTGTCCGCATTTCAGTGCCCTGTTATTTCTCAAGTCTCCAGGGCATTTCAATTTTTCTGTCACAGTTTGAAGGTCCTCCTACATATCAGTAATTTCTAGCCCTCTCAGGATCCAAAAAACCTAAAACACCTCGCTAAGGTAGCCTCAGTTCTGAGGAAGTTCACAAAAGACAACTAAGTCCCCACAGTTCTCAGACTCTGAAACAGGTTGTATTCATCCAGCACTGATATCCAAAAGTAGCTGGGGGAAATAAGAAAAGCATATGTCTATGTCCTGCTGAGCCCAGCTTCCAGCTTGGATGTAGCAGGCAAAGGTACAATTCCCCGTTCTGCCTGACTTGGAACATATGCACTAGAAATGCTACAGAATTTATGATTCTGCATAGAAATGAGGATTCTGCTTGTTGCATCTCCCACAGAGCAGGAAGAAATCTAAAAATAGAGCAACTGAGTAAATTATACAGATTGATTCTGGCAAAGACAGACTTAACCCCACCAAGGCTTTTTAGGAGAACTACAAGATGGAAAAACTGCTTTCATATTAACCAAAGCAGACCAAGAGACCCAGGAAGAAAGGATCAGGCAAGGGGAGAAAGTTAGACTGCCAGTAAAATTTAAATCTGAAAAAGACCATGTACATGAGGAAGCAAAGAGTATAATTAAAAAATTCTCTCCAGTTCTTACTTTTTTTTTTATTCTCCTCCTATTAAGTAGCCCAATATTGAAGTGCTTAATTATAGTTCTGTGTCTGAGATAACAGCCATCCATCTACACTGCAACCTGACAATCCTCAGTACAAGCCAGTACACCCCTCAAAACACAAATACAGGATATTTAGATGTTTCAATGCCCTTTCACGAGTCATTTCTTGCATGACTGACTCTAGTACTAGACTACTATGTGACTCTTTCACAACCATCATTTGCTGTTGTCAGACTGGATTCAACAAATAACTACTAATACTGCTAACAGAGACAGAGAATGAAGAACATGGGAGAACAATTTAACCACTTCTGATAAGATTCCTCTTTATGGAAGACAAGAACTAAAGCCATATGCTTTTTAAGCTCTCAATACCAAAAGTCCCTGAATCTTAGAAGTGTCAATACCTGATTACTGGCAGCTGATATCTCCTTACCAAGCAGTGCTCCAAGACAGCAGAATGGAAGGCGCGCTGATCTTCGCAGTTGGTGTGGGTGCCGCTTCTGTGCCAAAATCCACTCCCAACACTGCCTACATGAATGCTGCTTCATCCTATGCTTTTTCCATCAATGGCCTATTTCATAAAAGTCTTATGACTTCATAGCTTCTTTTTTAAAATATGGCTATAGTCCCCAGAATAAACTAGACACAAACAGATTAATTACTCTGAAATGCTGCATTTTACCCAAATCTAAGAAAAGCCCAAATTTAGAACACAAGATCGCTTAAAAAATTACTTCCTAAAGCCAGAGGCTAATCCAGCTCTCATATTTGGTAATATGGGAAGTATCTAAAAAGGAGGAGAAAAATGTGCAATTTCCAAACACCTTTTTATGTAGTCATGTAATTTTAACAAAGCAAGCCACTAAATATGTTTTCTTTTAACCACAATGCATTACTAGGAAGAGCTACATTTCCTTTCTTCATACCTCTGAACAGCAACTAATTTCCTTTCATTACAGTGTTACTGTTCACATGCAAGATGAATAAATATCAAATTTCACTGGATTCTCCCTGTTTCAGATACAGATCCATTGTGAACTGAGTAGAAATAGTTTCCCTAATCAGAACACTTTCTGAGCCACTTGCAATAGTTCAGAAATGGCACAGTGAAAATCTAAATAATAAAAATATGCTTCATTGGGCAGAATAACTCAAATTTTCCTGCATTTGCAGCCAGGCAAGAGCAGGTATAAGAGCACTTGGCTGTGACCAACAGCACCTAAGGTAACAACAATAATGATTTATGTGTTAACATCAAAAAAAGAGTTTTTAAATACTCAGAAATAAACAAACAAACAAAAAACCCCTTTGGTTTGAATTAGTAAGATACAAAAGCTAGCTGATTAACAGACCATGATGAGGATTCCTGACCTGTATTTTAAAAAGTTTGCAGCTAACCTTTTTAGAACCATAGAATCATTAAGGTTGAAAAAGGCCTCTAAGATCATGGAGACCGACCATTAACCCAGCACTATCAAGCCTACCATTAATCCATGTCTCTGAGCACCACATCTACATGTTTTTTGAACACTTTCAGGCATGGTGACTCAACCACTTCCCTGGACAGCCTGTTTCAATATCTGACCAGCCTTTGGGTGAAGAAATTAATCCTAATATCCAGAATAAATCTCCCCTGTTGCAAGTTGAGGCCATTTCCTTTTGTCCTATTGCTTGTTAGCTGGGAGAAGAGACTGACCCCCACCTGGCTGCAGCCTCCTTTTTGCCTGGTTAAACAACCCCACCTCCCTCAGCTGCTCCTCATAAGACTTGTACTCCAGAACATTCAATAGCTTTGTTGTTCTTCTCTGGACACATTCCAGGTTTTTAACTTTGAATTGCAGTGTCTAGTTCCAAGATGAGGCAAAGAGAAAAGAGGAAGAGGAAAGTAGCTCCTTCTGCCATTCCATGCAGCAGGGCCACCTCCACTGACAGCAGTCCTACTGGCACCTGCTTCCGAGGAAGCCACAGAGCTGAGCAGTGGGACTGCAGCAATCCAGAAACCCTCCATAATCGCTGGGGGTAGGAGCTGTGCAGACATACGCCGCACACGCCGGCGTTAGTGATGGCACTGTGAGTGTGTGAGCTGTCACGTTCATACCAACGCCCGGCAGGACACAGGCTGAGGGCACTCTGGGATGGTGAGGCTGAGCCATGCTCAGGCCCCCACCAGCCTGGGCCCACCAGGCCTGAGGCTCTGCTGAATCCCAGGGATGGCTGGGGGTGAGGAGGGGAGCCAGCAGGGACAGAGCCTGCTGGGAAGCAACTGCCCAGGCCCCGGATCCCATCCTGCCCCAAGCTCCCAAGCCTGCTCACCAGCCTGCTTCACCTTGTGCTCCACGTCTGCTGTGCTGGCTTGCCAAGCCATAGTCTTTGGTACTGCTCTGAGAAACACAGCTTTTGAGGAACAACTGGGTGCTGAAGGTGCATGGGGAGGAGGAGATGCCTAACACCAGCTGCTGCACAGTGTGGGGAGGATGAGCAGTGGGACACTGCACATCACTGACATAATTGATTCTTCTACTCCACACCACCACCAGCCACCTGAGGGCCTTGTGCAGCAAAATATAAAGGGTCATCACTGCTATGCCTGACAAGAGGAGAAGAGAATGAGAGATGATATCTGCCCTGAAAGCCCTTCTGCAAGCCATGGGTGCAGTGGGAGCAGGGGATCATCTCTGTTTCTCTTTCCTTCAGTAGCCCACAAAGAGCCTCCTGGCCACCATGAATGCTCGAATTTCATCTCTTCTTTCTGCCTATCACTCCTTGTTTGTCTGTCTGACAGAATTACAAACCCCAGGTTTCATTTTCCAACTTTGACTGCGATTTTCCTCCCATTGTGCAGCATCCTGGTGGGCTCTCCTGCTGGAACTGAATTTTCCGCCTCTTTTGAGCTATGAGGGGCAGGTAATCACCCTGCTTCGCTGTAGTCCCAAGGAACAGCCACAGGAATTAATCACATTCGCTCTGTCAATTCCTGATTTTCTATTAAGGAGATCACAGTAAAGTCACATCTTACTGTAGTGGATTGGCAATCATAACAGTAATGAAAATCCCTGCTTTTGAAATTATGCAGAACACTAAATTAACAACTGAAATGATAAAAGTTCAAAATTATTTTTCTTAAAGGAACCAATCCTTGTGATAAGTCTGAATCATTTAAATTAGGGGGAGAAAAGAATGCGAAATAAGGGGAAAATAGCATTCATTCCTAATAGAAGTGTCTCCCCAGATGGAAGTGTTTCAGATAGTAAGTAAGCATATGAAATTATACCCAAATTAAGTCCAAACTAGAGCAAATCTTACTTTTACGTGACTTTTGTTCATTTTTTCTGTTCTTTTGGCATTTTGTTGTTTTATGTTGGGTTTGTTTCTGTGGGTTTTTTAATCACAAACAATCCTTGCTTTTAATTTTATTTATTTACTTTTCTAGTGGTTAGGCATTCAACCCAACACTACAGGCTACAAAGCTAACTGAGGCATATCCAGTGCCAGTGGAGTTTTATCATTTCCTTACTGGGAGGAACTAGAGAACAATATAATCTTTATGGTAATAGACATTCAGGGATAGTTGTTTGGCCTGGCAAATGCCACAAAAAAGTAGCTAAGAACTATTGTTCACTTTGACCATATTTCCTTCAAAAGCAAAAATGCAGACAAATATTTTAGTCGCACGGGTTTAGCTTACAATATGTGGACCAAATGTTTTCTACATAAACATTTGAAATTCCATGTAAATCAAGTTAATCACATGCTGACAGGAATAACTGTTAATTTCCCATTTTTGTTTGGTTGGATTTTTTTCCTAAGTTTTTAAAATTGCTATCTTAAGAAGCCTGGCATGTAGTTTCAGGAAACAAAAACAACGTAATTGGAAAAATGAATCATACGTGAAAAAATCACTAGACCTCCATCTCCAAAAGGCTGAAAACAGGTGAGGATTTCTAATATGAATTACAGGGCACACACACAAAAGATTGATTTCTGCCAATATGTTTCATCTTGGTAACTTCAACTGTTATTAAAAGAAAAATGTGCAATAACAGATGTTCTTGTAGCTACGTATTTTACCTGGAGACATTTGTGTGCTTCAGTGCTTAAAACAGATACCTTTGATGAGCAAATTCATGATTTGTCATCTGTGCCAACTCACCTACTCTTACTTCTGCAAGAACACTGAGAAGTCTGGACAAATCCTCTGCTGACCAAATCCAGACCCTCAGCAGATTTATCTACATTAAGAAGGAAAATAACTCATGAAAGGAAATTCTGCTACCCAATATGAAAAAGAATGTATGTTATAATTTTTCTTCAGCAAGTTATACAGTTAGTAATGGAGATTCTCAAACAATGAGGTAAATAAGGGACAACTTATCCTGTAAGAACTATCCTGTAAGTAGTCACTAAAATTCCCCAAAGGCAAATATTGGTGGAGAATTGTCAGCTGTCAGAGTGTTAAGCATATATTTAGACCCAAAGTACAGCCACAAGTGTGTTAAATTCAAATAATTACCAAAAAACCTTTTCATAAAAACTTGTCTTGAACAGAGTGACCTTTATTGTATGCTAACAACATATGAACACTTGTAGGTATTTCCAGAACACAAAAATATAGTTGGAAATTTAACTTCAATAATATTTTGAATAGATAAATAATCTTTTACTGTCCCTTAACCCTCTCATCATAGATTACAATAAATCATGAAGTTAATTATTTTTGCACTTTTTAAAGGCAAGGCTGTATTCTCAACTAAAGCACATAATGATTGTACTAATGTATTATCATGTAGTTTTGAGGGTAAAAAAAAAAGATTGTCTGAGATTACATCTTCATTACTTTCTACTTCTTCAAAAGTAGGGACTGGAATTCTGATTTAATATATAAGACAGCCTTGATAAACCTGTGATTCTAAGTTGAAATGGTGTTGTTGGTGGGGTTTTGTTTTAAATAACACCAGAAGACCAAGGAGAAGGAGAAAAGCCAAACAGATTTTAAATCCCTGAGGGTGTGGAATACATGTACATTTAATAATTTAATTTAATACTCAAAGATGAGGCATAGTTCAATATACCATTCTAGAGAGAGATAAAAGGCAGTGGCTGCAGAATCCTTTATTTTTTTTTTTCCCCTGTTTAGCTTCAAACCTTGATATAATAGATTATTTTTCATTTAATTAAAATGTTTGGGATATTTCTATGATAAGTAATCCTTTCTGCAGGATTTCAACAGTGAGAATCTGTACTGTGATAGACCTATGCACATTATCTATCTTGCAATATTAAACTGAAAGAATATTTAAAAACATAGTAAGTCTCTATTAATGTTTAAATTGAAAACACAAATGTGGATGAATTGGTTGGTACCACAGTCACCTGGACCAATTGCTATCTCTACTGCACAAGATTAAGTGCTCTGTGTTGCAATTCTCTGTTAAGAGCTCTCTCACAAATTTTGAATATTTTACTATCAAGCATGCAGCAGGAATATCTGGCATTTGAAAGAGACTGGTCAACAAGCATAATTTTTTCACTGAATAAAATCTTCTGCTGATTGATCTTCTGTAGTTTATAGGAAATTTAGGAAATGGAATCTTGTGGCCCCAAAACACCCACATTGCTTTAAAGTTTGAAGTTAGTATGCATTCCATTGAGTCATTAAACCACAGATTAAGCTGAACCTTATTCAGTATATATATCACTGCATCCAGGTGATACTTGTTCTGTCCATCCACATTTATTTTGAGTTATCTTTAATTCTCAAAAGAGACATTTAATCAAGGGTTGAGGAACTTGCCTTTACCCCACATCAGAAATCAAAATTCTTCCTGACAGAGGTAAAGAAAATAGATAATGTCATTTCTCACTGATCACAGTCGATAGATTAGTGAATGTCTTGGGAATTTTCCTGAAATTTTTGCTATGCCCTCTCTTTGGTGAGATAGTCAGATGAGGCTGTTGCCACAGCCAAAAAACATAACAATGCCAAGGGGAAAAACAAGCCTGAATATAATGTTCAACAACTGAAGTCATGGTAACTTCTAAAGACACTGTGCAAGATATCTTGTGCAGTGAAGACAAGAAACATCCAGTCACATCTCTTGCTGAGCTCTGCAGCACACTCCTCTTCTAGAGCTGAGATGGGCAAAGGCAGCATCATGTTGAAGGATCTCATCTCCAACCCAGGGGAGTGCAAGACTTTCCATAAGAAGAAGATATAACATTAAGGGCTATTCAAAGAAAACTAACTTGCTTGTGGATAATTCTTCTAACCTCAATTCCACTCACTACAGAACTTTGGCAAAGAAAAAAATTAGTCCAAAGTGCATGTGACTATGGAAATTTTACAGTTCTGCTGATGAAAACAACATTATCTGTGCTCTTCCACACATGCTTGAGGTTTCACACCTAGTTTTCATAAAGACAAAGCTTGTCTGCCTTCTTATTTCTATTAACCCTTAATACATTTTCACCTTTCTAAAAGGTGAAAGCATCACACTTATTTCTGAATAAGCATACCCAACAAGAATATTAAAGACCTGTTATATCCTATTCAGGAAGCAGAAATCAATTAAAAGTAAGTGATCCTTCAAGAAAAAAAAGAAAAGACAAGAAAAAGAACTATTTTTTTAAAATGCAGATTTACATTACAAAGCAAGGAGGTTGGTTACAAACGTGACACACCAACGATCCTGAGAGTTATTTAAAATACTCTTTTAGCCTAGCACTCAGACTTAAAACATCAAAGCTGAACATGATTTTCCACACCAGGAAACTTTTCTTACGCTGGCTCATTATTTGATGCATTAGGATATGATGTGGGTAATCACTGAAAGGTGACTTAGAGGCATTTATTAAATCACCATGGTTTTACGAAATTCCTAGATAAGGCAGTGATCTCATAAGAAGTAGTCTCCTGGGAAATCAAAACCACATTAGGCATCCTTTTCTTTGGGCATCTTTAACAACTGGTCAGGTTTGATCAGATGGCAGTGGGGGAAGTCTAAATTGCAGCAGGAAGTTACACGAAGAACACCAAGAACATTACATATATTATTTCTTCTACCTTCGTGTGAAACAGTGTACAACTAGAGCGGCAGAATGCACCAAGATCTGCTGCTAGTACTTTTACTGCCATAATAGTAGTAGCCAAAAATTTAAAGTGTTAGCAATTACTGTTAGATCCCTCTAACTAATATTGTCTTCTTGTTAAAAGATGAAAGCCACCTTCTTTTACTAAGTAATATACTTAATTTGAAACTAGAGTCTAGCCTTTATGCTTCTGTTTCACATTGAACAGATATATACTATCCAAGATGGATACAATTGAAGGCTGAGAAAGGCCAGATTGGATCCTCTAGTCCGGCTTAGTGTATAACGGCCCATATAATGTGGAGCATCATAGTTGATCTGGGACTGAAACCAAGATCTCATGACAGGCTTGTGACTTTGAAAAATGCATCCAACCTTGAACCAACCAAGGCACATACACACAGATGTTCATTTCACTTCCATGGCTTACTTTATTGACAAGAACAAAATTTAAACAAAATGCAGAAGTCATAAAATTTGAGTCCTCAGGTAGTGAAAATAAATTTTAGAAATTGCTCATGAAGTAAAATGGAAGAGAATATTTGCTGCTTGAAACTTTGGACTACCTTAATATGCTCAGAACACACAAAGAAGCAGATTAATGCAGCCAACAGTATCAACTCTGGACACTAAAGTGAAAATGCTATAGAACATTTCTGAAGGGACTCCGTGGTTTCTTTCCTGTGCAAAAGCTCAGCTCTGCAGCATAAACAAACATTTTCATTTCAGATCACTGTATCTGACTTACTCCTTTTCCTATCTTAGTTATTGTAGAAAGTAAAAATCATCATGAACAATGCCTACCATTGCTGAAATTAATTGCACTCCTATTTTAATTTTTCAATATTGCTTCAAATAAAATGTGAACACATTTTGCTTTAATCTGTGTGTGAAAAACAGCTTATGAATAATTCATTCAATGATAACTCCTCTAATCAGAGAATTATTTAAATACTTTTACTAGTGTTAGACTAACTCTGTTCATTATTGCTTCACTAAATTCCATGAAGAAAAATGCCAAAATTTCTCCAAACTATTAATAGCAAGTAAAATTATTCTTCCACCACAATTTCCTACTCAAGGGAAGAAAACAAAATTCACTCTGGCTACACAGAATTTTTTTACCACTATGCAAATATAGACATATAAATAAATAAATATGTAACTCTGGGGAAGAATGGGGGGTCTCTTGACAAATTTAAGGATTGAAACTCAATGGGACAGACACATCTCAAATCCATTTTTGTCCAAACAAACCCCAAGCTTTTATACACACATCTTCCAAATGTGGCTTTGAAAGTTTACACCTTGCAGCATACCTGGCAGCAGCTGAAAATGATAAGTGCTCCAAACCAATTTCCTGTAATCACAACTGTGACCTCCCTGTTTCTGTCCTCCAGGAAAGATTGTGAGGCACACACCACGTGAGAAAAACTGAAACCAAATTGATTGTTAATTTGTATTATCATAATCCCCTCCTGGAATAAATGAGAGGCTTCCATTATATAGCAGACTTCTGTTTCACAAAATCCTGGGTTTTCTACTTTGCTTTTTCAGATTCTTTTTTTTTTCCATCTTGTGCAAGCCTTATTGTCTTCTTTTTGAACTGTAATTATCAATTTTCAATACTAATCCTTCTCCAAGCAGCCTAGATTTTCACTCCTTTGTACTGATCCAGATTCCTCAACATTTGATCCAGTAACTGGCTTATTTTACTCTCTAATCCCTCATTTGCCACCTCTGCATACAACCTGAATCTTTCCCTACTGAAACAACTCATTTTCTATGCTCATTAACTCTTCCTTTGTAGTTCTTACCTCAGCCTCTCTAGTTCATAGGATTACCAACTCCTTTTCTGTCCAATAAACCTTGTTCTTTTCTTGTTTTATCTAATCTTATTTTCTCAAAATATATTTTAAGCTTTTTTCTTCTCTTATCTAATTCATGTTTAATACTCAGGCTTTAGCTGAATATTTTGAGTTGTTGCTTTGTATGGTGTAATAAAGAAAACCAATGATAATCAAAAAGCATACCAAAATACACAAATGAGAAGTATAAAAGATTTGTTCCAGTGGGATGCATGCACATATATAACATTGTTAAACTATACTGTCTCCCTTCTGAGTTCTGAATTACCTCTGTCTGTAGTGGTAAACAAAATAGGAAAAAAAAGGCTTCCTTCCTACTGGGCTGTATAAGCATAGAGAGGAGGAGTGGAATTTCAAATGCATCAAGTTAAAATTACCAACAGTTTGCAAGGGTTGCGAAATAAAAATGTTTCAATCAACTGCAGCATCTGGTCAGATGCTCAAAATCTGGCCAGCATCACCAGACACAGACAGTCTGAGTCCTGCCATAGCCAAGATTTTTAAGTTCCAAAGACAACTTGATGCATTCCTTTAGACTTCACTGATATTTCTCCCTAAATATAACTTCTGTTTAAATGAGAAAAAAAATAAAAAACACCAGAAAAAAAAGATGCAAAGAGAACACAGAGAACAGTCCAATCAGATAAAGAAGCATTTCTTTCTTTAATTGTAATAAATATTTTATACATAGATATCTTCTATAGACACAGAAGAGCTTTGTCCACTTTCCTGGCACCAATGGCCTTAATAAGACAGTGAAGACTCCCCACCTTAAGGCAGAGAGAAATGGACAGGTGATGCAAAGACATTCACATGCCAGATCCCACATCTGGGCAACAGCTCCCAGGGTATAATTTTTGCCTACAGGAGCCGGAGGGCCCAGGGACCTGCAGGAAGCTGCACACTCCCGACGTGACCCTGGCCAGGACAGAGCTGGCACACGGAGCAAGGCTCCCACAGCCCAGGAGCTGGTGTGAGAGCCGGCTTCTCCACTCAGGCTCCTTCACAGACAGTCCCTTTGTGAGTGATAGAGCTAACAAGCCTCAGTTCCCTCAAGAATACTGTCAGTGTTTCTCTGCATGTTTACATCCCAAATATTTCCAGTTTACACAAGATATAATTAGGCATGGCTGTAAAAGAACCCTGGTTCGGTTTTACATTTGTGACATCTGGCTCAACTAGACGTTTACACCACTGAACAGATATTTTTTCAAAGACAAGTCTTTAAAAGTGAACAATCCAATACACACTGTACTTGGATTACATTCTTTGGGAACATCTGCAGTGACACAAACATCCAGAAAGCAGAACAGATTGCAAGGATTTAAACCTACTCTACTGTTAGTTTTATGCTTTTACAGTTTCATGCAAAAAGCTCTGAATAGGCGAACCAATGGGATAAAAGAGGTTAATGGAATTGATTTGTCAAACTACATGGATTTCTATAATGTTGAAGTGATAGATTGTTTTCCTCAGAAATGTAAGGATTATTATCAGATATCTAGAGGGGAAGTACCAAGGCATAGAAGTATGTGAACCCTTATCAGACTATCTTTAATGTGCAGTATTGTTAGAAATAATGTAATTAAGGATAGTAATAGGGATTTTTTCAAATAAATTATGCTAATTATATTCTCATTTTAAAATTATAATTAAATATTCAATTATAAGAAACACAAAGGAGATTCAACAATTACATGGCATGTCTCTGTCATGGTGAATATGTTTTAAATTAACATAGCAGCTCATTATAATCAGCTGATTTTATCCAACTACATATGACAGTTTTACTAGGCACTCCCACTAACATTTAAATCAAACTCAAAGTACAGTATTATGAAGGGAGACACTTCCATCCCATTTGCTTAAGCTAATGATCTTTGTTCAAAGAATTCAGGTAGCTATGTTCAAATATATGAAAATAGGGAAATCCTCTTTCTTTTGCGCTACTTTTTACTCAGCTTTGTCCCATAGAGCTCATTTACAGTGCAGCTCCCCAGCGTCTATAGGACTCCTACCATGCCAGTGAACAAACAAACAAACAGCAAACTCCTTCTCAAGAATGGCACAAGGCAAGCAGGGACTTCTTAGAAAGGCTTCATCATCAGAACTGGACACAGTCCTGTACTACCTAGCCTGCCTACCACACTGTTCAGGGAAATTCCTAAAATATGCTCTGAAAGATGTTTATCCAAGTATTGTTTGATGGTTAAGAACTACTTGGGACCTAAGTTAAGTGGTTCCAGAATAAACAGGCATTATGCAAAGAGTTCAGTTTAGAACTTTGCTTTCCCTTTCTTAAATAAAAGGAGATCCAGCAAGCTGCAAGTGGTTGAAAGTTTATCCTATTAATTTCCTTCCTCACCCATCCCTAAATACATTATAACTGTATGTTACTACATATTTTTGGAAACATATTAAGTAGAATGGAAGGAAAATGAAGCTTATTTTAAACTTAAAAGAAAAAAATTAAAATAATTTATAATAAAAACCCACCACCTGCATTATCACTTACGAAAACCCTCTGTTATATGGTAGGACCAATTTGATATACAAAGCAGAAGTAAATATAAGCTTTTATTTTTTGGCCAGTTTCTCAGAAGTTAAACTAGCTTTTTGAAAGTCATTTAAAGTACTGTATGCAGGAAATCCCTAAAGCCTCAGTTCAAACACTACTTGAATCATAAGTCAACTCAGAAAATAAAGACAAATTGAAATTGATAATGAAATGTCTGTTTACTTTGGGTAAGGTAATCTAAAACCTACAGATTTCCCTCAAATGTCTTCTTTTCTTCATGCAAATTCTAAATGTTTCTATTTAATGTTTTAAACAGAGGTTACATTCCACTTAAATACAGGTGAAGTCTATGTACAAGATAAAGGAAAACATGAAGATAATTTAATTTCTATAGCCTAGTTTAATGAAAAAGCCCTTAAACCCCACCAATTTAGATGCTTAGTGATAGGTAAGACAGACATTTTAAGTAGACTCCTATATTGCCACTATATGATCTTAAATAAAGATCAAGTACTCCTTATACCTGTTGTTACCATTCTCAAGAGAAGAACCACAGTTAGTAATATTATAATCAAATTAAATTGTATGCAAAGATAATATCAGAAACTTATTGGGGAGCAAATAAAGCCACACACTTGTACCCATAAGAAGAGCATAAGCCGTTCATGACTCTCAGCTTACAGAACTTGCAGTTGCATCTGGCTATGTTGTCCAACATCTGCACCCTCTTACAGTACTCCTTTGAAAACAGAAGCTCCCAGCTTAAGAGACTACAAATGGTACCTACCTATAATTTCTGTACAGTTCAAGCTGTTGCTTCTCTCATGGTACCTTATTTAATTGACTGCCAAATATATTCTTTCACCTCATCTTAAGTGACTGAAGCAAATCGTCAAAATTCTTCCCAAAGCAGACAAATTTGAATATTGTGCAAAGAGCCAGCAAACGTTTTCACACAGTAGATTATACTGGCCTGTGCCTTTCAGCTGCTAGGGTGCCATGCCCTCAGACATCATATCCCATAGGATATGGGATAGCTGCCCTCATATCTTCACATTTTGAATGTTGCTTCATTTACCAGAACAGGTATCCTGTAGTGTTCACACACATCAGAACTCTGGGTTTCCAACCTGCCCGACCCAGTCGTATCAGCTATCAGCAGAACTTGTCAGATACTTTGAGGTTAACAGGAAGTTAAGCATAGTGGAGAACAAGTGATTTTACCTGGCTTAACATTATGAAGTAGGTGCTTTTGTCCTTTAATCTACAGTACAATCTAACGCCTAAGCAACAGCTCCAGGGCTAACTCACCAAGCCTTGGAGAACATCCAAATCTGCTGTGAAATTGCTCAGAGAATCTAGGGAAGACCTTGACAAAAGCCTTGTAAGAAGCAGGCCACCAACCAGAAAAAGGGAAATCCAGTTGGTGGAGCTACCCGGGAAGGTTAAGGCAAAAGGGCTCTCCCTTTTAAGACTCACAGCAAATGTGTATTATTGATTCTTCCAAAACTATCTTTTCAATACAGCTTTTGCTGTCCTTGCTTACATTCTTATGTGAGTGACACACTTCAAGAGAGTTAGAGGAATTTCCCTTTTCCCAAGTTCGCTACTGTGTTTTATCTACACACATGGAAATTACGTCAGATAAACAGAAACAAAACCTTTACAGGGAAGGTATTCAACAAATCTGTTGTCAGGCCCTATCAGATCACTTTGTTCTGTCACTTTATCATTTGTTGCCAATGCACCCCTGTCTCCAGGTGACAGGAACATTTGCTAGTCAACAAATTAAAGTAAGTTAATTATGATCAAGATACCAAGACTGATCTTTTCACAACTGCTCTCTCACTCCCTAACATCCCTGATATGCTTGGAAGTCAAACATGAAGTGGTCTTACTAGCAACTCAATGAGCTAACAACTGATAATATTATGTGTTCTGGATTGTAACTTTTCCTTAAAGTAAAAAGCACCCAGGCCTTACAAATAAAAATAAATAAATAAGAGAAAGGCTCACTAAACATACTTGTCTAGGAAACAAGAACTTCCATGCACTGCCTTCTTTACAGAGTTGTCCAGCAATACTCACTAAAGCATTTAGTGAAATTTGGTGTTAAACCCATGACATTAAATTACAGAACTGGGGCAGGAGGAATGAGGAATTAGGAGAAAAGGTTAGGAAGGGTGGTATCTTCACCTGGTAGAGGTATTCTCCCCACTTCCAGCTCTTTCAAGGTATGATATGTGCACATAACACAGTCTTGCAGATGAATGAGATCACACACATGGCCTGTGAAGCCATCTAGTTTTACACCTGGCAAGAGAAGTCTGCTGTGTTTCAGGTTCATAATGAGCAGCAACAAGGATATTGCCCAGGGGATAAGTGCTCTCAATCTTGGGCCAGTTGGGAATCTGATGAACTAGAAGGTCTCACAAAAATATGCCTATTCTCTGCCTAACAAATACCCATACTAGCAATGGCAGACATTTCTTATTCTATGGCTGAGACTTTTCACAGCCACCTGCCTGGTACTAGCCTACTAGTAGTAAGGAGAGAGCACACTTTATACCCTTAGTTTCATCCTCTCCGCTCTCTCCAAGAACGTACTAGTCACAGCAAGAGAATGCAAGGCCAAGAAGGACAGCTACACTGCTGACTTCTCTACTCCCTCCCTGCCTCTTCAGATAATGATAGGTAGGAACAGCTCAAGAGCTTGTTGACAAACTAGAACAAGAGGGGTCAATCATGTACATGTAACCATTCAACCTGCCTACCCCTCAAGCCTCATCTCCACATTTTCACAGAATCACAGAATCAGTTAGGTTGGAAAAGACCTTTGAGATCATAAAGCAACACAAGCAACCACACATTTGAAAGAGATAGCCAGCCAGCAGTCCACACTGTTTTCAGGCCTGCCTTGCTCAGCTAGGAAGATCATATGGGGTTTTGTATCCACTGTGTGAAGTGCCATATTCTAGCCAATGGATGCTTTTATTTGGTCCTGCTTTGTTACGAACAAGCACAGTTTGCATTTTCAGACAGTAAGCACTGTCTTCAGGCATCTCTTAGCTACACTTCTGTTATCCCACGGAAAGAACAGTTAGATGGTTTTTCAACAGTTAGAACTGACAGTTCCCAACCTAGTCTGAAGCCACTGGAATAACGTATTTTGAGAAAAATACAGCTTATGCTAATATTTTCTCCTGTTTAACAGCTTGAATGAGGCCTTTTAATCTGAACAGAGCACACAGTCATGCTGCAAATAAGGACGGTATATGTTGTATCATCACATTTGCATTAAAAAACCCCAACTGAACAAGACACCGGCAAAACCAGATTTTCTGTAGGCAGAAGAGGGAAGAAGGGTGACAAGTTACTGCTCTCTGAAGGAAACTGGAGCACAGAAATGCTTAATATGTCTCAGTTAAATTTGAAAAGGAAAATGCAATAGCTTTGCTTCCCATGGACTGCATTTTTCATCCACTTTGTATTTCCCAGGAAAGTCAGTTGAACTCTTTCCACAGACTTCACAGAGAGCTGGATCAAAGCTGTTCAACCAAAACAATAGCTTTCCTATTTGTCCCAGTTCACTAGAACTTTTAGGCATGCCAATGCCACGAGGGAAAGAAAAGGACTATTTGACTGAGAGATGAGTGCTTTCCCCACACCAATAGAATTTCTGAAGACTAAGGCAACCATGCTTCAGCCATTATTGGTACATTTGCTGCATCTTTCCTTAGGAGCAGAATCCTCCTGCTTTACTCCTAAAAAGGTGCTGGCTATGAAGTACCTCAAGTTTCCAGAATTTTGCATTGCAGTTGGCAAGCAAAGGAAATAAGACAGTGCAATAGCCAGTGACACAGAAGATAAAGTATTACATTGCTTTGCTTATTATATTACCATAGCTATTCCTATGAAGATTGCAAGAACATTGGGGAATTACAGCTTCACACCCCTCCTTCTCTCTTACTCCCTCTCATAAAGAGATGATCATTTCCTAGATTATAAAATGACAGCCTAAATAACTTCCACATGTTTCAGGGCAGCTTACTGAAATACAAATCTATATAACACAAAAGAATAAGAAAACAGCATAGAGAAAGGGTAAAATAATCAATTTCATTCTCTTTTCCATACTCCAGAAATATATATGTGGGACAGAAAGTCATCTCAGTCCACATGCCGACAAAAGCCCTGATGGGGCTGTCACTGTCAGCATCAACTAGAACTGCCTTCAGCCATCACATGCTGTGTGAGAGCCAACCAAATCTCTCTTAGTCCTGCGTATAGGGGTGAGACACCTTCCCAAACCACTTTAGTGGCATTTAGTACATTTAATGCATTTAGTACATTTCATGTGCACCTGAAAACTTGGCCCAGATACTTACATTTCCATTCTATCTCTTAATAAAATTAAAAAGGAAAAAATATGAATATTTAAGCCTTGCCTTGTCTTCATACAGCTGAATAAAGTCTTAGACTCTGAGGGTTTTTTCATCATGTGACTATTACCATACCGTAATTTTAAGCAGTAGAATTACATACAGATAGCATGGTTCTTCTTCACAGCTGAATTTGATCCCCGTTGTGATACTTTAATAACAAGGTAAAACCAGCATGCACATAATAGCAGGCTGATCACAGTTTAAAAATAAGTCTTCTCTTCAAAAGTAATAGCAGCAGCACATTCTCTTCTCTGCTGTTGCTTTCGGAAATGACTTTATTTGGGTATCAACTGTCAGATTCATGGAAACATTTTGGAGCATGAGAATGCTGAAATACTTTCTATACCAGTGATCACAGATGCCATGCAGATGACAGCAAATGACTTTTCAAGAGAAGTAAAAGATAGAAAAAGACACTTTATAAATGTTTTTCACATCTTACCTGCACATCTCGTTCCTCCTAGGTAAGGTAAAATATAGTTGATATGAGGTTTTATATATACATTTTCTCCTTTTATCTAAAATGCAAATAAAATATTAAAGTAGTCTCTGACACTGAACTACAGCTGTAACAATCGAAGTATCATCTATGTACAATGGTAACTATGTTAATCATATATTTTACAACACTAAGAAGCAGTAAGAAAGCTCAATACTTTTCTAAAACTGCTCAACATTATTACTAAGAAAAATTTAAAGTTTGAGAAATATTATATTAGAAGAACGCCACTGCCATTTAAAAAACCCCCTCAATTATTTTTTAAGAAATTTATCATGACTTTTAAAAGTATAAGAGAGCATTTGCACTTTTAAGATACATTCTGTCAGGAAACACATTGGAACAAGTTGATAAAATTATTTCTGGACATACGGCTGGTTTTATTTAGAGAATTCAGGAAGAGATTTTTACCACTTCTTTAGAGATATTTACAGACCCCTCCTCCTCCTCTCCTTTCCCCAGATCGCAGGGATCACTGAAAGGCTTCGCATTAGAGCTTCCCAGGAAGTCACAGGAAGTCTTTCATGTCTCCTTCACAATTGAAGTTGTTCATTGTTTTAACATAATTCCCCACTAATCTCATTGTGGCTTCTTATACGTATGAGGTGGCAATGGACTCTGCCCAGCATCCACCAAAGCCTATCTAAACTCACACACAAGAAGGACACCTTAAATACTCATTACATATTAAACACCCTTATCAGCAACCAGTTTGATGCCTTCCATTTATAAACACTTTCAGAGCTATTTATATTCTGATTCATAGATTTCACTTGCACAGTGAGGCTCACACTCCAGTAGCACAAAAGAAACACAATCTGAGCTCAGTGTCATGAGGGATGAGTGATGCTTACAACATGATGTAATATCCCCATGATGCACAGCAATATCCAGTCTCTGCTGGATGGCATCACCTCAATGAGGAAAGAAATGCATCAAAGAATCATATCCACAAAACCTTGAAAAATTAATCATTTTCACATACTCAAATTTGGAAATATAAGCACAAGGAAAAAAGTACAATGTCTTGGTAAAAAACACTTTTCCCTCTAACAACTCTTAGACAACAAAAAATCATAATGAACTACACAGATAATTTGCTAGGAAAGCCAGTTAGAACTGACTCCTCAGACACAAAAACAAAGCAGTTATGCAAAAATCCTAGAAGCATGAAAATTGTGCTTCAACAATATGAAAGTGTAGAGGTTCTGATATTAACAGGAGATCCCCTAAACACAGAGTTCTCTTTCCAGAGTGACTAATTTACCCCTATGCTTAAGATTGGCAACAGCAGCCTTTCCCTTACAACAAACACATAGAAGTGAGATGTCAAATTACCATGACCAGCAGGAAAAACCTAAGGATTGCCAAGGTCTTATTAAAACGTCCCTTATAAAAATAAGGGAAAGTAGCTGGGTCTCATTTTAAAATATCCTTCACAGGTTCTCACCAGGTTCTTTGGACTCCAGTCCTGGCCTCATCTGCAATTACATTAGAGTACTTGTTAAGAGTCCAGACATCACCTTTGCTACTGTGACCCTGTTCATCTCTCATAAAATTCTCTTAAGACTTTTCCTACCCCAGCTATGTGTAAATGAAGTCATACTTGAATAATTCAGAGGAAAACCGAAATAATGCTCAACAAAGATGAAGATCTCCACCCCAATTTGTTGGTGATTCAAAAACAAACTATTTCATCTTTACAATGAGGTTTCACTTACAATTCTTTCAATTCTTTTTCCCTGGGTTTGTTCATTTTTTATGTTTAAACACAAATTAATTACAATTCCCCCCTTCCCCCACTGCAAAAGAAGATTTTTAATTTGGAGGTTTGGATTGGGTTTTGTTGGGTTTTTTTTGGCTACTACTTGGTAACATTTTTCTCTTCCTTTAAAATGTCACCATTAAAAAAGGAACCAGATTTTTATAAAGACAAAGAGGCAAAGCTTTTCACTTTCTATCAGATGCATCTAGTTTGAATAAGCACATTCCTTTATAGGACATCAACCAGAATGAATAATTATTCCCCTCTCATTTGACAAAACTAAAATGGTTGGCTGGCTCATACATATACAAAATTTTTTAGTGTAGGGACATAAATCTCCCACATATCCTCTACATCCAAGTGACAAATCTTTGCTTTTTTACTTCACTGTGTCTGGGAGCTCTGAATTCTATTTATACACAGGAATAAAACTGTTCTTCATTTTCTACCCTGAGGCCTCCTCTTGACAGATCTCCATTATAGCTTTTCTTCTGAAAAACTGGATGCCTTTTATCATTTATCCTTGTCCATGTTCCCAAGTATCAGTCTTTATATAACAGCATGTATTTTCACTCAGCTGTATTCCATTAGCCACTACAAACCTCTCTGTATGTGTGCCCACAATGCTGAGACAGCACTCACAGCAAAGCTAATTGAGACAACAGAGAGTTACACTTTTAGTTCCAGTCTAGTGGTTCTGATCTGGATACATTTCTCAGCCAAGGAAATAGGATAAGAAATACATACGAAGGCAGAACAGAGGGCAGGGAGAAATGGGGGAAAGCATGCTCCAGGCCAAGTCATAGGATTAGAAAAGTACTCAGACTGGAGAGGACCTCTGGAGGCCATCTGGTCTGAACCCCTGCACAAAGCAAAGCTAACTTCAAAGTCAGGCCACACTGCTCAGGTCCTGCCAGCTTGTGTTCCAAAGGCCTCCAAGGGTACCCCAACCTCTCTGGCCACCCGGTTCTCCAAGCTCAGACACACTGGTGCTGTGCGGCACCCTCCAGTTCCAAGGAACTGAAGAGTATCTGAGGAAGGCACCTGAAGAGTCTTCTGACATCACTGCACTCTACATGTCACATTTATGTGATTAATGGCTGTGGAAATTACAGGCAGCAAGTACAATGGCTACAGGACTGCTTAACATTCAAGTGAAGCAGAAGCAGAGAAGGATTTCTAGATACCCAAAGAAGCAATTCCCCATGACCTTTGATTAAAATACTGAAATGTAACAATATTCTGCACTATTCCTCTGCTGTAGGTATTCCTTGGAGGCTGTCAAAAATTTAAAAGCATCAACCAACCCATCCCATCTTTTCTAGTAGGAAAATATCTTAATTTCTAAATCAAAGGTAAGTAAAATTGGACAGACAGCTGACAGGACACTACTGATGCAGTCTTAGACAGAAGCTGTAGGAGTTTCCACACATCTGTAGCATTCACTACTCTATTCCTTTCCATACTATTAAAAAAAGAAGGATGAAATTCACCAAAATGTTCAGCATTGATCTATCTGTGTTTATGGTAAGGCCTATGGATCCTGCAGTGGTTTTACTGGAGCAATCACCCTCAGAGAGAGCATTTTCAAAGGCTCCCTTAAAATTTCTGACTATTAACATCTCTGCTAATAAAACTGCACAAATTTGCCATCAGTGTGACCTGCAAATATCTAGATTGATAGAACTGACTGTCATCTCATATTATAATAGTTGGGTCCTCAATAATTTCCCCAGTGTTTATTCATACAAAGAAAATTTATTCTTGTGACCTTTGCTTCCTAAAATTAAGCAGAATAAATGAAGGAATTATTCTATAATTGAAACCCACAGCATGACTATTGGCAGTTCAACTCGAGAGATTTTTACCTTTAATCCACACCTCATAAAACCTGTAATGAACATTAGAATTAAATGCACCAGGCAATAATATTAATAATAATAATAATAATAATAATAATAGGGTGCTGCTTAAAAAGGCCAGTAATATTATTCTATTCTGTCAGTGCCATAAACAGAATGCACAAGAGAATAATCTGATCATAATGAATTCATGACTAGTGTTCATGTTTTTCAACTTCCTTTGAATGAAAATTTTGTGGTAAAAAAAAAGATTGAGTTACTAATTCTTATTTGAACACCAGCAGGCAAAAAGGACAAGTGAGACATGTAAGGCATTTATAATGTGACTGCCACTACTGTATTAGAAATTAATCTGACACATTTCTGAAGAAAAAAATATTTTAAGAAAAAGATGCTCGTGGAATATTTTTTCAGTTTTCTTTCCCTTGTGTATTGTAGACAAGAAAACAGGAGTCTGCAGGTAAACATATCAACCCTTTATAGTCTCCCACAACCACCTCCTGAAGTGTACTTAACTGTTGTATTTTTTCAAACATCAGATTATCTCCCACCACACACACAGCTTTCTAACATGTACTATCAAGTATCTTTTTTTTTTCCCCTGTTTAGCTAAGCCTCAGTTATGAAAGAAGAAAATCAGAAAATCCATTCTAGGGCAAGATTAAGAAAATGTTGCTTCCTAATCTGAATTTTAAGCATGTTTCTAGATAAATAACTGATGCAGGAATAAATATAATTTGAATCAACTCTTCATTAATAATGTACGGTACCTATAGATAATTATGTCACCACCATTTGCAATGTTTTGGAGTCATTTGAACTTTGAGACTCAGGTCTCAAAGTACAGAATCTTGGCCCAGTGGATCCCTGACTGAGTCATGACCTTTCAGATGACCTAGACTACACCTTTTCTCACTCTCAGCATCCCAAAGAAGACAAAAAGGGCTTTGAGTCTCCCATGCTGGGTTTTATTAGAATAAAAGGTAGGGCCTTTTAAAATAGAGGGAACTCCTCTCTGGTGTATAAAACAGAATAACAGTAAGAGAGACTTTCAAATCCCTCTCCTCCTCTGCTCAGCCTGCCCTTTCCAAAAGGACCCTTTTGTTCATGCTTACACTTTCTCTGAGGTTTCTTGCCCCCCTCGATCCCCCCCACCAGGCTCTCTTGAGACCCAAAGGCACCACATAGAAAGTCAACCCCAGCTGCTTCCCATGTGTTTCCTCCTTGCTGTTCCCAGGAATTACCATCCTCCTGCACATTTATTTCTCCCCTCAGGAACAAGTCGTCATCCTCCCTCCACAGCCTTCATCAAAGCTGGCACACAGCAGGCAGGACAAGACAAACAGGCAGCTGTCTCCTTCCCTGCAGCCCCACCACAAGCAAGAGAGTCAACAAAGGAATCAAATAGCAATATAGCCCACAACACTTTAATAGAGACTTATTCCTATAGCAGTGAATGATCTAACTAAGACTACAGGACTTTAGAGTTAGTATGCTGTTCTGACATTCATTGCCAGTTTTTAAAAGCCCATCCTCATTCCTACCACTCTGCAATTCCACCCCCTCTGCCCCCGCCACCCCACACACGTCCAACCTCTCAGGCAGCTTATAAAGCCTGAGTGAAGCATCCAGACCAATCATTTAAGTAATTAACAAACCACCATATTTCAAGATATATTTTACATGCCCACTCCGTTACTTGCTTTTGCTAGATTCTCTTCTCTATTTTCACTTTTTCCCCCCCTCTCTTTTTCTTCAAAGAGTTTCTTGCTTTATCTCTGCGTAACAAGGCACATCTGGGTCTGGTACCTGGCAAATTCACAGGGTGGACCTTCATACTGATTTATTCCTTGTAAAAGGAAGAGCAGTGTACTATAAAGTTTTCTACAAAAAGCCACAAGAGTCTCAATAGTCTGTAATCTTGCCCAGGATCTCCAAAGCTTCCTGTCTAAAATTTAAATTTGCAGGAAATAAGGACATGGATAGTAGCCAGTTGATGCATACACTTATGTGCTAAAATGTGGATTCAATTTCCAGATCTGACACCAGTTTCCTCCATGATTTTCCACAAGCCTCCATTTTTAACTTCAAGTCTGTATACTTAAGATATTGGTATTCCGCTGCATCCTGCAGAGATTCTAGATAAGCTTTCTGAAGGACTATGCTAGAGCACAAACAAGAAAAATAAAAAGAAAACAAAATCAATGAAAAAACCTCCAAAGCAAGGGTTACCATAAACAAAGTAAGTTTCTCAATGTTATTGATATGATACAAAAGCTGTAGAGGAGGTCTGCATGAAAAAAACCAACACAACAAAAATCAGTATTCAAATCATAATATCTGAAGTGGTCAGAAAACAGTTGACAACATCTTCATTTCCAGACCTCAGGTTTCCACTCTTCATACACAATATTGAACATGGTACAATCCGGATAGGAGCAAACTCTTAAAGAAATCTACTATGCAGCAGTAAACTTTACATTTGAAGATTCATAATTAATTGATTTTAAAAGATTGGCTCCAAGACCAAATTTTAACAGCAGCACATACACAAGTTAGGACATTCAAAGCCACTTTCAGGTGCAAAGTTACCTTAGAGTGCAACTATAAATCAAAATCAAAGACACACAGATAAAATCATGACCCCAGATCTCTACAAAGTACAATACATTACTATTTGTTAATAAAAAAGAAAAATACTTGCATGTCAATGACAGCCAAGCTGTGTAAATGCTCTGTTTTCTTTAAGGTGGAGGATATTACCATTTCCCCCATTTTTAGAGAACTAGAAGCAGAAAGACTAACAATAAATACATAATGGCAGAGTCCTGCATTTAACTGGTGCTAAATATTCACTGTTTTTCTGATGCCTTGAAATCTAAATTAATTCTTTAGAAAATTACTTTCACCATCTGCATAGGATAAAACTAATCTTACTCATCAATTCCTTTTATATCCTAAAATATGAAATTAAATTCAAAAAGAAATTAAATAGAAAAGTGTGAAACTACTAAATTGAGGTTTAAACTCAAAACAGCAATAAAAAGCATCACTGTAAAAGTCCAGTACATGTACTTCACATTTTTCTTCAACCCTAATTTTAAGTAACTCCATAATATTTAACTATTTTTTCCTTCAACACCAGAACTATTAATCCTGCCAATGATTTTGGCACTGTTATCACTATCAGTTCATTTGAAGTCAGACTTGCACCTGCCTTCTGATTGCTGGCACCCATTTACATGCTTAAATCAATTAAACCTATTAGCATGTTCTCTGTGATGCACTTTAATTTTTATAGTTATGCATTATTAATGTAATCATCTCAGCAAGTCCTATATCATATAAAGAGAAAAAATTTGAAGGATTCAAGCTACAGGAATTTAAGTAGCTCAGAAGTTATTGTGCCATGTATTACTTTAACATTAAAACAGAAATAATTTGGTGAGTATACACTAACTTTTATATAATTGACTCACTCTAGGAGAAACATGAATAAAGCTGACAGAAAATTAGCAGACAAAGCAACTGCAAAGGGGGCAATCTCTGTAAATAAATTATTCTATGTGAATAGATCATCAGATTTTTATTGTAACTGGATTTCTGTACTAAAACAAAAGTAGTCCTCCAAAACCAAGCATGAAGAGTGCGTACTACAGAGGCTCAAGTTGTAATATGATATCTGTATTTGACAACTGATAAGTACATTGTCCAGAAAAAAGTGTGGTTGATTGCTGCTGAAAGCCCCTTAACGGATTCATTCCCTAAGCATAAAAAAGGGAGTAGCTTTTAACTCAAAAGAAAATTTTCAAAATAAAACGAGTACTGACTGTCATTCAAACGATAATGATGGAATCCCAAAAACAGTGTGTGAAAGTTTGCTCACTGCTAAGGATTTTGTCCAAGAGTGTGTGGTTTGAAAAGAAAGCTCTGCAGTAATTTGTTAGCCAGGACAAAACCTCCTATTTCTCTAAAATATGCTTCTGTTAAAATCAGCCAACTGAAACAAGATTTCTTTCCTTTTTGTCCTTTTTGACTTGTGGGTACATCTTTCAACTATCACAGATCCTCAGTTCTTCCCATAGTACTGAAGAGATTTTTTTTTAGCTATATCCCTTTTATAACCTGTCTTCAACTAATGATCACCTGTAAGCAATCCCATTTTAAATAAAGGTCAAAATTTGATATCCACTAGGGTAAGCAGAGCTGCAGAAAATGAAACTAAAGCATGGGATATATTAATGCTCCAGACATCAAATCATCCTTAAGATGGGTTTTCACAATTAGAATTAATTAGCTTTAGAGTTTTATATGTCATTGCTGGTTAAACTTTGTGTTAATGGGCTTCAGTTCAACAAGCGAGACCTCTTTGGAAATGCCAGTTCATGAAATACAGTTGTTTATCATACCTCTGGAGCATTAAGAAGGGCACACCATCTGATAGCTGTAGCACAGAAAGCAAATGCTATTTCATGCTTCACAGCATCAACTAATCATAGCAGAGACTGTGACAGATCTGCTTACGGGCTGCATCACCTCCTGGACTGGCATATTCTGGGACTTGCCTCAGCTGAAGCCTGTGCGTAAGAGCTCTGTAACAGGACCCAGATGGGATCACTGAGGACCCAGGATAGCAATCCTGAGGGCTCCCATCCTACAGACTCCTTCACGATCCTTGCTCCGCAGCAAGGCTGAAGAGGTACAGTTTGTCACATTTGGGCTAATAGGAAGAAATCTACCACTCCAGAGAGGCTGAGGACCCTCACCCTTCCTTAAAGGTACTGGGAAATGAGCATGATCAGCATCAGGCAATACAATGCTTACAGAGCACACACTGTTTTCTGTCAGCCTGAAAGGCAGGCTGAGGCACATAAGACACTGTCCTGTACAACCTTTAGCTCCTGTAATTTATTACCACTGTGGAACAGGAAAAACAGTGCTTTTAAAAACAAATGAATGCTCATAATTCTTGAAAGTCAGACTCACCACACCTTTCCCAGGGCTGCCAACCTTACATTTTTATTTTAATCCCAGGATCTATGATGGCCAAATCTCATAGACGGATAAACTACAGGTATGGAAGTGAAAGCTCCTACATCATCTTGTAGCCTATAAGAACAGGTTTGTCAATATGTGCTAATTACCAGATGTCACATGCACCTATTGAAGAAGAGTTCATCAAAATTCAGTATGAATTGTTTTAGGGGCAAAATCCAGCAGCAGATGTTCACAAAATAAAAAATCACTGCAACTATAAGGCAAAACAATGTGCCCTGCCAGCTTCAAACAGCCTTCAACTTTGTGAGATCCCTGACTCTAGAGTTACATTTGAATCAGTGTATCAGTATCTACTCCGAGTTTCCGTTAGTATCTCTAAAGCACTAGAAGATATTTTTGCTTCTGATCTGCTTACCATTTGGGGGCAACTAATTGCACAAGTATTAGTTTCTAAAAATTCTGAATAAAAATCAGAGATTTTGGTTCAACAGCTTAGCCTTGACTCTCATATGATTCTCAGATCATTTCAATAGATAATGTTAAATGAGCATAGGTTTAGCCACATAAATAGACAGACCAAAATATAATCATTAAAAAAGGAAAAAAAAAAATTAGAATTATGTCTCCTTCAACATTCACTAAATTTCAAGGTCAATAATTTGATCATTGAGAAGATATGTACATGGCTAAGTGCAACCCAAAGTCAAAATTGTGCAGAATGTATTAAATGCATGAGGAATATCTGAAAAAAACCACCCCTGAAACTAATTATGGATCCAGTATTGTCTCAGTAGAGAAGAGCAGGAATTTTTTTTTCATTCTTTTGTGTAGTATATATTCAACCTCACTCCCCCTTCTAAATGTTTTCCCTTTGTTCTGATTTATTGAAAAATATATTGCCGAAGAAGGCCAGGAAGGTTAGATGCTATTTCAAAGTAAGAGGAGGAAAAAAGAGCCTAATATTATCCCCCCCTCAACCCTCAATACATATCTGATATACTGCTTGAATCAGAATGTGCAGAGGAATATTATGAGCCAATCTTGTTGCTCAGTGCAACTTTATGTGCACACACAAAGCACCTTCTACCGGAATGAGGGAATGAACCGGTGCCTGAAGGTTCATAATTAGCACTGAGAGAACTGAATTTTTTTTTCATCTCTTACATGCACATGGAAGCATATTTGAACATTGTAACCGTAGGGAAGAAATGAAAAATTTAAAAGTTCATGGAGAGAGGACAGAGGATATTGGATCTAGAGAGAAGAGGTGAACATCTTGACAAGGAGAGAGAAGGCAGGAAGGATGAGGATGAACATTTTATGAGGTACGAGAAAAAGAAAGAACCAATTAAGAAGGGGTTGAAGGGAAAAGGATTAAAAAAATCATTGGAGACTGTGAAAGGGCAACGCAATGCAAAAACAATGAAGAAGAAATGGAGAGAAAAAAAAAATAATATGAGAATACCAAGCACTGAAAGACAGAAGAAAAGACAAGGAGAGGAAAAAATATATGGTGAGATAAGCAGAAACTGTCACAAAAATTCGCAGCTAACCCATGCTGACCATGGAGAAAGATGAGGACTCAAAGTGTAGAATTGCAAGAGTAAATATTTATTCAGGTGTATGAGGTATCAAAGCTAAACTGGAACACCTCAAATGTGATTCTACAAAGTGTCATTATACTCTTCACATTTTCAGGTACAACACAATTTGACAAATTACTAGCACTCACACTACTGGTTACTGCTTAGAATAAAACTTTGCAAAGCAACTATATTCCTGCAGCATTCTTGATATGTCTACTGATTCAGGTGTCAGTCTTGCTATAGCTACTTATCTATGATGTCAGACAATGCTGGGAACGTTTCAAAGACATATTAGCAGGGATAGGATTCTGGTGATGTTTTGGCTGTCCAAGGATATCCTTTATCCTTCACAAGCAGCTCTAGGTTTCCGCTAAGCAAAGTCTTTATTTCCAGGGCTAGGCTGTCTTTTACTCTGTTTTATTTAAGCATGAACAATAGCAGTCTCTAGTGAAATTCCACTGCCTCATTACATTACAGTGTGTAATGTTATGTAAACTTGTGTGTGTGTATATATTGATAGATGTACACACACCAAAGTTAGTACACTTTACTATAAAGACCTACTGATATAACAGGAAAGAGAATTTTCAAAAGAAAAGAAAAAATCTTTATCAATAACAATTTTTTTACAAAACAAACACTTCTGATTTGTGAATAAATCGCCCTAAAGGACAAACATTTTAAAGTTCAAAGAAGGAAACTCCTCCTTTTCTACACCACTGTCCCTGGCTATTCTCTAATCCCCTCAGCCATTTACCAATCAGTGAATCTGTCAGAAAGTATTTCCCAGGTGAACTGTTACTGTCTGTGTATTCTGGGCACAACACACATTTTCTATTTTTATTATTTCTTTAGATTTATAGAAGATGTCAGGCATCTGTGGCCTTTTCTGTGGTGTAGAATCCTATGCAACAGACAGATTCACAATCTTATCAATATCATTGCAACAAACAGAAAATTGCTCACTGCTCACTAAACAGTCTTATAATGGTGTACAGACCAAATAAAACACCAGGGGAACATAAACACTCCTATATCCTTTCCAACGATTTCATAAAAATACCTCAGTTACTGCCTGCTCTTTTTCACCATCACAATAAGTACTGTCATATTTGTCAATGCTATCAGAAACTGGCTAGATATTGTCCTTCTTAACTAAATCAAGAAAAATTTAAAGCTCTCAAATTACAAAAAACAGGGATCTTACTGAAACATGCAGATTGACAGAATGACTCCCAAGCTACTGCTTTAGGCAGACTTTGCTGTGGCCAGTGGGAAATTGCTACTCCTACCTAACACATCAGATCAGTGTGATTGCAAGATGGCAGACATACATGAAGGACCCGAGTAAGGTCAACCTGCTAAACATAGAGCAGCTTTCAATATTCCATTTTAGGCAGATGAAAGATCCACGGTCTTTTATATGGTGGTTATCCAAAAAAACTGCTAACCCAAATACAAAAATGAAAATTAGGATTCTAGTAGCAGTTTTGTTGCAGGTTTCCCTGAAGTACATCAAGGTTGTCTAAATTTCGTACCCATTCAGAAGAGTGACCTGTCCTCTTTGGAAGTTGATAATACCACCTCCACATCTGCATAGCTCTATCAGTTTTATGTCTGTGCTGTCACAGGTACACACTATCCACTGATTTGTGGATAGCTGAAGTCTTTCTTCACTGCACTGCCATTTAGGGATGTGAATTCATATTTTATTATGCTTTAAGCCATCTAAGTGCCTACTTTTTTATCTACACATGTTGAGAAAGTGCTGTACAGGGCTTTTTTGGTTTTAAGTCACTTGCATATTTACTTCTAGCAGCTTTGATATTCAGCTATTTTGTTTTTTGTGTGTTATACCTCATTAACATAGAATGCAGACCCCCTAGCGAATAATTAGCTCAGGTAGGATACTTGACTCCCATAGATGCATTCTTAATTTGACATTTAAATTAATATCAAATTATGGTGGCTTCATTCAAAAGTCACGAAAAAAAACAACAATGGGAACCTACACAAGAATATATCACTGGAAACAAAAAAAATCTGTCTGCTAGATATGCTACACAAAAGTGCCAAGTTATTTATGGAATTAATTCTGTTGTGCTGTTCAAGAAGAAACAGAGCAAGGCTGTGCCCAAAAATAAATCAAGAGGAGGGAAACCTGTTACAAGGCAGCAACCAACTGTTATTTAAATATTTTTAGATGTGGATGGCAATAGGTGATCCACTTTGCATGAAGAGCAGCTCTGAAGAAGGTATCCCAGGCTGACTTAAGAAGCATTATGGTGATTATGTCACTTGAATGAAGCACCCTTTAGCAAATTCACTTATGTACTGACAATGAATCACTTCCTACCTTACCAGCACAGCTGCAAGGTTTGTAACCTTTCTCAAACTATTGTAATCTACTTATCATAGTCAAAAAGGCCAACATTGTTTATCAGATATCTATTTCCAGCAATAAGTTAAAGGGCATTTTAGATCTTATGCAGCATCCATGACTTCAATATAGCTTTTCCCGATTTCTCTTCAGGAGCCCCAGTTCCAGATAAAAAGGCAAGGTTGAAGCTGGCCATGTGGCTGGGTGTTTAATTGGCACTTCTCAACAGAATTATGTTTCTACAGGTGAAGTCTACAAAGTAGAGTATATAAATTCTGGTTAATTAGCATGAAACAATAATTTCAACACTTGATAAAACCTATCATCTTCATTAAGGATATGCTGCACACTAGATAAAGATTATCTGACTTCTTAGCCTACTAAAAAATTGAGTTATAAAGGTGTGAAGAATGCTGGCTCAGCCTGCAAGTTCAAGTTGCCTATTTTTTCGTGATTGCTCCCAGACTTTGAATTGACAGGATGGAAAACCCAACTTTAATGTCTGGACTCAAACCACAATGACTACATGACACAAATAACTGATCTTATCTAAGCTCAAACAATTCTGACAGTTCAACTTGTGCAGCTGCATTACAATAGATAAGGTATCACGCTATCAGTAATGCTGTCACTTTATCAGGTATTTTATCTGGCACAAAAACCATGAAGCTAGAATAAAACTCAATCATACTTTCTGACTAATACGAAAGGAATGCAACTGCTTGAATACAGCTGCCACTGAAAGGTTTGAGATACAAGGAAGCAGGCATATTAACTTGTCTTGCAAACTTCCTGATTTTCTTCCTATCATCATATCATGTCCTTCCCTAGAGCTATTTATTTGGTATTGTTGGCAGGGCTTAGCAAGAAAACAGTCATTTACTGTACAGGGCTGATTGCTGACTAGAGAAAGCTCAAAAATGGAAGAAATCTGAAAAAGCAGAGGCTCTGTGGTTATAAAACATGAAGAACTTCCCTGTTGGACACAGGTACTGTATTTTTGTACAAAAACTAACTGTTAACTGTTTCATCGAATGTCATTGCCAGTCTCATATTTACTCAGTTCAAGCACCTGCTTTGGTGATCCAAGCACTCAAAGGCACAGTGTGCCATGGGGTCACTCTCTGTCTTAGCTAAAAGGCCTTTCTCACCTATGCAGAACTGTTGGCCACAGGCTTCATAGCTCCTCACAGATTTCAAAAGTAGTCTTGAAATGCTAATGAAGGTTGGTACTATCTGAAAGCTCAGGTAAGGCAGAAAACAGGAGGGGGAGCTCTCACTGCACCACATTGGACAAGAAATTGTTCAGGAATGGTTCTTCTGCCTACCAGGAGAGTTCAGGCAACATCTTTTCTGCTTCCCAATGTCATGCTTTGGCAGCCTGGTGCTGGTGGGAGAGTTGTGTTACTGTTCCAGCTTTTAATTTTCTTTTTTTAATGCTTTTTCTTTAAAGCATTTTCCATTTTCTAAAACCATAATTTTTAATTTACAGGTTTTAATCTAATCTTTTAACTTATTTTCTTTACCAGGAGCAAGAAAATAATCATATTCTGCCATGTGAAAGGCTACACTTCTCCTGCCCTATGCTTTTGTCTGACTGCTGAGCTAGGAGACCTGCACACATTTTTAATCTAAAATCTCCCACAACTTTGGTTCCCTCAGTAACTGAGGTACGCTGCATGCACATATTAACACATCAGCGCTTGGCGGCACTGAGGCATACAGCACTACTGGAGCGCAAGTGGGGAAGAATCATAGTTGCTTTGGTAACCATCACTTTGCATTTTCTTGTATTTTTTTTCTTCTTGCCTTTAAATTCTCAGCCATAATTCCATATGGACTCAGGAGTCCACATTGATAGTCATAAGATTTAAATAAGATAACGTTTATCCAATGTTAGAACCTGACAACTGCAAAGTTATTGTTTTAAGCATATTCCCATATATATTTAAAATTATTCTCATCCAAGGCTTTTGCCAGGATGAAAAAAAACCTGAATATAAAGATGGCTTCTGGTCTGATCGTTTCACTAGGGAGGGGTACATACAAATCCAGAAATACAAATACAAAAATGTACAAAAATACAAATACAAAACCAGCCATGACTCCAGAGCTGCTTTGGTACTCTCCTAATATTTCCCCTCACACAACGCAGAGATGTGGCACAGAGAGGGCCCAGGGTGCTGTCTCCAAGGGGCTCTCCATGTCAGTCCAAATACCACTGCTCACCACACTTGCAACAACCAGATTTACTCCTGATCCTAACAATGGGCATTAGAAGTTTTGCCAATACATTCATTGCTAAATAAAAGCAGTATCTACAGCCTTTAAAGGAATAGAGCCTCCTTTTATTTTACAATGATTCATACGTTAAATTTTAATAATTATCTATTTTAAATATTATTAAAAAATTTTGACATGAAATTAGTCAAGGATCCATTTTTACCAATATGCTCCATAGAAAAAGGAAGTCATTATTCCACTGCTGAAAATTTGATTTCAATATACAGGGCAATTAAAAACAAAAAAAAGCTACTACAAAGAATAAAGACTGCTTTTATAGACTCAACATGGAAGTACTATTTACAACAAATCTGGACTAAGGATAGTATCGGAAAATTAAATGTTTCCAAAAATTTATGCCTCCAACAGAGATGTTTTAGCAAAGGATAAAATGGCACAATGATTTTTTTAGAATTATTTAATTTGTATTAAGTGTGAAACCTGATCTTCTCTTAAAGAAATATTAACAGCCAGGAACTACTCCTGTTAAGGGGCAGGGTAGGGGGAAGGCAGGAGGACAAGGCAGGACTGGGTGAGAGGAACCCTCCAGTATGCTGCTGGTACTGTAACTGGAAATACGGGGGGATGCCAGACTACTCCAGACGTGCCTCCCTGCTCAGCCAGCAGTTCCTGGGCACAAACAAGCCACGAGGAAACAAAGCTCCACATCATCTATTGCAGTTCTAAAGGTTGCATTAACGTTTAAAAAATAGGTTCAGCTACTGTGGATTTGCAGAAGGTACAGCTTGAGTTTGTGAAAGGATGGAAGAATATTGATATCTTGTTATCTTTATGATATGTAGATATTACCCC
>VZTH01018808.1:537816-560152 GCA_013397815.1 Aleadryas rufinucha
CCCCCCCCAAGTATATGCACCAAATATCACATAGGGCCCATTTGAATAAAGGTACACAATTTCCTCTGTCAGTTCAAGTCACCTACAAAATGAGAGAAACAAAAAGAAATGACATTAAATCTTAAATGGGTGACATTCATTTGCATTTCTGTGAAAAGACTAATTGGAAATCAATGTCCCATACTGGGGCCACTTCCAGGCAGATCAACAAGCAACCTGAGGACAGAAAACTTGGACCCTCAGAGCTCATCCACAGGATCAGCCTTGTGGATGAAAATATAGGACCTGGAAGCAGATCCAAATCACCTACATGCATTCAACAAAGCGTATCAAACATTCTTATAAAACTCTAAGGATTACACTGTCTCTGAAATACTGCAGCTACTGAACAACTCAGAACCCAGGTCCTACCTCTAAAAAAGGAATTTATTTTTAAACCCTCCCCGTTTTACATATCTCTTCTTCTAAAGTAAAATAAAATTTAAAAAAGAGAAAATGCTTGACAAGTGGAACCAAATGCTCATAGTTCAAGTTCTGCTTTCACTCCCTTGCTAGTACAGTAAGACACATCAAAACAGATTAAGAAGGCTAATGCAGAATTATGCAGAAATCAGTAATACAGAATTACAGTGGGAAAACCAAATAGTCTGTCAAACTGCCTGCAGAGAGCTTGGAAGTGTCTGGGGCATTTGCCAGATAATTTATTTCCACTGAACTATCTATCATCCTAATTTTTTTAGGATCTCCAAAGTCAGTTATAGAGAGAATGTTTCCACATACCTTTTTATTCACTGAAAAATACCATTAAGATGGTCAAAACTGTACACAAATTCAAATTAAATGTGGTGAATAATTTTGGATTAACAAAGAACTGAACAGTGAAAGGGATGCCAAAATTCATCTGTTAGATTTTACTTTTTTGGGTTGATTTCCCAGCAGCCACTCACAGAACTAGAAAAGGAGATGCAGGTCTGCCTTATAATTTTAAGTCTGTAATAACAGGATACAGTTTCAAATCTAGTGATTCAACAGGTCTACCTGAAGTATTTAGGGACTTCTTCATCTCCTCTTCTCCATACTACAAATCAAAATGCCAAGAGAGTAGAGACAAATTACAGGAAACATGTGGAGGTAAAACTAATAGGTAGAGCACAAGTAGAAACAAACCAGCAGCATTTCCATTTATCTGATATTAAAGACGGTAGCTGTAGCTCCTGAGAGAGCTCTGTACAAGGAAGGCCATGGGGAGCAATATCCAAGTCCTCCTGGTGCCCCTGACCAGACCCTTCCAGTCTCCATCCTGCAGCTCCCACTGCAGGAACCACTTTTCCTGTCACCTTCTGGTTCTACCCAAACCACACTTGCTTTCCTCTAACTCAACTCCTTTTCCTTACTTACAAATCAGCTCCCAGAGGCTTCCATTTGAATCACATTTGCATGCAGATAGATTTTGCATGACACCCTAGGCGACAGCATTGGCTGTAGCCAGCCAGGTTATGCTGTACAGACTGCATTAGGTTTCTGTAACAAAACAATGCATTGGCATTCTCAGGGATGTCTAGATATATCAAGCTTCATGAATAGGAACAATTCCTACAGCTGCATGATACAGAGTAGCTGTATATGTAGCTCAAGGGCAGGAATGAATTTGGTCCATCACATTTTCCTCATATAGTCCAAACAAAGCCAGGTTCCTCCAGAGCTCCTTCACTGATTGCTATAGGAGCACAGGTGCTGCATAAATTAGCAAGTGAAGTAAATCAGCTGAAGCCAATCTGAATATTTAATCTCGGCATGGAGTTCCAGTATGTGCATTTACATACATAAGGTTACTGTCTTCAAGACTTGGTGAAACTGTTGTTTTAATAACTAAGCCAAAATAACGAATAATTTTTGGTATTAAAATAGAAATTATATTGCTATATTACCAAACTTTCTTCACACTTGTAAAGATGCTTTAGATAACAGCTGCTGTTTCACTGGAAAATGAGCATGCTATCACTTAATTTCAGAGAAAAAAGTATCCACTTTCATTTGTTAAAATAAAACAGAGCTGCCAAACCAAGTTTATCAATTACCTGTCAAATTATAGTACACTTCAGAAACCTACCCCTGAACCCTCAATTATCTCTTCCTACCTGCTTCTCTGCAAGCTGTTGGAAGAATTTAATTAATGAATTTAATTAATGTAGTACTTTTTCTGGTTCCCGTGCTACCTCCGAGATGATGTACCTGCCTGCAGACACAGGAACCTCCCTGCTGCAGCTGTACCAGGGCCACCTCAGTCTCTGAGCATTAGTAGCTGTCACCTTCCAAGAGCAGAAAAGCCAGAGTAGGATTAATGAAGTTTCCAAAACATTCGTGTTAGCAACTACTATAGAGCCCCAAAAGGCAAACACAGTCCTGAAATAGATCTCTCTGCTAGTTAAAGAGAACACAAAAGAGTATTTTAGGCTATAGATCACACCCCTGCAATTCAATAAAATATGTTTCAGTTATTTTGTAGTTAATGGAAAAAACTGAGAGTAAGTTTTGTCTCTAATTACTCCCCAGTGCTTAACCCTACCATTGAAGCCTTTTCTCTAACATTCAGCCGTTAGGCAATGATGTAGCAAAGGATCTCTGCACATCAAAGCAGTAATTTCCTGCTTGGATACTTATATATAGACATTAGTTTAATATCTGAAACAGGCTTTATTATAGAAAAAAAGTGTATTAATTGACCAACTATTCTATTTTGTATAGTTGTATGAATTACGTTGTTACATGCACATATTACTTGAAACAAAATAATCTGATTATTCTAGTTAACTACGTACATGCTCAGAAATTATCTTGCTGAACTCTCTCTTCTTCAGGCCAACAAACAAATGTAACACCAAGCAACAACTTCATTTCTCCATGTCAGAGGCTCCCCATCCAGCAAAAGAATACCACAGAAGGAATCAGTAAGATCTTTCTGTAAATTTGTACAGAGACGACCTTTACAAAATAAATGCAGAAATATCAAATTCAAGGTCTGCCCTTTTTCCATAATCCATATACCAATAAGGAATGGCTAAAACGTTTCCCAGTTCTCCATTTGAGAACAGCCTTTGAATGTTTCAAGTCAGGCAACAGCACTCTCACTTCTCAGAACCTCTCATACTGAAAGGAAAACCAGTTTGTATTTGGTGAACAGGGGGCAGGAAGCTAAGACACTTGTCAGCTTTCAAGTGTTGGCCAACATGGATCACAGGACACTATTCAGAAACTCCAAGAGACAGGAACAACCTTAGGTACAGTTTGTGCTCCCACAGTAACACATCTGTGTTAAGGCAGCAAATGCACAGGCACTTGTAAGTTCTACCCACATCCCCTTCATACAGACTAAGGAGAACGACTGTAGTTACAACCCTGTAGTCCAAACGCAATTAATTCAATCCACCTACATGTATGAATTCCTCCATAAAAGACATTGCTTGAACCACGTCTGAAGAGCCCTTTGTGGCCACTGTGAACAAACAGAATGGCTTTTTCCACAAGACTTTAAATAAACATAAAATAAAAGTAAATTTAGTTGGCAGTTACTTTAATGAACAAACAGGATGGTAAGCATATTAGCAAAATAGGTCACCAGAAGCAGGAAATTGGAAAAAAAAAGCAAAGCTTTGAAAGCCTAAATTAAAAATAAATGAAAAACACAAGTATACATTTTAATTTATAGTAGTTTCTGATTTGTGGTCAAAACAGCAGTAGACAGTAGAAACTATTTATCTAATCTTAAAAATTAATTAAGAATATGTCAACCCTACCCATATTCCCAGCCCCCAGAAAACCCCATGAAAGCAACAACTACAAGGCAAGTTTGTTTATGATGTCAACAACTAGTTAAGAATGTATTCATAAGCATGGTCCAAAGCCTACTGAAGTCCCAAGAATTAGTCCCACCCTCTTCTTAGCTTTCATTCTTGAAGATGCTTGTGGGAATACCTCAATTATTTTGACTGAATTGCCTTAATTTAAAGGCAATTTCTTTGTAGAAGTACAGATCTAGCAGCTGGAAAACACAGCCTAGTGGGTTTTGAAGAAAGAGCTAATTTCTTTTCTGCTCAGATAGGGCTATCAAACTTACATCAAGGAAAAAAAATACCTGCAGATATTCCAATGCAGTTCTTTAGCATTTAAAATAATTTATACTACGGAATTTGACTGACCAAATTTAGAATAAGTTGGCCCTGCAGCTGAGGATTACTTATCAACTTCAATGATTAAATATAAAGGAAAATAAAATCTATTTTTTGCTACATGACAGCTTACTAACCTACTGGCATAAAACCCAGTGAAATATGACTTTTTAGTCATTAAAATTAATGAATGAAACAGACAAAAAATATAGAGATCAGATCTCCTGGGTAGGAAGGTATAATTTTTGTAGTCATGTTTCAGTTCAGAACCAAAGCACATTTATCATCCTGGCTAAGGTATATTTTCATTTTTTGCTAAGATTCTCCTGACAAATTAAAAAAAGCCCATAACATTAGAGAAACTGTGAGGATGAAAAAAGTAATGACACATAAAACACATTTTAGTTGGCTCACAAGACAGTATGTACTACTGAACTTTACTTTTATAACGTGTTTAATAGCAACTGGATATATTCACATATATAGGATATATTCACATTTTATTACTAAATACTCCCTATTATCTTTAGTATGTGTTTTATTATTTAATTTTTAACTGAAATCTGCACATCTGAATCTCTTGAAGGACTGCAGAATCTCTTAGTTAAGCCCTTTATTAGACAGAAAAATATTCTCCAAATGATTAATCCTATAAACAGACATCTTTCTCCAGCCAATAAGCTGCTTGAATTCCACTATGCTCAAATGGTCTTCACCAAACACTGCCACAAAACACTAACAACTTGGCACTTTCATTAATGACAGCATTACTAAAAAAAATATAACTCTATAGTGAAATGTTCAGCCAGATGATGAAGACAGCCTGCTTCTATATGGCATAAAATAAACTGAACAGTTATCCAGCTAACAAGGACTTCAAAGAATCATTCATCCCAGAATACAAAGCTATCTGAGCCTCTAGAATGAGGAGTTATGCAGTTATGGAGTAGGAGTATACTGCTATTTTAAATAAGTGCTCAGAGATATTTGCATGTGCACATACGTGAGGCTGCAAACACCAATTTCAATTAATTGTACAATCTGTTTTAAGACTGGTTTTGATCAATTATATCTTTGACAACCTGAACTATTTCAACTGAAATAGTCTACCCAGAGGACCTACTTTAGGATGCATTCATTTAACATGGAACATATTTGGAACAGAGTTGCAGGCAGTTCTCAACTTAGCAGTTCCACTACTTAATCCCTGCTAAAATCAATCAAATGAGCTGGTAGTGGTTTGGCTGTGGAATTCTGGCATTTTTAATTAAATTTTTAATTTTTATTTAAAGCATGAGAGAGGAGTGCTCCATGAATGCAAGGAAGACTTCCTTTGGTTACCCCCTCTTTGCCAACCAGAGGGATTCCTCTCTCTGCAAAGCCTATCCACACCTCTTCCTTTCCCTAGGGTCCCAGAGCATCATCCCCACCTGCTGAATGGGAGGAGAAGGGTAGAAGCACTTGAGAAACAGGAGAGATGAGAAAATGCTGAGGAGCAGGTAGGATGAGGGATAACCAGAAATACATTGTGAAATCTGTTATATCCAAGCCATGCTTATCTGGACACTCCTCAGACATAACAAGACAGATTTTTGGCAAGAAACTCACGTGAATGGGCATATATCCTGCATTCCATGAATGGGCACAAATCCTGCATCCCATGAATGGGATGGACATCCCAGCACCAAGCTGGGAACTGCTGTTTGAGAGGCATAGGTTTCAAAATAGCCAGGCAGCATCTCTGCTGACTGGACCACACTTTTCTCATCTCCGAAAATCTGCATTGAGTGAAAGGGATCAGTTCATGTATGCTTAAATACTCCCTAAGAGTTGGCAATTGAATTCCCCGAGCACCTCAGGCATGTGTCCTGGCTCCAACGTGGCCTCAACTATACTTGTCTGCAGCAGTCCTGCCGTTGCTCTCAGTAACTCCACAAGAGCACTCTGCAGCCCCACTGCCCTACCAGTGACAGTGGTAGGAAGAAAGCCCTCACTGCCCAAACCATGCTTAGACAATAATAAATAAATTAAACACTTCCCACAGTTCAAGGCTTACACATATAAAACCTCAGCTTGCATAAACTGAAGCAAGGCTTTGGGCTTTAACAAGGTTGTAATAACCTGCATCAATTGAGAATATGCCCCGTAAAGATATATTTTTAAATAGGGTTCTTCAATGGTTTTAGGGGAAGGGATGGGGGTTTTTTAGTGTTAAAAGTCAATAGCAGACTAGATCGAAATGTCTAAGTTTTGATGCACATCATTCTGGTATGTGCCATCCATGGTCCTGCCTCCCTTCTCTAATTGGAGTAACATACTTTAAGTAACAACATCTGAAAAGCTGCTGGATGTCTCAAAACAAGAGCCAGGTTTTCATAAAAGAAAACTGTCAGGAGACAAAATGTTATCGCTGTAAGGAAACACACTTATTCTAAGTGTCCATCCTGTCACAAAGGAATCAGACTTAAATATTTAATGTAATTTGCAATGTGAAGAACAATAGCCTAGTCTTAATTTCATGAGTATTAGTCCCATAATGTTTTCACTCCTTACCTTTTCAAGCATTGTCTGATATTCCTGAAGCATCATACATCACATGTGCACATCCCCTTAGATAACACTTCCTTTCTTTTTTTGCAATGACATGAAAGCTCTGAACATCTGAGGCAACATCTAATTTTATCTAAACCTTTAAACAAAGTGAATTCTAACTTTCTTCCTTAAAGCTCTGCTAAAGCAACAAAACAACCATCAAGAACATGGAGCTTTAAAAAAACAGCAAAGAAAACAAAAAAATTGGGTAATAAAGCCTTAGATTTTGTTAGTATTCACAAACAAAAAGCTTCTTATACCAAGATTTCCCCAGGTGAAGAGATGAAATTGTGCATCTACTAATTGGACCTTCACCTCTCATTTTGAGCCAAAACCCAAACAAAACTTCAGAGCCATAGACTAGAGCAGGGGAGGAGGTCTGCACTCTGCTAGAAGAGAAACACAACAGAGGGAATGAACAAACACATAAAAATCTGAGAGAACTTCAAAATCTACTGGTGAAAGCAAATATGAATACAAGCCCAGCAGGAGCTCACACATTTTCTGGCTCACTCTGCTGCACAGGATGCTTGAAGCTGACCTGTAACATCCAAGTCCCAGGAAAGCAAAGCTGGGTCAGTGATGCCAGTGAAGCTCACACTGCACTCCTGGGTGCAGAGGGGGCACCTCTCCACATGTTTAGAGGATCTGTCTGGGAGTGCTAAGGTAGGGGCAGTTCTTGTGCTCATGATCCATAACAAAAGGAAGGGTCAAAGACAAGGATATGGAAGGAGGGAAAAAAAAAACCAACCCCAAACGGTAAACTAACCCCCAAACAAAACAAAAAACCCCAACAGAAGTACTAAAAAAAACCCCACAGTAATCACCTTGTTTGCCTGTTCAATAGGACAACAGAAGTCAGCTACTGGTCACAGAAGTTACATGCAAATAACACATGCTGGAATTCTGGCAACTTAAATGTAAAATAAGATGATTTATTTGTAAATAATTTGTAGAAAATTAACTAATGACATAGTAGCAATAGTTGTTTTCCCTCAAATACAATTAAGAGAATGAGAAACCTACAAGAAAGCTTATAAAGCTTGCAAAATGGTTACAACACTTGTTTGCTCTAGAAGATGTTTGAATGATCCCACAGCAATTCATTCCTTTTTGTAGAATGTCATCTTAGACTAATGTGTCAGTAGAATAGCTGTACGACAGATTGATAAAAAATGGTAACAAATTTTCAAGGCCAGATGGCTTTCACCCGAGAGATTTGAAGGACTTCTTATGTGAAATTGCCAAAGTATTGTCATAACCACTGTGCAATATCCCATTTGTACAATCTATCATTTAAATCATCTTCAGTGCTGGAAATTACAGTAAAGAATAGCATCATTAGATAAATGAATATCCATGATATACAGGAGAAGAGCCAACATAGATTTAGTAAGAGAACTGATAACAGACAAAAATATTGAAAGCTCTTTGAAGGAATTAGCTAGCATGCAAATAAAAGATGATCTCATGGGTTTACAAAATGCCTTTGATCAGGAAGCAGGACAGCCGTCACAAAACCAGCAAGGTTCCAGATTACAAGCTATGAAAAACATGACCATCTTGAAATAGGAGGAAAGATCAACTTAGAGATTAATATGTGCTTAATGATAAAAGGAATATGAGTGAAAAGCATCTTTAGTAGCTCTGAGCAATTCCCCAAAATCTAAACTATGGAGAGCTATAGAAAACTGACAGTACTGAGCAACTGGGCAATAAAATGGCAAGTAAAATTCAAGTACCAAAATAAGACACACAACCAAGACTTGCTTTGGCTGTCATAAGCAATAACAGACTTTAAACTTGTTATTACCATTTCAGGAGTGTAGTGTAGATCCCTCATCAAATGCACCAGGTAACACAAGAAAAAAAAAACAAAACACCCAAACAACTAAAAAAAAACCACATAACCAAAGCCACCATGGACATTACTCAGTTTGATGGCTTTCCAAAAGACAAGAGAATATTGGGAAGAATTACAATGAAATCTTCAGCAAGTAATTATATGTATGCGCTACCTGCTCACAGTTTGAATACTGCATGGAGTTCTGGTGTCTTTAACATTCATCACAAAAACCTGAGACTAGAAATAAAGAGGAAGACGACAAATTAATGGAAAAGACTTTTGTACTAGAGGACTATAAAGCAGAACTATTCAGTCTGAGCATGGGAGAGAATACCAAACTGATATAAATTTCCATAAAATCACAAATCATCTAGAAAGGTAAATAGAAAATAATATTCCCTAATTTTAATGAGATATGAAGTGTCAAATAAAATTAAATTAGCAAACAGAAGTTTGATGATAAAAAAGGAATTTTTTTTTTTCAGACAAAAGAAATGCAGTGACACATATTGCAGCATATGTTAAAAGTCTGAAATAGATCCAAAAACTTTTTAGGCAAGCTCATTGATTAAAAGTCAGCAACCAATAGTGTTCAGGCATGACCTCAGTTCAAGAAGCTTGTCAACTGAGGAAAAGCTAGAAGAGTATACAATAAAAGCATATTTGGGACTGCTGTGGTCCTGCATCCCTTCCTTGCACTGGCTTGACTGAACACCATCACCTGCAGAGTGAATATTATGAGAACGCATCCTAGGTGTTACACTGCTGAATCCCTTCTTTAGTATTGGCAGAAATGGGTTACTTATTAAAAGATGAACCCATTTCACACTGAGAGAAGCTAGCCAGCACTTTGAAACACAAAAAACATGCAAGATATGAATCCTCTCCATGTCCATAAAGATGGGAACCCTCTGAAACAAATTCAGTTAATGACCATGAGCATATCCACAGGTCTAGAAAACAGGATACATAAAAAGAGAAAAGTGAACAGACGTGGTCCATGAGCACACACAAACTTCAAGTTTTTTCTGGAATAAATGTCCTAAGTGAACAGCAGAAATGCTGCCATTGTCTGTTTCAAAAAAGCCTTCAAATGTTGGTAAGGAGTAACTTAAGCTGATCACATGTCAGAACACAGTGGACATATGGCCAGGTCTCTTGCATCCCTATTTCTCTGGATTTAAATCAGTGATGGCTAAGATAATACTTTAAAACAATATAATTCTCAACATTTGGCATCCCATACCAAAACACCTGAAACAAGAGAGATAGCACAGCCTCAGACATAAATATACACTCAAATAAATTATTAAGGAAGAGGGACAGGATTAACATCTTCAATATATATCAACTTTTCCACTCAGTCTACATTTACCATGCTGTCAAGTTATCTTAATGTTATTCTTTAGAAGCAGTAAATATAGAAGTTAATGCAAAGCCCTGTAATCTTCCTTTAACTATCTTTTAATATCAGGCAATAAATCAAATTAAAACTTCAGAATTACTCCACAGATAGAAATTTTGCTTTTTATTTTTGAGATCTAGATTAATAGGTAAACCAAAATGCTTTCAAGGAAGAAAAAAAAAAAAAAAAACCAACACTTTTTAAATTACATATGCTGCAAATAAAATTAGAGAAATGTTTTGTACAATTTTTCTAAAATTTGAGTCAAATTCTAGCCCAGGACTGCAGATAAATCAATCTGTGACAGTTCTGTGAATAATTAAACAAACAATTAGCTTTAATAATGAATGATATTTTGATATAGATCTTTAGATTGGACTTGCTCACTGAAGGTCTGTGATAATTAATGACAGCTGAACTTTGGCCATTTTAGTATAATGGAATTTTAATACTATTTCCTATTAAAGATACTCAACCTAAGTCTGCTTTTTGAAAAGGCTTAAGAGGCTTGTCATTCCTTTAAGTTATGAAACACTGGTTATTTCAGAAGGAGGGTGCAATATTTCCTGTAAAATTCAGTCCATTTCTGAGCTCTTCTCTCTTAGAAACTCTGGAAGGCCCAGAAAGAGTATCACTCAGCTACATACATTTAAAGGAGGAAATGGGGAAGAAGAAATTACTGCAACATGAGTCACGACAGCCCTGTGCAGTGCTACAGGCTGGCAGAAGTGTGATTGAAAAGCAGCCCAGTGGAAAAGAACCTGGCGATGCTGGTTGGCAGCCGGCTGAACATAATCCAGCAGTGTGCCCAGATAGCCAGAAAGGCCAGTGGCATCCTGGCCTGTATCAGGAATAGTGTGGCCAGCAGAACCAGGGCAGTGAATCTCCCCATGTACTCTGCACTGGTGAGGCCCACCTTGAGTACCGTGTTCAGTTTGGGGTCCATCACTACAAGAAGGACATTGAGGTGCTGGAGCATGTCCAGAGAAGGACAACAGAGCTGGGGAAGTGCCTGGAGCACAGGTTTTGTGAGGGACAGATGGGGTGGTTTAGCCTAGAGGAAAGGAGGCTTGTAGGAGACCTTAATCCCTCTCTACAGCTACCTGAAAGTAGTTTGTAGCCAGGTGGGAGTTGGTCTCTTCTCCCAGGTAACAAGCCATAGGACCAGAGCACAAAGCCTTAAGGTGAGGTTTAGATCAGATATTAGGAAAAATTTCTTCATGGAAAGGGCTGTCAAGAACTGGAACAGGCTTGAAACATATAGCAATGCACCAAGAAAACATGATTAATGGAGACTAATTGCTAAATAATCTTGTTGCATATGTACTTCATGAACCAGGATGTTCACATCCTGTTACCCTTTCAAGGATATTGCTCATGGTAGAGTGACTAAGCACTGAAGTACAGCCAGAGCAAAGGACACTCAAAGATGTTCTTGCCATAGCATCATAAATACTGTTCTATAATGTGACAGAGAAAACAGGAATCAAAGTATAATAGTATTTAAATTGTGTATCTCCATACCACAGGAATTCTCCTGTGAGATTTAAGAGCTGTTGCACACAATGAAAAGCTGTCTGCAAATAGGTGAGTACCTGTTCAAAGGCTCTCCCCTTGCACTGCATTCACTGGACACAATGGTTTCTTAGACCTGAGCAACACCACAAACTTGAGGAATCATCGGTGTCTGCTAGTAAAGGCAGAGTTATTACTCTAGTTTCAAAAGCTATTTCAATATTGGTCAGAGGCCATAATATATTTTAAAATAATTTCCTCAACGGATTGAGCTAGTTTGGGAGTAATCCAACAGCACAGCAGACAGCATTTACCTTTCCTGCACTGATCAAAGAATCAATTTCTTGCAGAAGAGCAAGAGAGAGAAGAAAAGAGGGAAATACCACCCTATCTTAAAACCCACAACTGAAACATGCTTGATAGTTTCTTTCCTCAGCAAAATGCTGATAAAAATCACTTCTCTATAAAAATGTCAGTATCAAACTATATATCAGAATAGTATTTCTCCTCATCAATTCATAAAGTTGGATATAAACATTTATACTACACATTGTCACTGGCTTTGGATGCATTTTCAGTTTTTTCCCCTTTGTGGAAACATTAGCACAGCAGCCACCAAGTATTTAACTTCATTTCAGCTACAGGTGTTAAGATAAATTTTCCATTTGATAAGCAGTTCAGGAGTCCCAGTAATGCTACATTTATTGACATCTAAGGAGGAAATTACTGTTTAATATTTTCATTAAGGTAATAGACAGAGGTTCCAAAGCCATCAAGATTTTATGGCATTAACAAGGGACAGGGCTTACAATGATTAAAGGACAAGATGAGACAAGATGCAATAAACATTGTAATGTGAAAATGGGTGACAGAATAAGGGGCTTAGCAGTAGTGGCAATGAACAGTATGATTTGCAAAAAATCCATTACCAGACAGAAAAGCAAAAATAATGCACAGTTATGTAAAGAATAGTCCTTCTATAGTAGAAAAAGGGGTTGGGCTTTGAACTGATCAATGTTGTTTCTACTTTAGTAGTAGAAGTAGGAATATCAGAGCAACTAGAAAATCCAGTAAGGATCAAGGGTTTGCCAGTGGGTGCAGTAAAGATTAGAACAGCAACAAGGTAAGAAGAGGAGCACGCAGCACAAGCAAGCTCCTCTTCCCCTGCTCTGCCTGTCCTGGCAGGCTACACGCACTCATTCACATGGGATTCACACGGGTGAGAGCACAGCTCAACGGCAGCTCCCAGGATTAACAGTGTTCACAGGCATGGTTGGAGGTATGAGCAATGCATGGGTGTGCCAACAAGTCTTCAGAAGTCATCTGAGCATTTTCACACTTCTGTTCTGATTTATGTGTGAGCAGAGGCACTGGGGAATGAAAGACAGGCAGGGGTTATTGTGGGGCTGTGAAGCTACAGTGGGGTGGCTGGTCCAAAGCTGTTATCCTCTCCAATACAGGCAAGACCCCCTCAGAGCCAGGATGTCCACAGACCCAGCATTTTAGAAGAGCTTAAAAGAATAACAATAAAAATAAAAATTAAGAAATACAGGGTTTCATCACAGTAAATCTTCATAAAGGAGGCAAGAAGAAAATCCACCTTTGACTTGATGAGTTCAAGGAACATGCCAGTAGAAGAAAGGACCTACAAATGAAAATTTGCAGCTTCATTGGGATTATGATTTCCTGTAACTGCATAGAAGTTGCCCTACATAGGGCTGTTATCATCACCATTTTGCCTTGAGAATTACATATTCATTAAAGTACATAGAGAGGGAAAGAGTAAGACTAGCAAACATATATAATGCACATGGTCTTGCATGATGCACTGGTAAATCAGGCGTATGCATGGAAAGATGAACTCAGCCGTCATACACACTTGTGCAATGGTCAAAAAACAGCTGTGCAAGCTTGAAACCCAATTATTATCTACCTGAGCACGGAACAAAGCTGTGCCAGGTTCTCAAGCTGCAGGCTCAAAGCAGCCCGATATTTAATGCTGAACTTTTTCTCTGAAACACTGAGACAATAGGATCAGAGGTGCTGCAAGCCACAGGTCTTAAAAGTGCATCTCTTTTATGATTAACATTGTTAATTTAATTTCACTACTATATAGATACATATTTGTGTAAAGCAGTTTTGGGGCAAAAATATTTCTAAGCTGCTAAAGCATAATTCTGTAAGATGCTGACCTTAGCCGATGGGTTTCACAAATTGGGGTTTGTGTATTGAATGCAATTTTGTAGACCCAGTCTGACTATCACTTCTGCTGATCACAAAGCAAGACCTCTGCCTCTAGAAGGAGAATGATGTTTGATTAGTTTAGACCCCAAAGTGGAACCAAGTTGTATCTCCTGGATGAGACATTACCCCCACCATGGTGCCCTGAGTCAGAGCACCCATCCTTCGTCCTGTCAGCAGAGCTTTAGGGCTGTATCAGGAAGCAGTAAATCCCAATACAGGATTTGTAGTGTGAAGCAGCTGGTGTTGAGTATATGATATCCACAGAACATATATAGTGCGTGGGAAGGTGACTATTTCTAAATAACTCCATGGACTGAACACACACTGGTGGTTGGAACACTTCATTTCATCCTGGAGGTAAGTGTTCCAATACTTCTCTATGAACCAAAATGGAAATATTGATTTCAAAAGTGTATCTATAATTCAAGCTCAAACACTAATATAAACAAAAACTGAACATGGAGTTCACAATACTTAGGCAACCAACACAGGTTGCATGATCAAAAGGCCTATCTCCTGCTCTTTACAACTAACTTACTTTTTGATGTGTGAAGCATTACGTAATTTAATGAGAGAACAGGAGAACCCGTCCACTGTTCAAACCAGTAGGTGCTCAGAGCATGCCTACATTCCAAATCCAGGAAAGGGCCATGAAACAAATATTCTTTAAAATGAGTTTGTCTTATCCAAATACACCAGATCTGATGGCTTAAATAGCTTCGCAAGTCTAAGGATAAGGGCATATCTGTTTGGGAAGAGAGAGCAACAGCATGCAGATCAGACCTCCACAAGAAGCAATGCCATTTCCCAAGTGTGTGGTACATGGCACCTCCGCCTTGAGTCACCCTGTATTTAAGCTCATGCTAATTTGCATGTGTGGATCTCTATATGGTACAATCTATATGCCACCTGCTCTGCGACTACATATGCAGCAAAAGACACGGGGACATATTCCCAAGCACGAATCATCTTTTCACACCAAGATATCAAAAAGAAGCTCTTATCCTGCCAGACTTCACCAGCCAAAACCCTATTCCAGGAGATTTCCTGCTAGCATACATCTGCCAGTGCCAAGCCTTGGTCTCAACTTTTTTCTGCCCTGCACTGGGAGCAACACGCTTGGAATGAACAAAGAACATATTGGTTTCTCTTCTCTATGGCAGAAATCTTTTACTGAAAGATCCTACTCCAGTGACCTAGAGCTATTTGAAGAGTTAAAGTTGCGACAAACTCCCACTGTGTAAAACCTGGCTCTTGCCAGAGAAAATCTGTACTTGTAGCAGTATCCCCCATTAAAAAGTGACAATTTTAGCCATTGAAGATATTGGCTGAAGTGCTGCCTGACTCTGAGGGGCAACACCTACAACCTCAAATGCTTTCTACTGTCCAGAGGGTTTCAAAGGGAAGCAGGGAAATGTAGATTGGACACAGCTTTGCCAATTAAAATAGAGCAGATAAAGTTTTGAGGGCAAAATGAAATGCTTTGTCCTCTCCCATCCTTGGGCTGCAGTCTATCTCCTTCAGTACACAGAGTGAAAAAGGATTTGGCTTTCTTATTCTATGTAAAATTCCACCAAGCATCTCGAAAAACTGTGAAAAAATGCACAATTAAATACTGTTACTTTAATGCCATCAACAAGATGCTATTTTTGAGAGCATGTGTGACATGACATAATCCTATGCTATGTTGAATTTTAATACTGTTTTATAAGTTCTGCACAGATAGAAATTTCTTGGAGTCTAAGAAAGTAAAGACTGTACTTTCAGTGAAATGCCTCAGAGAATTTTCTTTGTGACTCATGTGGGACATCTGGGCTCCAATTTTTATATATAACTGGGTAGCTTTCGCTTCATCCTGCTGTAAAGATTGGCTGGAGAGAGGGTTATTGAAAAAGCCTAACTTTTCCCAAGTCCAGCTGTATTGCAGGGTAGCCCAAAAATGGCCACATGGCTAACTCTAGGGTAACCAAGAATAGTGGAAAGTTATGATTTACATTCTCCTAGGGGCAGAGGCACAGAAGTGGTCTATTCGATGGGATTAACAGGCCCCAGCTGGAGCAGTGCACAGACAAGCACCTGGGATTTTATATGTTCATGCAGTCCAGCATATGAACAGAGGTGGTCCACAAAAAAACAGCCTTTGTTCAAAACACGTCTAGAACTGAGCTGTATGAAAAGTTGGGTATCATCTTTATAGACAATGCCTGTCTTTCATCATCAGCAAGTATAAAGAAGGACATGTACATTCCATCATGATGTCCAAATCCATAGCTTGCAAGCAACATTGCTCGTAGAAGTCTCAGACATTATTTGCCCTGACAAATTAAAATAGGATCAAAATAACATGTATCAGCTTGACAAGAAGATCTGACTATGAAGCTATGCTCCACAGTAGAGTATTGCAGAGGACAGTATCCTCCTCAGTACTGGAGCTCAGCAGGCAAAATAGGTATCCCACGTGGTTGCTATCCCTGCCCCACCACTGGAGAGTGTGACAAGGACTCTGTTGGCACAAAGTCACCACATCAGTAATTTCTGAGCATTTACAGCCTTTGCAACATCCTGCCTCTCTAAGCCCCCCGTTGCGGAGGTACAGCATGAGTTAGTCATAGTAGCCCTGGAATCCAAATCTAAGAGAGGATTCATGAAGAAAACATAGAAACCTGATTATAACTGCTGAGCATGTAAATAAAGACAATGTGATTTATAAGCAAAGTACAGCTGGCAGTTCTGGCATCCTTGTTTTTTGCATCACATTTGGAAAATTTAGGGGGTTTCCCCTTTTACTTTCTGGTATTGTTTTTTGAGTTTTGTGAGGGTTTGGGGTTGTTTTGTAATCAAAACAGCATTTACTGAGACATCAAAGGCAAAACAAAACAGAACTTGGGCAGAACTGTCTGAGGGAGAGGTTTTATTATTGATGGATTGGCCAGGCATAAACCATATTTTAAAAATAAGCTGGGCAACTATTTTCTCTGAGGCAATAAAGCTTGAAGATATTAAAAGACTGCACGAGAAATCTGTATAAAAGCAATAAAAATATTGTTTCACTGACATCAGTAATTTGTCATTCATAACTGAGACCATCATTGGCATCAGTCAGGGCATCACAAGAAACATTAAATATGTGATAGGATATGGACACTGTATTCATCTTATACAGTATCATATTGCAGAGTCATTTAGTTACTCTAATAGTTGTAGTGTAGCTAGACTATGCTTCCAGTTACAACCTTAGCTATGAAACATGCATGAAAAATGTGATTCCCAGAGCATCCCAATCCTACAGTGTTTAAAGCTCAACTCTGAACAGCATACCTGCTCCAATAAAGCTGCTCTGACCAGCAATCAAGGGGAGAATGGCCATGTTTGTCAGATGACAAACTTGACTCAGGATCTGTATGAACAGAAGCAATTTAAAACCATGCCCTGGTAAAATCTAGGATGGCCACCTTCCTTGTGGGAATAGCAAGTTAGCAAAAATTTGAAGAAATAGATATTTCTCCAAAGCAGACCCACGCATGTGTATGTACTGAATTGTGGAGAAGATAACTAAGGAAAATATAAGTTTAAATAATTATATGATTAAAAACAAATTAGAAAAATCACACAGCAGAGACTCAGAAAAAAAACAGATGTGAGAAAGATTTGACAAGATACAGACAAGGTAAGAATAGTCAGCTACAGGAAAGAGGAGAGCAATGTGCAGAAACCAAACCTTCAAAAATAAAGGTCTAGGGAGAATATCTTAAAGGATCCTGGCCCAGTTTCTAAAGAGCCCTGCAGAGAGGTGAGGATGGAACTAAGAACTAGTACTTTCTAAAACGAGAAGTGCTGAACTTTTTGCAAGGAACACATCCGTTTGCTTTCCTCACTGTGTGATCCTAAGGAGATGCCCTGTCAGCACTCTATTTTCTAGATGCTCTTCTCAAGCTAGTTACAAGTCTGAAGAAGCAAGTAGTGGTCACACATTCTCAAGTTCTACAAAGAGGGTTCAAAACAGGGAAACTTACAAAGCAAGTTACTGCAGGTTACTAGTTTGATGCTCAAAAGACCAACAACTATCCCTGCTCGTGCTAACTGGCATTTGGTGTGGGCTAAAGACTCGACTTCACTCAGCCCACAAGGAAACACAGTTAAACCAAGTACAGATATCAGCTAAGCACACAAGTTGCACTTCACAGGTTTCTGCAAACCAGCTGCACCGCAATAACCTCAGCCACAACCTGAACCATCAACTCTTGCTTGGGTATCTGCAGCCAGAGACAACACCTTGTGTGTGTTCAACCTGAGAAAGACCAGAAATACTCATTCAGGTTCAGTGGGATCTACGTGCAGAAGCTGAATGAATGACCCAGGCTGTTGGAACCATTACCTTCCTACTTGCTGTATTTATCATTGGCACAATAATGGGGAATGATCTGTAAAGGAAGTATCTCTGCATTTCTCTGAGCAACACACCAGATTAGTTTTCCACTATCAATCTTTACTTCTCTATCATCCTTTGTCTTGTATCCTTATGCAAAACCTTAACTTTCACACTAAAAGATCAAAAAAATCATCTAAATGTAAACAAAGCATTTACTACACCAAGTTTAAAAAGATTAAGCTATATTATATGCAATTATTTCAAACACTAGAAAACAAATTAAAAATTTTTTCTGCAAACCTAAATTGACATTCCAGTGACTTATGCACCACATCAACTTACACTTTGGTGGAGGAAGGGTCAGCTTAGTAGCAGATAGCTGTACAGTCTAAACCATAAACCTTAATTTAAAAACCTGAACTCTCCCATTCAGTGCAATGAGGAAGTCAGGCCCCAACAGGATTCAGAAACGCCTTCACATTGGGCAGTAGCTTCCAAAGCTAAATGACATTAAAATTTGAAAAGGCAAAATCAAGTTAAAATTCATACCATCATTCTGTCAGTGGATTATCTCATTTTCATAAGAAATATTTGAAGGCCACAGAAAATATTGAAGTTTTCTGCAAATAAAATTTGGTTCCCTCCAGGATAGATGGTAACTGAGCAAGCAATCTGAAATTTTAAGTTCTAAGCTTAGATAGAAGGAAGTTACATTCTTTCTTGCTGGATATAGCCCAAAAATATTTTGAATGCTTAAAGCTGAGCATATGCTTAAATATCTCGTTCAACTTCATCACTGAAGAATTAGTGTTTCTACCCGTTCTCCCAATTATTTTGTGCTTCTTTCAAAATTAAGTTTTAAAAATATCAAATGGGAACCTTAGTATTCTACTCAAGTTTAATTCTTCTCCCTATCTTTGCTAGTCATTAGCAAAAATGTTTCAGCCTGCATTACTAATATATAGAGAAAAATTCAAGATTCCTTTGTTAGGGCTGGAGATCTAATTGCATCTATATGACATTTTTCTCCTACCCCTCCTCACAAACCTGATTTCAGTTATTTGACAGGGAACATACATACATCACCCTGAATTAGCAGATTTCCAGATTCTGTTGTTACAGTTTTAAATGAAAATTTTTTTTGTCAAATTCCATGACTGACAATTTACCCATAGCCTTTCTGTAAAATACAGTCAACAAAGCAATGTTATTGGTTGTAGCAAGGTGAGAGTCAGACTCTTCTCCCAGGCAACCAGCAACAGGACAAGACACAACCTCAAACTGCACCAGGGAAGGTTAGGGTTGGACATCAGGAAGAATTTCGTCACAGAAAGGGTTGTCAAGCATTGAAACAGACTGCCCAGGAAGGTGTCCATCACTGGGACAAGAAGAAGAAGAAGAAACAAGTGGACATAGCACTTAGTGCTATGGTTCAGTTGACAAAGCAGTGATTGGTCAAAGGTTGGACTCAATGATCTGGGGGTCTTTTTGAACCTAAATGATTCTGTGATTAGAATAATACAAACAGGAAATAAAGTGGTTTACATATTCATGCTGCTATTGGGATTTTTGTTGTTGTTTCTATGTTTTTTTAAAAAACATTACTGCTGAAATGAAATAGGAACTACATTGACAACAATTCAGGCAAGATGTGATAGGCAGCCTAGGAAACTACCAGTAAGGTGTTATGCCTTGTTGTTCAGAAGTCAGAGTGATTAAGAGGCAGGCTACTCCTGGATGGATTTCTACTGTTCCATGTACTATTTTAACCAAGACCAAATGAAAAGTCATAAATAAATAGTTTTTGATATAACTTATTCTGTGTAAACAATGTAAAATAATGTTAAGTGCTGCTAGGATAATTTAAAATTAAATCAGATGATACAAGAAACCTGCTCTTAGTGTGTATGTGCAGAGGGAGACTATATGCATGCCTGTGTACAAATTATTCCCAGCAAGCCACTTTCAGCTCAAACAATTACTGAACTAAGTATTCTCCAGCTAAGTATTCACATCTATATATAGGTTTTCTAGCAACAACATTATGTAGTTAATAATAAAGAAGGCCAGCACTAAAACTGAAAATCTTATTAAAGGTTTGTTATTAGTGAAAACTGCTGTTCTACAAAAATTAAGTTCTCATAATGTAAATTAACAACTAAGGCGGCCAAAATCCCAAGCTGTTAGCAGAGGCAAGGTAATTGCTCTGGCTGGGATCTATCCAAGATTAAAACATCCATACTTAAGAGTCGCTGAAAAGCATTCAAGCTCCCCATATAGCCACTAGTCAAGGCAATGGATTTAAAGTGTCTACTTCAGGGAAAGTCAAATCACTCTCTAGGAGCCTCTAGCCTGTCTCGACTTGAAGCTTGCTGCAGTTCACCTTACCATCGGTGTTTCACATCATTTAAAGTGCCGAAGGGATGACAGATACCAGATGGGGCTGATGGAAGGCTCACATGTCTATGGACTAACAGCTGAAGGCCACAAGGGGTGCCCAACGTTAGGCACGAGGGGTGTCTATTCAGGAACTTCCTAGATCTTCACCAATATAATGGGAGTTAGACACCCTATTCATATGTAAGAACTAATGATAAATGCTTAAAATTCAGGTACCAGTCTCAAATTGCAATCAGCCCTGAGATGCATCAGCAAATAAGGAAAAGGGAAAGGAGGGGTGGTTGCCTGGTACACAAAACAAAACAAAACAAAACAAAACAATACTCTCTCTTTATCAGCTTACACCGCTTCTCCCACCTTTCCTTCTGGCTGGCATCCAGAGATGTGCACCAGCTGCCAAGCAGGAGAATAATGACAAATTGAATTCAAATCCCATGGAAATGCAATCTACTTCCCATGCAAACAACAGAAAAATACAGCCCCAATCACTATATATTTAAATAACAAAGGATTAGATAGTACACGTAGAAAACTAGTTTTCAACACGAAGAGTTGGAGGGTTTGAAGAAGGGAGGAGAAAACACTTTGGCAGCATATTTACTATGCATTGTTCATAAGCATGCCTAGGAGCTTTACACTTTGTAATCCAGTTGAAAAATGCTGATAAATCTTAGTTAAAAAATAGCCTAGGGAATAATGATTATAGAGCTCAGTGTAGTTTAAGGTTTACTTCTGAGAGATTATTCCAGCAACCAACCCTCAAAATTCGTGTAGCTTCACTGTAGAAAAACACCTTAAAACTTCTACCTGTAAACCTGACTTCAAGTCCAAAAATATATCTACAACCTACCACTGACACTGTAATCTTGTATTTAAGTTCTTATCTTATTGCCATGTTAAATTTTATTATCAGCTTCATTTGTAGTTTCATTTAGATAGCTGATTTGTGGCTATATCTTGTCTCTCAATGCTAATGGGAAATAGGATTTTGAATTACATTCCAACAAGCTTCATTTCTTCATCTTGTGATTTTTACCTCTGCTTCCTCTAATTTTCAGCCCCTTTGTGCCAAAGTGAACCAGAAATTTGCCTGGTTTTTGTAGTTTGTGGAATACAGGCAGTGACTGACAGTGCTCACATTCCTCCAGGAGTGGCCACTGAATGTCTCCTGTGGCTTTTATCAAGGGATCTGGAAAACAACTGAATATGTATTTAAAATGTGACACCTGAAGAGGAAAAGAAAGGTCTGGCTGCAGCTCCAGAAGGCAGTTGCTTCTGTGGATGTCACTTCTCTTCAAAACCCTCATGTACCCAGGGAGTCTCCTGTCCAAGAGCCCTTCAGACAAGCAGGAGCCGTGGAACTGCACTGCCCCACGTTCATAAATCTCTCATCACATGCACAGCAGGAAATTTAAATCAATCACAGGGATGGTACTGTCTCCCTAGGACTCTCCTGTGGGTTTCTTCTGAGGAAAGAATGAATTTGACAAAACAAAGCCACATTTATATAACAGAAATGCATCCCTTTTTCCTTTAACACTTGGAGAAAGGGAAAGTAAATGCAAACATCATTTTGAGAAAAGCAAAAGAGTAGCTTTGCATTCAACATTGCCCGTGTTCAAACATTTCTGATGAAAATTTTAAGATAGAAGTTAAACACTAGCTTTAAAAGCTTTCTGGAAAATATTCTCTAAAAGCATTCCAGAAAACATAATGAGAATCATGACTGAAATTACTGGCAAAATAAAAATGAACTTAAAACCAGCAAAACCAAGGAACAAATAATTAAAAAAAAAAAA
>VZTH01018808.1:564320-676392 GCA_013397815.1 Aleadryas rufinucha
CCTTTGACCAAACATCACCATGCCAACTAAACCATAGCACTAAGTGCCATGTCCAGTTGTTTCTCAAACACTTACAGGGATAGTTATTCCACCACTTCCCTGGGCACCCTGTTCCAATACTTGACAATCCTTTCAGTGAAAAAATTCTTCCTGATGTCCAACCTGAACCTCCCCTGGCCCAGCTTGAGGCTATTTCCTCTTATCCTGTTGCTGGTTGCCTGGGAGAAGAGACCAACCCCCACTTGGCTATAACCTCCTTTCAGGTATCTGGAGAGAGCACAGCGACTGACTGCCACCAGGATGTAGCTCCATTCACCAGCACTCTCTGGGCCCAGCCACCCAGACAGTTTTAACCCAGCAAAGAGTGCACCTGTCCAAAACATGGGCTGCCAGCTTTTCCAGGAGAACACTGTGGGAGACAGTATTGAAAGCTTTACTGAAGTCCAGGTAGACAACATTTACATCCTTTCCCTCATCTGCTAGGTGGGTCACCTGGTCTCAAAAGGAAATAAGGTTGGTCAAAAAGGACCTGCCTTTCCTTTTTTCCTTCCATTTCCCAAGGGACTCTCCAAACCAGTGTCCTCAACAGGCCAAAAAGTCCAAAGTCCACACTCTGAAAGTCCAAAGTAGAGGTTTTGTTGACCCCCTTCCTTACTTCACCAAGAATCGAAAACTATCATTTTGTGGTGACTGCGCCCAAGACTACCTCTGACTACCACATCTCCCACCAGCCCTTCTCTGTTCATAAACAGAAGGTCCAGTGGGGCACTGCCCTAGTAGGCTCACTTACCAGCTGTGACAGGAATTTTTCTTCCACACACTCCAGAAACATCCTAGACTGCGTCCTCTCCACTGTTCTGAGTTTCCAGCAGACATCCATCAAGATAAAGTCTCCCACAAGCCCAAAATGTCATAAAACATCAGCCAGTCACTTACAGCGTACTTTATCTACCTGTTCATCCTGGTTGTGTGGTCTGTGACAGACCCCCACCAGGACGTTGGCCTTCTCTGTTGTATCCTGCAGAGTACCNCTTCTCCTTGATTCTTACATAAGTAAGGCGTTCAACCTTATCATCACTGTCCTTGAGCACGCTACAGCCAAAACACTCCCTAATGTACAGAGCCACCCCACGGACTCTCCTTCCTCACCTATCCCTTCTGAAGAGCTTATAATCATCCAAAATCATACTAACAAGTCCTGCCTGGAAATTCTCTACCAAGACAGTCCGTCTAGTTTATAATACAAAATGTAAGAAAACGCATTAGCCTTAAACCACATACAGAAGGAGAAAAGTTTGTGCAAGAACCTCATGTTAAGCCCAGAAATTACTTCTGTAGCCTAGACAAAAACTGTGTCATGGGATCTCCAAAAAAATGAGAGAGAAGGGAACAAAAAGAGGGACTATTTCTGCCTAGCACTGTGGCCCACAGCCTAGGCACGGAGGAGGAAAAATCCATAGAGATCATTGCAGAACCACTTCCAATGGAGCCAGGGTATCTCTGACTTGTACTCAAAAACTCAGCTGCCTGATGCACCATAGCCGATATTTTTGGGTGGTTCCTCTGAGTGAGAGAAGCCCAGAGAAGAAGCAATAAGGCTGTACAGTGTCCAAATTCCTGCATCAGGACTGCACTATCAGAGAGGCAGCTGAGCTAATTCCACCAGACTCTGTTCCCTGATGAACACCAACATGTGTGAAAGCAGTCTGAATTGTGCCTACAGATAACTTTCACTTTGTGGCCTCACTAAAGTGCTAAACTGAAATACCAAAACACATGATCCCCCTGGACCCATTCATCTGAGGGCTCAGGGACATGCAGAAGCAACACAGATTTCACTCTGGGACCTTAGATCTGCAATGCTCCAAAGATACATTTATCTCAGATTTTTCCTGCACTCCCATGAGCAATAGAGAAGAGAAATGACACTAAGAAATATTTAAACTAACAATATCAGTTAGGAGGAAGAAATAAGACCATCTTTAAATTTTTTGTCTCTTGAGTGTAAGATTTATGACCAGAATTTTTCTGTTTTATATTTCTGCCTTTCTACAGATATGTTGTTTACACTTAGAGAAAACATCCAGATATATCCTTAACCACCCAGCAAACATTCACTGCTAAGGATTTCAAAGAACCTGAAGTTTCTTTCTTCAAATTCAGTAGGGGCAAGTAAAGGGGAAAAATCCATACTACTGCCATGACTTACCTCATGTATATCATGTGTTCAAGAATAACAAATTTATATATAACAGAACAAGTATTTAACAGTGATGAAAAGCATAAAAATAAGCACTTTTCACACTGTCATATGCTCAGGTATTAAGTGATAATGAAAAGCTATTTAGAGTATGGCAGAACTGGCACTCCACCAGAATAGAACAAAGCTCCCTGTTAAGACAGGAGTTTTACAAATGCACAGTCTACCTGCTGTTTTTTTCAGTGCTACTTTATCTTCAGGAAGAATAAAGCTTACTAGAAAGCTTAATAAATACACCAATTATCACATGGGAGATACTCTACAGTGAAATCCAAGCAGATGGTCTTACGAAATTTCTGATCACATCTACATCATGCTTGGAAATAAGCACATAGGCTTCCACTGGAAGCTAGATTAAAAGCACCACCGACAATATGGAGTAGAGCTCTTTATGACTAGCTTGATACATTTTAAAGTTAATTTGCATCCAGGTATAGTTTTACTTTTGTGCCCACCATCCCACCTGTCCTGGAACCCCAAGACTCTCAATGAAAAGCAGAGCAGGAGCCTACTCTTCCAGATGCTCCTGGCTGGCAGAGCGACACTTCATGCAAGTCAGAGCAGCCTTCTGAGAGCTTGGGCTGGCCCAAGGGTTTACAGCTGAAGTTATCAGACAACACGTCTTGTTAAAAGTACATGACAAGAGCATTTGGCAAAGCCACGTTTGATGCCTTCCTAAACTTACTCCTGCATCTGGATCTGCAGGATCACATTACCAGCTGACTCTCCATGCTCTTAGCTTACTTGCTGCAGAACAAAAGCTGTCTCAAGGGTTTCAGGACCAAAGCAAAACAGATGCTAGGAAGTCTTGTCAAATAAATGCAGCTGGGAGCAAGCTAGACAACATAATTTGAGTGACACCAAATACTACTTTTTTTCTCATATTATCTGCTACCTGTAATTATAAAAGTAAAAATAGCTTCAAAACACCCCTATACTTCCACTTCAAAAGGAGATTTCTGGATCTCATAGTTTAGGAGAAAAAAAAATACTAAGGCATAAATTGAATATATCCTAAAGGACCAGAAATCTAACAAACAACAACCAAACAACAAAAAACAACCACCAAAAAAATAAAAAACCAGCCCCAACACACACGAAACCAGCAACCAAAAAAAAAAAAAAAAGCAAAATCAAATAAATAAACCAAAACCCCTCCAACCTTGCTATTCTTTCAAAAGCTTGAAAGTTTTTACTCAGCCATGTGATTTCTGCTTTTCTTTTGCCACCGATAACACTCCCCAGACATGGTCAGTCTTCATTGCCTCTGCAAAGGTTTTCTGTGTAGAAAAACAGCTTACCTAGCATCTTGTTTTTCCACATACCAACAAATGAGGCCTTCAGTTGACTGCACCCCTTGAAAGGCAGCAGTCTAGGTAACAGATAATTCGTGTGCTGAAAGCATTTGCATTGCCACCCCTATAGGCAGCCTATCATCTTAGGAGATCACTTTGAATTAACTTTAAGGTTTCCAGGGTGGTTAAGTTTGACCTGTAGTTTAAAAAACCACATCTATTAAGCAACCAATTTCTGCTAGTTCATTTCATCCTCATTTATGACATTTTAGCCCTATTTCCTTTCTCTCAGGCATGTACATTATGCCAAAACGCACAATTATTATTAACTGGGTACTGTTTTCTGGGTTTCTACCTTAAAGGGAGGCATAAAGGGCCAAGGTTGTCACTATAATTCAGTTCCAAACTTCAATCTGTCAAATTTCAGAGTGCTACCACTGCACCTTGAAGGTGTGTTGGCACAGTGACTGCAGTTGTCTTCGACAATGTAAAGAAGAAAAATGTTACCTTAAAGGGACAGGAGTTTCATTTTCAAGTTTAAATGACATTATTTCATCTTAATTGGTATACAAAAATTTGTAGACTGGAGTTTCCAGGTTATATAGTGTCAAATTTCTTTTTTTCCTCAGTAGTCATTTCCAATGTGATGAAAATTCTCTTACTCCTGAAGCTTTAGATTATCCTGCAACCAGAAGAATGTGACTGTGAAAACTGATTCAAAATGAGCACGATCTTTTGTACAGCTACACAGCCACTGTTTATTCACATCTTGCCATGAGTTTTACCATTCTAACTTACATTTTAATGCTTTTTCTGTAGAATTGAGGCAAAAAATATACTCAAAACACCATAAAAGATATACTCTATTATGAAATCTCTTTGAAAATATGTTGTGTTTTTCAACTGCTTTGCAATGCATAGTAGTCCTGATTTATGAGTCTCACTGCAAATCAGAACATTACTGTCACATAAAGCTGGATAAATATATCTGTAATTACACAAACAAAAAAAAAAGTCGTCATAGCACTAACAAAGAGCAAACTTACACTAATGAACCACATAAGCTTTCTCTATCAGCAATAGCTACAGATTAAAATAAAAAGCTGTTGCAATAGCCCACCAAAGAGCATATAGGTATTTTCAATGATTCCTCAGGGGAAAAAACTACATTGAAGGCAGGGTGGCTTGGGGAAGGATGGTAGGAGCTAGCATTAACAACACTATCCAGACAGATTTGTACTCTATCACAAACACTCACTAACTCTCCCCACACCAGCTGGAGTGGTTGCTACACACCCTGTGCCTGGGCACAACGCTAGAGCTCTGGGCTAGAGCAGAGTCCACCACAGTCCTCAGGGGGCTCAGTGCGAGCACATCCACACAGGAAATAGCATTAAATTACAGCAGCAACAGCAACTTCCAGTTCATAAACACAGACTACAAGAGTGCCTTAGTTATTAGATAGTCATAATGACACAGACAAACCTTTCTACCTCTGACCAGAGAGATGTACTTACCTGCAGCCCCAGCTGCCCACCTTCAAAAGGAAGGTGGTCACGGACAATATGAACACAGAATTTGTGATGACAACCTCCTGTCTCCTGACACGCCTTTCTAAAGAGGTGCCCTCCTTCTACTACAATAGCAGATAGCTCAAACGCACCACACAAGCTCCAGACAGAGTGATCTGGCTGCCAAGCTCCTCGATTCTTTGTGCTGAGTGACCAACATGGGCATCAAGATCTTTGCCATTATTGAGAGCAATGAATGCCACCCTACCGCTCCCTTAGCTCCCTCTGGTTGACTGAGGAGCTGCCAGGTGGTCCCAGTCAGACTAACAAAAGCAGCAGCAAATAGCAGCTAATTCCTGCACATGGCATGTAAAAACAGGGTGTTCCTTATCTGCATTAATGCCAGGCTGAGGGTGAGGTGGGGAACGGGGAGCAGAAATTACAACAGTAGCTTGGATTAATGAGGCAACACACGTCCTGCAACTTAATGGGAAGAGTAACAGGGTTCAGTTACAGAGAAGTCTGGAGCCTCATTACTACCACCAGTTGTTGCTTACCACGCTGGTTCAGACAACCTATGCAGCAAGAGGCAAAGGAAAAGGAAATAATGGATAAACGAGAACAGGAAACTTTCTTAAAATACTTTTCAAACTGGAGGTCATCATTCTGGCAAGTTTTATGTTTCAGGGAGAAACATAAATACAAGCATCACAGTTCTGAAAGGGTTGATATGAAAACAAACGCAAAGTCAGACAGTTTCTTTCTGCCTTCTTTCACCCAGGAACCCCCTACTTGTATACTCATCTACAAGTGACAGTATTAAATCAGTCTTCAATAGTCAATCAAGACTGACAGCTTCTGCATGCAAATATTAACAAATCAAATGGGTGCACTCCTACTGAAGTCAGATGAGCTTACCTTCCTTGGCAAACCAAAAGGGCCTTCTACAGCTCCTTGATCATGAAAGTCTTCTGATTTAAAATTTTGAGACCGGACACCACACTCTTCTCCCAACCAGATGATAATTTAACCCAGTATTGTGATTCCAGTACTGACCCTCATTCTCATCTCATTTGTCTGGAGAGTCATCTGGAGTTTTAGCTTTATATCCCTCCATATTAATCTTTTTCAGTCTGTTTTCTTCACATAATGAGGGACAGCTCTAAGGGTGTAGGGTTTTGGGGTTTTTTTGTGATGGACCTCTACACCAGATGCCTGAAGAAGGAATGTAAGACAAAAGGCAAACAGAAATTCTCCTTTAGCAGCTCCTGGCAATAAGTTAATGACTTAATGACTTTTGAGCTTGAGGCTGCATCCAGGCCATGTTGTTTAATAATAACCAATGCACCTTTCTCTCAGCATAAGGGATTTAATCAGTTTCTCTGGCACTAACCAAGCAGCTCTGCCTTCTCTTAATAAGGCAATTTAATTCTTTTTAAAATATATAGTAAAGAAAGATGACCAGAACGACTGGTTAAGATGCAGGGTTGAGATTCAGAAAATCTGATTTCTTCTCTTTGTTCTCTGAGCAAGTCCAAAAGGAGGGGGAAGTTTTTATATAAAAATCAAGCATTTGACTCAATTTTGCAGAAGGAAGATTTCCTGTTTAATTTCATTGAGATTCAATTTGCCTTTAATCAGGAGAATAAAGCTTCTTTTTCAGTCCTTATTTAAATTGTAAGACTCTAAGAGCAGGGTTCATCTTTACTGTGCATTCAGTATTCTAGTTTATGAAGGCCAGTCTTGGTGGCTACAATTTATAACAGCACTATTGATATTTAAAGTCTTGGAAGATCCAAAATAATACAGCTCTTCAGAAAATATTTTAGAGCTCCAAGATGGATTTTTTTTCATAAAATCCAGGAAGTCAGAGAAACAAATGCCAATAAAAATCGTATAGAGCCTCACTCCCTTAGACAAGTGAACTTCCCTGCTTCAGCAGGTAATGTAAAGCAAGGACTGAGGACTGGCATTTGTTGTTTGACGAGTTCAGCTCATACATAAGGCTATCACCTTTCTTCTCCACATCCCCTACCTTGATAGTAAAGTCACTCCTCCCACCTGCACTTGGTATAGCAAGGAGGAGGTTACTAGTCTGCTTAAAGATCAGATCTAATGGAGAACTTCTGTTTAGGTTGGTTTGCTTTCCATAGACTTGGCCTACAATCACTAGGGACAGAGAAGAAGTAGCACTATCCTTGGCAGGCAGCCTGCAGTTTCACTGGGCTAAGTGTAGCAGGAACCTACAGTCCTCAGCAACCACCCTCATCATCACAGCTGCCAAATACAGAAGTCCTCCCCTATCTTCATTCCTTGGCCATTACTTTCACTCCCTACATGGTCTTCCCATTTTTAGCCACTTACTCAACACAGACTTGTGATGAATCAGATCAGAGAATAGGGCTTTTTTCCCCAGCTGGTTCACGAAGCTGACACACAACCACTGGTGCTAGCAAGGAAGGCAGCTGGTAGGGACAGAAATAAACAAGGAAATGTTACAAATTTTAATTTCTTTTAGTGCTTGGTGTAAGGCAAATCTGTTGTCAAGTGTGTTCAGACAACATCTCAAGTTTATGCAATTTTGGAGTTGTATAAAAAGAAAAAAGAAGAAATTGCTAATATCAGGTTATGATTTTTAGATCCCCAAGAAGTGCCCATATGCTATACGGAATAGATAATTTAACCTCTCTGCATTTGGGTATGTTTTTTCAACAGTTCATCAGCAACAGGAAACACCTATTTATTTTATAGTGAAATATGATACAAAGGATCTAAAACCCAACTGATTAGTTCACAAGGCTTGTTTATAACATGCTTTATAACATGTTTTAGAGAGATTGAAATGCCTACTTGAGTTCACATATTACCATTCGATCATATCTTGTACATTTGTGTGGCAGCTGCTAATCACAATCCTTTCCAAGATAAATTATCAGTTTCTGCTATTCACACAATAATTCTGTGTTCTAATTTTTCTTATACTTTTGATTTCAAGAACCAGGTGTTGTCCTACAAAGGAAAAAACTCAGCCTGGATAAGATGAAAACCTCTCCACTTACCAGAAAAATACACTCCGTCAGATCCCACCTTTGCATGTGGGATTCACAACTATTTGAGCAGCGAGAGCAGTTAAGTAGGTTTTAGTTTTTTGAGTCTGCAATGTCCAGCCAGTCAGAAGTCACTATATTTGAGATATGCTCATTTGAAATACTTCATCAAATATGGTGCACAAAAGGCATATTCAAAATAGGTTCATATGACCTTACCTTGCATTACCTCTTCAACCTTTGCATGCCTCTAAGGTGAATATTCAAAAGTGGAGAAACACAAAGAACAGATGCAAAGCTTTGAAAAGCTTCATTACTAGTCAGCAAATTAATGGAGTTTTAGACTAAAAGGTGTGGTGGCTTCTCACTGCTATCCTTTGCCAGATAAATTAGCAGTTTCTGCTCTTCACACAATTCTGTGTTCTAATTTGCTCATGAAAGATGTTAAGAGTTTATAGAGAAAAAAAATTAGAAAGGATAGATTCCACATAGTGATCAAAAAGTCTTGTATACTCTACATTTAATACAGACAGATAACATACATTTAGCAAAAATATGAAAAAACAGATGTTAGAAGTGTATACAGTCTATGATTTAAGACTCCCTTACACCTTGAGAAATAATACTCAGGACTACTGGAAAATTTTGGGGAGGTGAAGAGATGCAACATTTTTTTCCCCATGTTTTAAACAATTCATCATCCACATCCCCAGTTCAATAAACTCAACGTGTCTGAGTCAGAGTATCTACCATTAGAAATCTCAGTATTAGTTTCAAGGTGCCAGAAGAGCCCTGAGAAAGCTTGCTGGAGAAAGCTGTTGCTAAATTAGCCATCACATACATTTTAATTTAGTAATGAATAAAGGTATTCATCTTTTCTTTTTGAAATTTTGATCTTATTGTAACAGTATTATTTTCTGTAATTAACGTGAAAGCCAATTTCGTTTGGCAGGGAAGATGTTTCCTTGCCTGCCTAATCATAGTTTACTTGTCCATAGAAATTTGGTGTGCCATAAATCCACAATATTTCTGAATTTTAAAAAAAAACTGGAATTTGACTGGCAGACATAGGCAGTAAGTATATTTACTTAGTATATTTACTTAAAACTTCAGTAATAATCAAGATCTGGATAAAAGAAATCTTCAATTATTCCTGTTAAAATTAGAATTAAATTAAATTGAAACATTCTTCTGTGCCTCTGTCTCTGTCCAGTAGTGTAAGTTTGATTTAAATAATTTTCATGATTGTTTTATTATGTCATTCTTGCTATCAAAAAATTAGAAACCTCATAAAACCCAGACTGGGTCAAATGAATAGATAACAAGATCTTTTGATCTGGAGACTGATATCACCTCCTTTATGTTCAAAAATAAAACCTTATTTCAACATGAATGTGACAAATCACACAGCTCTAACACTTTGTGGTTTAATTCTAGAGGCTTTCCTATAGTCTGAGAAGAAAAGCATTTTTTTTCAAATTGAGGAATTAATTGAAAAATACTACCATGGGGGAAAAAAAAACCCACAATAAAACCACCAAAGGCAAAGGAGGTTGGTGAAGAGAGAATACGTTTAACCTCCATATTCTCATCTCCTGTCATTTAAATTAGGACCACAGCCATACAAAAATCTAAGTAGTGAATCCCTTTGTCTATGAAAATCCTCCGCTATTACCACTTCTCTAGCATTTCAACACATAATTTTCCCAAATACCATTCTCAGCTACAATCTCTTGCCCTTTGCACCTCTGCCCTCTCAACTTATTGCAAACAATCCTGTCACACTCTCAGCTCCATTTGTTCATAAAAACAGCAATTTTCCCACTGTGTCCAGCCCCTTACACAGCCAAAGCCCTGGGCATTGTGCTTAGCTTCTGGAAAACCCAGCTCAGACTCTGCTCTACCAGACTGGGAGCAACCTGTCTCCCGTTGTGAAGAGCTGCACACTGGCCTCACAGTCTTGTAACGAGGAGAAAAACTTTCCCACCTGAAAGTATCTGCAGTGAGCAGGCTATTTTCACTGATCAGGTGGAATATAAAATGACAAGAAGCTATCTAAAGGTTTGATGTACTACTTCCAAATTTGTCTATGTGAAAGTAAGGCGTGAAGAGCAAGACTCATTTTTAATTAGTCCCAGCGAGTCATTAAATTGTTGCTTATTTTGCAGGCTGCAAGATGGATAATAGAGTTCCTGCATTACAATCTGGTATAAAAACAGGAAAGTAAACTTATTCAAACACACACAAATCCAGACATATTGCTAGTAAAATGTTTATTGATGTTATGCAATATATTCCAAGCACATCTCAAATATTCATTAAGAAAAAAAGATGAATACAGCAAATAAACATTTTTCCAATTAAGTGAAAGCTCCTTAAAAGTTTAGCCTGTATTCATTAAAATTGGATTCCATTCTGACGTTAACTAAAAGCAACTTTGTGGGGTTCCACATTTATCTTTTTTCAGCAATTTGCATATAGAATGCAGCCATTTGCAAATCAAAGTACACTTTTTGTGCTGCCTGTACTGCACATTCAACATGGACTCTCAACACAAACGCTCCTCAGGACTGTCTCTTGCATAGCACTCCTCCATGTCCTCCAAATGCATCAGAAGAGCGAGAGCTGCTATTCCCAGTCCCCCCTGCACACACCACCCTCACTCTCCTCAGCAAAAGACCTCGTTCCCTCCTCAGCTGTAGAGATAGGAGCAGTCTGGGGCCCTTCCTCGAGTACACATACAGAGTTATTATTTGTATTTGATGTTAGGAGAAGATGGGAATACTTACAGGAAGGGGTCCAGCCCATTTCTGTGCAAGCACTGTCCGAGCAATGCACAGTCTCTCTGTGTGCCCACCTCTGTGCCCTGCTTGGACACCCTTATAAGGCCACATGTCAGCTGGACTGAGCTGACCTCAGCACAGGCAGCTGAAATCAGGTGAGTTGAGTGAGCAATACAGGGGCCCACCAGGTAAGGTCTCCCCAACTCCTCTGGCCACCTCCTCCCTCGTCACTGGCTGCTCAATGAGAGCAAGCATTGTGTGTGAACATCAAAACATCACACAACCACTTCATGCAGGAAACCTTGGAGTCTTCTGCCATTTCCATGGATTAAATAGGCTTATAGTGTCAAAAAGCAGCACAGCCACTGCAAGAAAGGGATAGATGGTGAACTCATGGGAATGGGATAGGACAGAACAGGAGCACGGCTCTCATTCCAGGCAGTAGCAACACATCAGAGAGGCTCAGCAACCCGAGAGTATTCTGACTGCCATAATGAACTGGGACTTATGATAGTGGCAGTGAGAGGTGGAAGGTAACTACACCGAAAAATCACGTTGCTTCAGTGAGGCTCTGAAACATGGACTTTTCACATTAAATTTGTGTGAAAAGAGATGCCAGTATATGTGAAAAGACTTCGGTGTAACATGTGAGGAGGGATGCACAGAGCCAGTCTTTGAAGCCTGCTACTTCACTGCTGTACAGGCTCTGTGGCGCAATCTTCCTTTCCTCCACGGACATGAGCAAACAGTTCAGCACTCTGGGGGGTCGATATTCAAGGCAAAGTGATACCCTTCCCTCTGAGCTATTTTTCTGTCTATAATCACACAAATCTAGTTCATCTTCATCAAATATGATCGGGGGGAAAATGAAAGTGCATTTTGTCTCCCCTGCCCCTGTGAAATGGGCATGGCTGGAATTCACATGAGTTGCATCTGCACTACCCACTACTTGCATCAATTTTAATTCATTTTAAAAAGCTGTTTCTTGCACAAACTGCATGAATGACAAGATAGAAACGAATGGCTGCAACCTACCTTGCAAGGGCAGGTTATTTCATCAACTCGCTCCATTGGTGTGATTAACAAACAATCCACCAAAGTTCACCAATTTCATCTCAGTATTTTGCCTGAAGATACTGTGAATGAGGTACTATATCTACCTTGAACTTGCTGTAATTTTAAACTGCTCCACTTTATCACAGCTCTTCATCTGAATGACTGGTGCCAGGAACTTGCCACTGTAAAATTAATAACATATTGACACTTCCAGCCCCTCAGTCTGTCTTTGAAGTTTGAAAGCAATATCAAGGAATTATTATTGTTAATCACTTGTAAGTTATTTTACTTGGAAGTGATGACAATTTGTACAAGACCACAATTCTCCAAATGTAAACAAAAGAGAAAGGACACATTTTGGCAGTAACAAATAAATCAAATTTGCATTGGAAAGCATCGAAGGCTAGATATTTCTGGCCTGTCTACAAGGACTCCAGGGCACAGAACAAGAATGTTAAATGGTCTCTTTCCTTCATGATTAAAATCACTGGGCATAGACTGCTCCCTCCCAAGGCTGGATAGATGGGGTCATGGATCCAACTCCCTCTTGGAAAACAATAGCTGCGATCTAAGCTGTAGCATGATGCTTCTCTCTTGTACCAGGGATGGCTCCTTTCTCCCTCCATGTGCCCCTGCATCCCATGAGGGGTGAGCACTGCTTGTAGGAAGCAGAGTCCCAGAGTAAGACCACAGGAAACACAAGCAAGATTTAGAGGCAGCAGCTGTGAGCTCCACAAGGTGCCTGGTGCCACTCAGTGACTGCAAAGTACAGACCACACGTGCAATTCCTTCCTTGCCACTGCCCTCAGCGGGGCTGCTTCCCCTTGCCAAATGTTTCTTCTGACTGTTCTCATTGTAGAAATGACTGTGGGCTTTCACCTGGGTTTAAGCCAGGACATTCTACTGCCCACACAGTGTTCTGAGCTCGAGTGCATGGTGCTGCATGTCTGAGTTGCCTGCACAGCTTTGGATATCCCTTAAAGGTGGGACTCCAATCAGCCGGTCAAGCTTCCTTTTCTTGAGTGAAGCTGCAGGAGGAAGCTATCTGAAAGCATTCAACCCTCCAGTGTTATAGAATAGAATCATTAAAGCTGGAAAAGACCTCCAAGACCATCTAGTTCAACCTCCAACTGAATACAATCATGCTTGCTAAACCATATCACAAAGTGCCATGTCCACTCATTTTTTGAACACTTCCAAATAACTCCACCACTTCCTTGGGGAGCCTGCTTCAATGCTTAACTACCCTTTCAATGAAGAAATCTTTCCCAATATCCACCCTGAACCTGCCTTGGTGCAACATGAGGCCATTTCCCTTTGTCCTTTTGCTAGTTGCTTGGGAGAAGAGGCCAACCCTCAAGGGAACCTCTCAATAGCCATGAAGCACCCCCAGCCTGGGCTGAGTCTTGTTGCTTAAAAGCTCCATGGTAGTGAAAGCAGGTACCTTACAGAATCATAGAACAGTTTGGTTTGGAAGTGTTGCTCTCTTAGTCTTCTCCAAAGGACAGAACAGTAATTCCTACACTGATACAGCTGATAGCGATGAGTGGTGGGGAGGTACCCTGACAGGGTTCAGCTCACAAAAATGTTGGGTCCCTGTGTCTAATCATGTGTGGCTGAGCCCGGCTGCTCCCAGGAATAGTGACAGGAAAAAACCTTTACTGTCAACATCCTTGCACACAGGTTAAACTTATGCATATGCTGAGTTTGGGATGCCAGTACCTCAGGAACACACCTGAGCAGAAATATTTCACTATTAAAAGGAATTTTCAATCTATGTCCACTTTCTATGTGGGAGCTTCTTTCCTAAATCTCTCTATCTCTTCCCCAAATTATTTATCTCTATACCAATCACTTTAGCAAATGCTTCACATGGAGCTATGGTTTTTCCAATGGCTTTACACAAAGAAGAACACAGCAGTAATAGTGGAGAACATGAAAAGTCAGAGGGACAGTACTCTTGTCTTACAACAATACACTACAGAAGTCAGAAACTACCTCTAATAGTGCTTGAGCATCCTCCTGAATGCAGTATCCAATAAGACTGATTATTCTTGGACAGCGGTATACTTTTTCCCTCATAATTTATTCATTTCAAAGTCTAATCCTCATGCTGATAAGGCAATATACAATAAAGAGAAGAACATAATCATGTTTGAGGACAAGAGTAAGAAAGCATGCCCAAGCCATTTCCTGCTTTGTCACAAACGATTTCAACACCATTTTGTTTTATTTCTTCCTGGAAGCTAAAAAACAGTGTCTAATGTTTCAACCAGAGAACTGTATTAAACATAGTCTTTTCTGTATCTATTAGTCAAGGATGAATTTTATAGCCTGAAAACATGGATAAGCTGGATTAAAAGGGAAAGAAACGGTGGGAAGAGCTCTGCTGTGCAGGGAATATGATAGAAAAAATATGTATGATATTATTACAGTTGTCTTGTTCATGACTGAAGCCTCTATAACCTAAACCACAATTAGAACTATATTGACTGATGATGGAAAATGCCACTGGACTGGTGCTGCTTGTGGAGGACTGTCCTAAAAACCTTCTCTGCACTTCAATGCACACGCATTTTGCAGGGCTCAAGCCGCTCATGTGCATACAACTTTCGAAATTCTGCTATCCACCTGTAACCACCTTTTTCAGCCCAGAATCTGTTGTTATAATGTCTGGGGCAGGAAGCAGAGAAGTCAGCTCAGTCAAGGAGTCAACATCTTGGTTAGAAAGTCAGTGACTCTAGGAAACAGATCTCCCACTGGCACAGACATCACAAGGCAAATGTATTTTCCATCCAGCACTGTCCCTATCATACACTATGAGGGAGTGATCTTCCCATCCTTGCTCGAGTATTTGGGTGATTTGTGTCAATATCTGGATTCTTTACAAGTAGATGCCTGACCATAATGAAAAAATAACATGAGGCAACTATCTCAGTGTTTTGATCCAGGAAGTTTCAGGAGTCTTTCATACACTGCAATTGAATGAACTTTCAGATTAAAAACCCATCTTCAGCTCTTTGATCCGGTGTGCATCAGTTAATTACTGAACTCAAGCAGCTGCTATTTCCCATAGGAAAAGAGAGGTTTTATAACAACCAGACAGGTAAGAAGAAACAAGTAGAACATAGAGATCAGTAAAGAGAATGAAATAATATTGGGCAGTGAAACAAATGCTATGAAATGTAGAGTACACAACATCTGGTAATAGTGGGCAACATGTCAGAAAGGTCTTTGGAGGTCAAGCACAGGATGTTTCACTTTTGTTGTATAAAGCAAGAAACACTGGAAACCAAAGCAAAGGACAACCCAAAGGATTATAAGCTGTCCTAAGGGCTTGAGAGGATAAAAAAGAGCAAATATACATGCATATAAAAATCTTAAGCTAATATCATCTTCATAAAATAAGCAACACCGCCCTGGCAAATCACCTAATGTATCTCACAGTTCTTGGTTAATTTTGTAATAATCAATAGACTGTTAATTGATCAGTATTTTGGCATCATCTGATATTGTCCAAGATTTGGTTCCAAATGCAGCAGTGTATTTCACATAGATGTAAAATTACATTTTTATACTGAGATACTAAGCTTTATTACTGATATTTGCTTACATAAGTGCTTCAGGTTAAATATGGATTTTCCAGGGTTCAGAGCCTTAAGCAGCACTCGCTGAATAAAAAATTTTGATTTCATACATGTATATGGCAAGTACGATGATCACAGTGAAATATGGTCCCTTACATAAAGAAGAAAAAAGAGGAAAAGATTGTGTTTTATTACAAGTTTTTATTAGAAATAACTTGTTTCTAATTGAATAATTGATTTCTACTCTCCATTACATACATGTTGATTTCGAATTGCTTATTTCAGTGAAGAATTTTTGAGTTGATCTTGTTCCTAGAGTTTTACAAAGTTGTTCTCTAGTAACTATGTTTTAGTCATAAATATTTTTCACATTTTTTCCAATTATATTAAAAGCCCACATCCTTTAAGACAACTTTTCATTAAGCTATTTGACACATTTCATTAAATAGCAACGAAAATTTTAAAAGTGCAATTTTGACCTTAGAAATATATATCTATAGTATAGAACTGTGACAATTAATGCTAAGAGAAGAGAAGGAATATTGTGATATTGTTACTGAGAAGAAAAAGATCATAAAATTGAGAGAAAAGAGAAATCTGGGAGGGTGAGATAAACTTGCCATCCCAAGAATGAGAGAGATCATTTATCCAGCTGGATTATTCAAGCACAGCCTGTCAGCTTCAAAATCCTAGTTCTACTTCTACATCATGTTTTCCATATATGCAGTAAACATCATGTTCCATATGAGAGAGCTTCCCATCACAATGACTGTAATTATGTTACCATTATTAATTAAGATTATAACAAACCAAGAACACATAAGATACTTGATTTTTAATTTTTTTTTTCCCTTTGGGTGAAATAATTAGACTTTTTTGAGCTGTGACTGTTTTCCAAAATTTATATAAATGAGAACAGTGGCAATTGTTGGATTGGGGTAAAAAAATCTGCTGGAAGGAAAATAAAGTACTAAGGCTGAGGAACAGGCACTGCAGAAAAAGTTTCCATGGACTAGGGATATCAGTTAGTAGTACATGCCTAAGCAACTAAGTGGCCCTTATCACAGACCAAGCCCCCAATGGGCTTGACTGTCTTCAAAAGAAATCAAAATTCATTTTCCTCTCTTAGAGAACTTACATGTGGGAAGAGATGAGAAAGGAGGGGAAAGAAAGAGAGATTGAAGTAACAGAGAAAGGATATGTCTGACAACTAGCCAAGACAATGTGCCATGGGTTTTAAAACATTACAACAGAGGAGAAATCTGAGGGAAAACAAACACACACACCACATACCCCCAAAACACGTTTGCAGATACTTATGGGACTGTCACCAAACAAGGGCTGGAGGAAACACTCAAGTGCTAACATGAAAGTTTTGCAAAAGCGTTTTATAACTGGCATCGTAAAGGCAGTAGTCCATACACCACCAGGAGGGCTTTGGAAGTAAAGTGAAACACCTTAACATCAAATTAAAGGAATGAATACCAACACAAATAAGAAAAGTGGATGGCAAGAATTGTTACAATAAGTGATAAAAGCATTAACGGAAGAGAAAAACAAAATTGGTAAGAGAGAAAGAAAGTAATAAATTTCCAGAGTCATAAGACTAAGCAAGTTCCTTCCCTCTCCTTAGAGGATAAAAGATCTCTCTCCACCAAAAACCTAATAAGGAGGCACTAAAATGGGACCCAATATCGAAGTAATGCACCCCAAAACTTTGGACCATCATCCATTCTGCAGGGGAAGACCGGGATCTACAGAGTCTACCAATCACTCTAAACAGTGATCTCAGGATTTCCCAGGAATCAGAAGGAAAGTTCCTATCTGGGGTCAGGAGCTGCCATGAGTGAACAGCTGCTTTATCTCTGTGTTCTGTAAAGTGCTTCTCTGTGATGGTTGCCTGTAATTGCTGTTCTGGAAAGAGCTGCACGAGAGCTTGCACAGGTCCGTACCGAAAGAGCACTTCCCTCCTCTCTCATGCAACACAAAAGGCCACCTGCTTACATTAATTCTCCTTACTTGCTTATGGGGAGGGGTATGATAATAACCCAAACAAAATTAAACAGAGGAGATGTCCATGGGCTAAAGAAAACCCTTTCTGAGAATGAACTTTAGAAAAATGCACAAAGAATCGAGGTCACTACAGACTAGTTAACTTTACATCACTACCTTGACAAATATGGGTCACAATGAATAGAGAAAAAAAGAAAGACACTTTAACAGTATTCATTTTAGCTTGTAATCACACATAATATGTAAAGACAAAAACCCCTTCATAAAGACTAATGCAATTTCAGAGCTTGTTGGCGGTTACAGTTCAGTGTTTCTGGAGACTGAAAACCAGTCCAGCATGAATTGCATAACAAATAACTGCACTAAGTCCACTCAGCAGGCTTCAGAATCCAGGCACCAAGCCTGAAATTCAGTACAAAGTTACACCCAGGCTGGTGAAACCATGGGCTGCCACAGAAAGAAGCACTCTCCCACCAGACTCCTCCCTAGCATCAGAAGTAGCAGCCATGCGACCGCGGCACCAGCTGGCGCCGTGACCTGCCTGGCAGAAGATTAATCTGCCCAAAGAAGGTTTTCGATCCAATCAGTTGGCTGAACTGACTCATTCTGCACTCACAGATTGCTCAAACTGGTACAATGTAAGCCAGGGAAACAGATGAGATGGAGGAAGTGTGGGACTGCCCCTACTGAACACAGCCTCTACTCAAACCATGTTATGTACAAAGTCAAACCACACACAGATGTTCACAGGGGCTAGAGGGGCAATAAGTCAGTCTTTGCAACTACTTAATAACCAAGATTCATCTCAAACAAAGTGTCATGTTCCTACTGTGACCATGGCTGAGAGGTCTGCAGTCTAACAGCTGTCAGAAAGCATAGACTTCAGACCAGTATGGAGCTCCTGAAATTGGAACCTAGATGCAGAGCAAATACGTACTTCCACGCAGAAAACTTGTCAGACCACATCTGAAAAATTGATTTCACTTTAGGAGAATGTTCCAGCACAATACCACACATGAATCAACAAGCTTAGCAAATTTAGCTCATCACACCTGAGGAACCTGCCATGTCTTCAAAGACAAGGTATTTTCACCAGCTGCACCTCCCTGAATAGAGAGGAAACACCTGCAGCATCCACAAGATACTCTGTACTATGTCTAGTGTCAGATATACCCCCACCAGCCAATATTAAGCTATAATTAAGCTATTTTGGATTTTCCTTATCAGCAGAATCCATCTTTGATTCAGGTACAAATCAAATGCTTTATTATTCCTACCACTAAAAGACATCCATATGGAAAAATGTATAGATGACTGTAATAGATCATTAAAATACCACAGAAAAGCCAATTCAGATACAAATTTAGACTTTGCAGTACTGTGTACCTCTGACGACTAACAATATATTAAATTAGTGAAAATTTATATACATGACTGATAAAGATCCCCAAAAGAAAAAGACTGAGAAAAAATTTTAGAACCAAACAAAAATATATAGCCTAATGTGTTCCATTCTCTGTCCCTTCTTCTTGGGTGTAAAGGGTGCGTTTCTGACACTTGAAGAGCATGCTTCCTAAAAGGAAAATGGCTGCCAATAAATGAAATGTTGCAGCTGACACCATGCAAGTTTGGCTTTTTTTCTTTATTCACTCAGGGGAGTTATCACACAAGCATTTGCCTCTGGCAATCCATTCTAATGCACACTGTGATAATGCCTCGTTTGGACACGGACTGGCAAAGATTATGCATAGTTTATATTGAGACTATCTCATATTTTCGAGGCCTGATCTTGGACATGGTTAATTGAAAACATGGGTCCCTTTATTCGTCATGCTTTGGTTGTCAGTCAACACCATACATTTCTCTACTGCCAGCCCTTTTCTAAATCTCATTGCTGTATGCTCTCCAAAGGGGAAGAGCCATGGAACAATGACCTGCTCGTACTTGGTTTATTCTGCTGTCCACTTTTTCTTAAAGCAACATATTTCACTCAGGAGCTTTGGTTTGCATGTCATGGAAATTGAATGACATGATTTGCAAATGAAGTAAATTATAAAGAGAACTTCAAATTAGCATACACAATGTGATACTCTTCTGCCTGTAATAGGAGGGGATTAATTCTGTGTTCTTAGAAGAAGTAGCTATTGGATTTTTTTGAAATATAGAGGTGACAGTAGGATTACGCTGGAGTTTATCCTTTCCCAGATACCCTTTGCATTTCTCCCCATGTATTTCTCCCCATGCACTTCTCCATTAAGCAGAAAATCCCCATGCTTCAGGCACAGGTTATCCACCATGGAGTTCTTCTAAGCATGTCCTCAAAATAAGGCTCCTCTGGCCTTGCCAGTCCTTCCCAAGGAACCAAAGCCAGCATGGATGCTTACATGCCACCTGCCCACTCTGTGAAGTGTCTGGGCATGAGAAACATTGTCTGCTAGAAGCATCCTTTACCTCACAGCACCGAGCCCCATTCCCAACCTGAAGAAAGCCAGCTCATGCTTGCATGTACTGAAAACCACCTGTTCCACTTCTCATCCCCCTAGACCTCCTTCTCTAACACTTCAGCCTATCTATTGATATCCCACATGATTTAAGACTCAAATGTCCACCTACCTTCATTTTCTACCCTTTCCAAAGCTTTACACTTTGGAAGAAGAACTGTCATAGATCTGATTTGCAAACAATTACTTCCCTCAGCTCCATCATCAGGAGATAGTAGTCTTTGAAACCAAAAGGAAGTATGTTTAAACAAAAGAAACTCTCTTTCACATTTCAGTGCATTTGGATTTTATTAGAAAATTTTTAAGCCATGTTTTATTTTAAAACTGAGATATTATTGACTGCTTAGTGGCACATATATAAATAGCACTAGTGAATGCATCAGAGCTCTGTAACTGCAAAAACATGGAAAATAATGATCTCCTCTCTCCTTCACCCATGCTTTCCTATATAGTCACTGGTTTCCTATTACTGCAGTATTGCAGGAATCTCATGGTGTAGAGCCAATAACACTGTCAAAACAAACAAAAAAATTCCTGGCAGCAACATGTAGAGATGGAGAGGAAGAACAAAATTGAGAAGCTACCCAAATGACAGTGTGTAAAATATGTCAGAAATACCAAGAAAACAAAGACAACTCCTGTGATAAAGAGGAAGCAAGGGTCCCTTGCATTTTATAGCTTCCTTCTTCCAACTTCCAATTTAGCGCACTGAGGTTTCTGGATTATGTAACCTCTTCAGTGGTTGCACTTTGTAATGAATTAAATATAAAAATGAATGACTGAATCAATACAGCTATTAATGATGATAGTACAGACCAGCAAAGAAGCAGCATCCACTAAAAAGGACTGCACTGTCCTTTGTGAAGTAGTTGAGCAAGGCTAAAAATTATCAAAGCACTAAGTTTCAGAGTTAATAACCTCTCAAATGAGGTTCTCATATTTCACCTTGTCAAGATCATGAAGGAAGGCACACTTCCCTTCACATTTTTTAAGACTGTCTTTGCAGCAATAAGAGTCAAGAGACCATTTTCTCTTTAAACAAAAGTTCAGATTTCAGAACCAAATGTTATGGCAAAGGATAAATTTTGAAGATGTACAATTCTTGAAAACAGAATATTTTTGCTAAATTATCTACCATGTTCATGCTAGGAAATCAGCACTATTTTCACAGTCTTAACACCCTTCTAGAAAAGATTATTTGAACATAGCTCTAATTATAAAATGGTACCAGGTTTTTACTAGGCATGTTCCTAATTTGAGATATACATAAAATACCCAAAGAAAACGATGAGCAGCTTTCCAACAAGAACTGACTCTGTCTCCAGAGAGCTACGTATATCTGTTAAACCTCAGACCAGATAGAGCTTTAGGACTGTAAAAATATGGATGCTTACTAAGTTTCTACTTAACAGCATAGCCAAAAAACGATGTTTCAAACAAAGCTCTAGCTGTGGCCTGCCAGAAAAAATGAACTTTACTGCCTTCAAGCAACTGTGGTCTGGAAAGCAACACTAGCCAACATCTGTCACCGTCAAACGTTTAAACAAAAACACATTATTCCTTTCTCAGATTTTCCTTCTTGCTATCCCTTATAAAGTGCAGTGTTCCAATTCTTCCAGCCTTTCCTCATAAAGCCCATGGTCCTAAATGACAACATGCTACTGATCCTCAAGCATGAGATTAAATCATCATACGGGATGGAGGGATCTGACTAATTAAAGTAAGGAAGACATGATATTTTTGAGGGCCATCCTTCTTGAAGAAACACATTTCTCCATAATTTCACCAGATTTAACACATATATGGTGCCAGCATAAGGTCAGAAGTTGACACCTTGCCCACCACTTCTCTTACATCTTAGTCATTGCCCTGTAGGGAAAAGTGCTGGTCTTCATTTCTGTGCTGATTGCTATAAGCTTTGACTGGTATTACCAAAGCTGGAGCAGTTCATGAGGAACTGCAGCCCATGGGATGGACCCACTCTGGAGCAGTTCTTGAAGGACTGTATCCTGTGATAGGAACCCCACAATGGAGCAGGGGAAGAGTGGGAGAAGGAAGGAGCGGCAGAGATGAAATATTATCAACTGACCACAACCAAATATTATCAACTGACCACAACCCCCATTCCCCATCCCCCTGCATCAGCTGAAGGGTGGGAGAAGTAGAACACTTAAGAGTGAACTGAGCCTGAGAAGAAGGAGGTGGGGAAAATGGTTTTTAGTCCTGTCTTTGTTTCTCACTGTCCTACTCTGTTTTTAACCAGGAGAACATTAAATTAATCTTCCCCAAGTTAAGCCTGCTTTGCCCATGATGGTAATCCGTGAGTTACCTCCCTCCCCTTATCTCAGTAGATGAGTTTCTTTTCTTCCCCCAACCTGTTGTTGAGGAAGAGCGAGACAGCGGCTGGATGGGCATCTCGCAGCCAGCCAAGGTCAAAATTCCCCTTCCCTATAATAGCAACTAGTCCCCACCAGTGGAAATAAAAACCAAAAAAGCACCTGTACAGCTGGTTAGAGATCACTTACTCCAGCTCTCAGTGAACATAAACTTGAGCATGTGGGCTGAACCAAGGCCTGTCTGATGAGGGACCCACTCCCGCTTCTGCCCTTATCATTCAAAAGACAATCCAGATTCAGCTGTGAGAAGGAGTATGGGACAACACATTTCCAATTTGGTGGTTTTCCATGTTATCTTCATGTGGTGTTCACACTAACCAAACTTTATTTTAAAGATAAAATAAATTTATCTTTATTACAAGCAGATAAATAGCAGTTACGTCCCAAGGAGAGCAAACAAATATTTTTCAGCCGATGAAATATTTCACAGCAGCAGAAGGGTAACATTTTATGCAGATGTGTTGCTGCAGATCACCAGTACTATCAGCAGTGTTTTGGTTGGTTTATTTCTTTAATATGAATATATTGTTTTGACAGGAATCTTAGGGAATATTTTAGGGAAAGGAAGAAATGGATATCTAAAGATCCTTCAAGCTGAAAAACTTTAAATCCTCCTTGCAGTCAAAGATGGGGTGAATGACAATATTAGGCATCGAAAGGTTTGGCTTGAGAAAGTTATTTCAAACTGAGCCACACCTTTTCTAGTCAAGAAGCTCCAGTTCAAAGGACGCTGGACTAACAGCATATCAATTGTTGAATGCAGAATTCCCCCCCCCACCCCACCCTCGCTTTTTTCTAATGATTATAGAGTGGCATATGTGAGGGGGTACAAACTCCCTCCTGTTTCTGCTACCTTTAGCAACAACCAGTCAGTTGCCACCAAATTTGACAGACAGAGGAAGTCAAAAATCTACTAAGTTCCTACAGTGTTTTTGAAGACAGGAATCAGAGCAGAGATGTTAAATTTGATCAGTACCTCCACTGAGAGAAAAGCTAAATGCTGAGTCTGGCTTTCAATACACAAAGAAGAATCCACTCATATCAAAGATATGATAACAGAGACTAAATTGCCTTTATCCCCATCCAGAAAACCAGATTTCACCTCTAACTAGATGTGAGAGGATCAAACTACACTCCATATGTCACATGCACAGCCACACCCACAAATATTCTTAGTAAACCAGGCTTCACAAGCTTCAGTGTTCCTGAATGTATTTCAGTATTAAAAACTAATATGGGTTTCTCTCCTTTCTTCAGCAACAAAGGCACTTTAATCTCCCTTAAACAGCATTCTTACTTGGATTGACCCCAGAAAGCTGGGGGACAGCTTCAAAAACAAAAATATCAAAATGTCAGTCAGCAGTCCCTGGGTTATTTGGCTCACCTGACACAGCCTCAGTCTGCCCTAGGGAGAAAGTAAGTGGGTGTGTAAATGCAAAACATAACATTTCAAGTAATCTGTTTTGAGGCGTAACAGCATTTGCCATACTTATTCAAAACCACAGATCATTTCCATGGAGAATACTGCAAGACAAAAAAGACAAATCACCCCACTGCACACCAAAACCCTCTCCATCTCTGTAGAAAGGAACTGAAGAAGGGTGCAAACACAGGGGTACCCACCCCAGGATGACCTGCTCATATCCCCTTCTATAAAGGTTTAAGTAGGCAATTTTAATCTCAGTTCTAAACTCCTACTGCACATTGCCATGTGAAGACAGTTCCTTCTTCCATACAAAGTTGAAGCAGCTTAAAACAGGATTCGAAATCTGGTAATTTATGTCACTTTATGCATTTGCTGACAGGAATACAATTCTACAATTTTAAATGATTTCCTGAGGTCGCTCCTGCGCGTTGCCGTATAAAACAGTGTCAGTATTAGTCCCTCGTGCTGCAAGAGGGCATTAACACTACTACATCAAATGTGTGGTGTCAACAAGTAAATCACAGAGAGGAGTTGATGAGCTGAAAATTTAACTTACCTTTCAGTATGGCTGGAAGACCGACAGGCTGGATGGTTACCATAGTAATCCTGTGGCAGCTTCAGATTTATTGCCTTGTACTGCATGGTTACAAAGGTTCTTCAGCTACCTTCTGCACTGTTTCCAGAGTCAAGAGGAATTCTGTGATAAATGTCCACTACCCAAAGGATATATTCAAGGGGATGTAATGCAGGAAAGCTGTACTTTAAATGCAAATTACATGCTTTTTGCCCCTTTCAGAATATTAAAGAGCGATTTCAAAGGAATGAAAACAAAGAACTCTGACCTCTGACACCATGATTCTTTGCTCTACAGATCACAATTTTCTGTGGGACTGCCTACTGCATATTTAAGTAGCATGAAACTGAAAATGAGGCAATAAATTCCACTAAAGATAGTCTGAGTAATGCATTGATTATGAAAATAAGCACACAACTGAGCAATTACTAGAGCAGGCAGTCACAGGGTCTTGTTCAGTATATTTAGATCATTCTGTAACCATTAGAAATTAAATTATTTCATTATATTTAATTTATATCCCTTTGCATTTTCAATAACACAAAAGGATATTGCTATGTGGAATAAATATGATGAACCATTAGTATTCCAGTATTCACACACTACACCATAAAGAGCGGGCATTAACGCTACCAGACTGCATTAGATTTTAGTTTACCTCCATGATAGGCTTTAAAGGAAAACACTGATAATTTGCCTTTTATTACTACCCTAAATATTGCTTGCTGCTCTGTTCAGCCACGACTTGAAAAAAGCAACTTCTCCTCTCGTTAGTAAACATTGCAATTCATGAAATATTCCATTATATTTTACTGGATTTTTTATGTCCATAATTCTCTTTGATTGCACAGCAATAAAAGGCTGAGGGAACATATGCTATCTTTTCTACCAAGTGCAGAGGCACCATGCACTAATTTGTGTATTAGAAATTCCCATGTGAATACTACATTATTGATTCTGCCATCTAAATTCCACTATATGACAGGAAGGCTATTGTGTGTAGGATTAATAAAATTATTTCCTCAAGCAATATTTTTTAAAGCATTGATTGCGTACTTTTACTTCAGAAAAGCTTCTCACAAATGTACATTACAATGTGAAAACAAAACAGTTCTGTGGTGAAACATAGTAAATACAAATGAAGACATGCTGTGTGACACCAATTCTGCAATACACCTGTGTATTACAACATCAGGCTAAAACCGCTTTTAAAACATAAAGGGAGATGCGTACTTTATAGATGGTTCACTCAAAAGGACACAACACTCATCTGACTAATAGAACACGTATTGACATTTTAAGGTACACTATTCCAAAGACAAACAATATAAGGTTTACAGTCTGCTGTTTGTACCCATGCAGCCCAAATTTTGTGACCTTTGTACTTCAGAAACAGAGCCCCTCTTCAAGTGTTTGCTTTTAGCAACAAATTGAGAAAACGTTATCAGAAGTGTCATCTCTTGCTTGTAAGGTAAATAAAGGGGAGACTTTGGCTGGTTTATTGTATCACAGAAACACCAAGGCACACTTAGGTAGGATTCTCTATAAGAGATGGTTACGCATGAGCAGATGCCATTTTTCGTTAAATCTGGGCTTCCTATTCTGCCTTAATGGTCACCTCCCCAGAAACGACCCCATTAGAAGAATCTGTTAACTTTAAATCAAGTATATTTTGAAACAAATGCAAATGAAAAGAATTAAAAAAACAAACAAACAAACAAACAAAAAAAACANAAGGGAAAGGAAAGGGCAAAAAAGCAGGTATAAAAAAACTCTAAGAAGTATATGCACTCCCTCTTTGCCAAGCCTGGCTGCAGCTAAAGCAGCCTAAATGAAATTAAAAGTTCATCAGGTCAGGCCATGGTTCCTGCCTCCATATGTGCTTTCCCTCACAGCATGCTTTTTAATGACTCTGTATGCAGACATCAGGACAGACCAAAGGGAGTTCTACACCTGGGGACAGGGTCTGTGGCAGTAGCAGTGGCTCTGGGCTGTGGTGAGGCTCTAGGTGAGGGTGTGGGTGTACCAGCCCATCTGCTGATTGTTGAATGCTCTGCTGTACAGGCAGCAAAACCCATCCCCACACCCACTGGGGCCAGGCCACCTGATGGAGCCAGTGCCAAAGCTCCTCTGCTTCCTCTCAGCATCCTCAGGTTCCCTCTAGCAGCAAAGGAAGTGCAGGGAGTGAGCAAGGCTTCATCCTGGTCTTTACTTTACTTTTTGTGCTGACCAGAGATCTGGTCTTCATGGTTTACACACAGATCCAGAGGCACTGAATCTACAAAGCTATAATACATTATCACAGCTGGTGATTAGTTGTATTTCTGTCCATTAATTGCTCTGCAATGGGTGGGGGGGTCACCCTCCCTACCTGTCCCCACGCACACTCGTGCACAATCACAGAGTCCCACCTGTGGTCCTATTTCTCCTACCAGATTTCAGTGTAGCAAAATATAAAGCTACAAAACTCACAGAATATGTTTCTTACTGTATGTTATTATCCTTATAAAAAGTGTGTTGTGTGGAGTGATCTAAAAGAGTTCTCCCAAGACCAAAGCCTGGTTAATGCTCCTCAGGAATGACAGGTTCAATCCCACATCATTTCTTCCTTAGGAACAAGTCCCAGAAAATTAATTTCTCAGTAGCTGACTGAGAAGCACAGAATCAGGCATTATTAGAACTGAAGGATGGCATTAATAAAACATAAGGAGTAGAAACAGATCAAATATGTAAGACTCAACAGCTGGTTGTCAATGAATTCATATTGCTCGTCAGACACTATTACATGCTGTTCTAATCACTCTCACCAGGAAACATTTCAATGCACTATGTTTTAGGTCACAAAAATATTTATTTCTGTTTTATATAAAAATTATTATCAAACATAAATGCAACTATATGTTTCTTTTTCTCTCCTTATCTCTCCTGGTCAAAAGAACTTCTATTCTGAAAAGGGCAGGAAAGGATCAGAGATCAATTCTCCTTATTGTCTATATACATCAATGTATACACCAGTTCTCTCTGTGCAATGACAGCAATGTGACATTTCCAAGCAGCAAAGTTTGCTGACATCATGAGTCACTTTAATGCCATTTTCTGTACCTCATTTATCAGCAGCCATTTAAATAAAAGGCTGTGAAGGAAAACAGAACTCTGCAGACCCAGGCTTTGCCTAGAACTTTGCCCACCTTCCACAGACTTGGGACAACCCAGTGTAAGGCTTGATGAAGAGTTTACTGCATATCAGCTGTCTCATTGTTTGCCATGCTGCAGATAATAAAAAAAATATTTTTTCCACTGCACATGCAATCACAAGATGCAGTGTGAATTGAAATGAACTGACAGCGGGACATAGCCTTTACGCTGCATCAGAAGCTATACAGAAACCATTAGCTTTTTTCTCTGCAGGAAAAAACCACTGAAATAAGTGACAAATGCCAGCTTGTGTGTACTGTGCTGCTGACTAGTCAAAGCATTTTGGTCAGCTTGGTACATGTCAGTACTGACATCAGATGTGGACAGTGAGAAACGCTCAGTAATAAGAGAGCTGGGCAGCAAAATTACACCAGTGTCCAGTTAGAGAAATTCTTCATACCCTTTTCTGGTTCTATAATCCCTGGCAGGAAAAGAGGTTGCTACTGAGGAAAATGCCTGTGAAGCAAAGAGGGATCTGGTTATACCCACATCTACCAAGGACCATATGATAGTCTTTCAAGTATTGCTCCTGCAGAAAGCTTTGTGGCATGGAAACAGGCATGGGACCCATCTCTTCTTCCTCACAAGAACTGAGGAGTAGTTCAAAAGAAGAACAGAACTAAAAACTTTATCCTGCCCAGCAATTTAAGGATAAGCGGAAGGAGTGGAAAAACAGGAATAAACACATATATATATCAACAAATTGTCTCAGTTTGAGACAAGTTTAGGGAGAAACACTCTGGAAGGAACATATCCTCCCCAGAAGACAGGTGTCAGCACTCCCTCCCCCACCAATACAAAAGGAATTTCTTGGATGAAAGTGAAAAAAACTATTTATTTAACAAACAAAGTGCTGGCAGGGCACAGGAAACAAATGAGTAGTGTCAGATAATAAACCTCCTTGATGCAGAGAAAGCTGGTGGATTTAGAGGTCCCTCTATAGCTGCCCCGGCCCCTCCCGAGGTCCGAGGCCGGGATACAGTGTCCCCGCAGCCTCCCCACAGGTCGCCAGGGTCCGATGATCTGGTTCTCAGATCACAGCTGGGCCCAACAGTTCCAGAAGAAGAAGAAGTTCCGGAGGATTTCAGTATGCCGATATGGGAAAATTTCTTGCCTCAGCTAACAGACTGGCTGAAAGCAGCAAGGTGCTCCCTCGGCTCTGCAGTGGTGAGGACACACAGCGGTGAGGACACAGGGGAGTGTGTGAGTCCTTGAACACAAACTGTGCTAAAGAATTCCTACTGGCTGCTCTCCCCCCTCTCCTGGACCCAGCTTAAAGCTCGGGACCCATTTCTGGGTATGAAGCAGACGATAGGGAAATACAGCATTATCATAAAATCACCCCAAGACACAAGTCCATAAAAGCTGTGGGCTAACGGTGGTGAGTTGAAGGGGATGCTTGAGTCACTGGCTCATGACCCAGTATTTGATTTAAAAAAAAAAAAAATCAAGGTTCCCTCCCTGATTTAAAATTGAATGTCCAGTACTCTCAGGAGTCAACATAAATAGAAGAGCACCTATTGGCAAAAAAATAGACATTGTCCAGCTGATTCCAAACTCAATGGAAAAATGTATCTTGATGATAATTTTGTTAACTGAAAACTATAATAATTTATCCAGGGCTGCTTTACCAGTGTACATTAAGCTACTACTATCACTCCAGAGACTATAAAAATATTTCTGCTTCTTTCAAAATATGACTCGGCATGGGCAGAATCCTTCCCTGCCAGTCCTTTCTTCCTGGCAGATGAACAACATGGACCTCATACAAAAAAGGAGGCTTCTGTTCTCTTAGGAGAACAACATTCAATGACAAGATGCTTTCCCCTTCCCTCATTTTTCCAATGACATGGGAAGACTAAAAATGTCAAAATGCATCATAAAGTGTGGCCGTTAGACATGAGCCAGGTAATTTTTTCTTCCCATGTGAGTAGTGATGCAGGTGTACTCAGCAATATTTCTTGTAAGGCATTTTAGATAGAAGCATCAGTTAACACTGGGGAGCTGAGGCAGTGGGATTTGAGAAGCAATCAGCATATGAACAGAAAGAACAAAATCATTTAGCACTAGCCAACCTCTTGGATTAGTCATAATTGAACAACTAAAATACCATCCAAGTTTCAGAGGAATTTTCATTTTTTGATTCTGGTTTAGATGACAGTGATGGAGCAGTAAAGTTTGCAACTAGGATGAGCACAAAAGACAAGGTGCCTTCCTTCTTTTCCACCTCTCTGCAGCCAGTGTGGGATCTTTGATCAGACTTCAAAAGCCTTAACATACTCTGTTACAAGCTGAATCAGCATGTGGAGGATAAGGAGTGAAGGAATGAATGGGATACAACCAACTGAAAACCTGCTCGGTTCTGTCTCATTCTGAAAAGATTTCCTAGTTACAGGAGAGTTCAACTCATTCACATTCAAGCCCTGAAAGAGTCTATTTTTTCACAGCTTCTTAGCTGCAGTGGGAGAGAAGCCCAGAGGAGTGTTAACACTTCCTTTGTTCCCAAGACCTGAACTTAGCCAAATTTTCTCACGCAAACAGATTGAGAATTCACTTTTTTTTTTTCTTACTGGCCATCTTTTTATCTTTGTTTATCTAGCATGACTCTCATTGCCAATAGTAGCACAGAAAAGCCGCCCAAAATCAAAACACAATTACATGAACATTGAAGAAATTAAACACTGTATTTTTGAGTGCATGGCCTTTGTCCCATTCTTATCAGAAAACAAAGATTTGGCACGTATATTTCATTCAGTGCTCAAAATACTAAATACTAAAGTACCTCATGATAACATAGTTTTAACTTTTCTAAGTCTATTCTGGTACAATTAGTTAATTATTATGTGATTGAAAAAAGATGAAATTAGCAATTTGGAACTTGGAAAATGAGCACCTAACTTTTGGACTGCTTAGGCACAGAGTTACTCTAGAAGTCTTCAAAATGTAGCTAGTTTATTGTCTGTTGATTTTAGCAGACTGTAATTTGGTCACACAGGAGAAAGAGGTTTCCTTTTATGGAAAATACGTACTTTTATGTTGTTGTTGTTGTTGGCCTCAAATTACTATATTGTGCAGTGACTCCTGCTAATAATAGAGACAGCATTTGACAAGTGCAACATGATGCAGCAAACATCCCATTGCTAATCCACCAAGGCTGTAAATATGAAAGCTATTCTCTCAAAGTCAGAAAATACTGAATACCTGAAATATATTGCAGGAGTAAAATGTATCCAGTTACACAAGGTGGGTCATTCAAAAAATTTCATCAAAATATTTAAAGGGAATTATTATTATTTGTGAGGATTTGGGCCAGGTTCAGCGCAATGGCACACAGGAAAGCATGCTGAATGAAGAAAGCAACTGGAGGGAGCACTGATTCAGCTGAATAGTAAAGTAATATGCTGACCATGTGCCCTCAAGGCATTGTGGTTAAATTTCTGACATTGATGCTTGAGTTAGGAATCATAAGTGGCTCATACATGTATACACAGAGAGAGAAAATTTCTTGACTCTGGTATATCTAAACAGGGAGTTGGTACTTTGGAGCTGCTGGTCTGCGGGTTTGAAAGAGTAGGTAGCAATTATAATGATTCAGTGTTATGAAGCAGATTTATTCCTCTGGATTATGGCTTTCATTAGGATTTACAAAGATTGCTCTTGCTATTCCAGCTTCTCATTGCATATAAACTTGCTCTTGAACAAAAATTTTCTTGCCTCCTTCAGAAATGTCAACAGGAAAATATTTTACCCAGCCAGCTGAGAAAAGTGTAATGACATCATAATATGCATTTCTCATTATTTTAAAAAGAAACCTTTTATTATCCTTGCTTTGCAATAACCCTCAGAGCATTTTAGGACAAGGTGTTAAAAGATGATTGGGAGTCACCTTATAAAAGGGTTTTGGTCTTTTTGAGAGTTAAAGTCAGGTCCCATTGAAATTACTTTAAGTACTACCAAATAGCAAGGTAGTAAATAAAATAACAGAATTTGACTTAATGGTAAAGTACTGCGCCTGTATGAAACATTAGGCACACAAAAGTCCTCCTGAATGCTAGGGATGTCGTGCAACAGGAATGATGTCTTCTTTCACATTTTCCTGTGTCATGACTCTTCAATGTCTGCAGAATAAGAGAGCACAGACCAAGCACAGAGAATAAAGGGTATTGTTTACATGTTATTCCTGACCCTGATTCTTTAACAAAAAATTGGGGGGCTTTAACTTTATTGTGAAGAATGATCTGCACTAATAATTTATGTCATATTACTGATAGAGCAGACCAACTTTCAGTCACTTTATACTGTGGGGACATCACACTATTAAAGCCCCAGCAATATTTTCTATTACTAACAATGAGTAAAATCCAAAAAACTAATAACTGTGATATTCAAGTCCCAGATATGCTAAATTGTTTTTTGTATATGTTTTCTGTCCATGCATATACACATGCCATGCACTTATTTTCCAAATCTTCAAAATAGGAATGCAAAACAGTGCCATCTGGACATTCTGTTCCCTTGTACCCGGGAGTTTCAGAAGAAGCTGGCAAAATGCATCAGAAAACCCAATGGCTGTGTTCCTTCTCTATCACGAACAATAGATAATACAAGAATAAAATGAAAGTGGATCTTGTTAGAGCAACTGCTGAGCACTGCACACCAGACGTGGAGTGCCTGGACTGCAGAGGATGTGCCATGTTGTTATGGTAACAAGATAACAACTTGGGTGCATGCAGCCGGCACTGTCACCTCTGGGACTGAAATCCAGATTGGCTGGGGATCTGCCCCCTGCCTTGCCCCATCACATCACTGCAAGTGAGACCTAGTGTTGCTGTCCCAAAGTGCAGTCCAGGCCTTGCATGACACAGGCAGGGAATTGACACCCTTCCCTAGGTCTCCCATGGCCTCCTCACGATCCTCAGAGTTTACAGAAGAACAGCTCCAGCTGCCAGGACATCACTGGATATGGTAGAAAGGACACAGGCACGACATCTCCAAGTCACTAGCTACCTCTAAAGATACCCATGAAACCTACTGGCATTTTGGCTGAACTGGATAGCTAGATTGAATCCCTAATTTTAAATAGAACTACATAGCACTCCCCTCCTTATGTAAAAGATGCAGAAGCCATTTTCTTTCTACTAAGAATAGAAACCATTCATTCTATCAAGTCTTTTGTCTCATTGCCTTATAGAATGAATAGTTGGTCCAGTCTATCCTCTGCCAGCAGACCATTTCCCTTCCTTCCTGTGTCCCAGCTTAACCTCTCTTCCTTCATCCCATCACCCTCTCCAATTATTCATTTGACAGTTTTTGCTTTGGTATCTCCGTGAAAGTTTGGATGGTGTGTTCCCTGGGCCACAGCACTGCTGCAACCTCTTTGCTCCAGGTGTTCTCACAGACAACAGCTTCCAGCATTTAGCTCAGCATGCATTAAGTAGAGAATGTTTTCCTCACAGTGCCTCACTGCTTTGATCCCTACTTTTGCCACTGCCACACAGAGAGCTACAATGAGAGGGAAAACTGGACCTTGTTTGACCTTGGCCAAGAGCACTTGCACATCTTTCCAGGCAGGTAGAAAGATTGCCAATCTAGAAAGATTGCCTTCAGAAACAGTTATATTGCCCATAATCAGTGCAACTGCCTGGAACTGGAAAATCAGCTTCCCAGTCTATACATGGAGGTGAGATGCAGCACACAGGGATGTCCCGAGGAGCAGATAGCGAGAGGAGAGAGCAGAGAGCACTGCTGACACAGGCTGTACAGAAAACCTGCACTCTCACCACGGCTCCATGTGACACAACCCTGAACTGTCACCCACCGTAGCCCCAGAGACGCTGCAGCAGCCTTGCTGCAGGGTGGTACCCGTTCTTCTCTGAAGGACTCAGGTACTCAGTCCTGCAGGTGTTCAGAGACAACAAGATCTTCCAGTGGTGCTAATGGCTAACAAGTACCAATTTGGCACCACAGTGCTTGAGTGAATAGATCACTACCTGAGGATCAGAGGCTAAAGGTGCAGCATATAACCCCACAACATGAGATGTCCTCAGTAGAGAACAGATTATGAGTGATAGTCACATTGGAGAAGGATGAGGATGAAAGACATTTTGCAAACTTCTGCTTTGAGATCTATTTTTAAATATGGCGTATTGGCCTTGACCTATATGTGCGCCTAGAGAAATTCCTTAAAGAAAATGGGTAAGAGAAGAGATCGTTATAAAGATGAATACCATGTGAGCTTTTTCTCTTAATATTATCTTGGGAAACCTCAAAAAAACACAGTTGATATAACTAAAGACATTTTAGATTCCCTGAACCCATATGTTACAGGAGAAGCACACACTGCACAAATGTACAGCAGTAAAAATACCTGCTTCTCACAGCATTAATTCCCTCATAGATTAGCTATCGTAAAAATGTGCTGAATTTTAGAGAAAAAATCCTGCTTTGCTCTGTAAGCCTGCTTCTTTGAGTGTGAAAATACGTAATATTTAAGAAGCTCAAAGTGGCCAATATACACTGACCTGGCACTGGGAGTGAGGCAGCTGGGGCAATTGTATCCAACATCTTTTGCTGAGTCCCTTCTGCAGCAACAAATCTACAGGAGCTAAGATTGACTTACATGGACATTTAACAATTACATGGGCTTACCTAACCTGATGATTTTTTTGACTATGTGTAAATATAAAGTAGAAGCATAGTATGAAATGTTACAAAACCAAGCTCTGGTTGTGGCACAGTAAGCTAAAAATTCTATATATTAAAAGCTCAGCTGACCTGCTTAGGGCAGCAACAGTTTCTGCCAATGGAATGCTCTGACCTCTGGGTTCAGCTGTTCTTTCCTCTTAAATCTTTCTTTGCTAACACAGAAACCACACTGCTCTTAGTAGACCTAAAGTGATGACCCTTCAATTACCCAGTAGTTTATATGCACTTTTGTGAGAGCACAGAAACATGATATTTGAACCTGAGACAACATGCAAGTCTCACTTTAAAATAAAAAAACCCAAAATTGATAAAAATCAGAGATGGTTTCTTTCTTTTTTTCCTTTTTTTAAAAAAAAGAAAGANTTTGCTAACACAGAAACCACACTGCTCTTAGTAGACCTAAAGTGATGACCCTTCAATTACCCAGTAGTTTATATGCACTTTTTTGAGAGCACAGAAACATGATATTTGAACCTGAGACAACATGCAAGTCTCACTTTAAAATAAAAAAAACCCAAAATTGATAAAAATCAGAGATGGTTTCTTTCTTTTTTTCCTTTTTTTAAAAAAAAGAAAGATAGGAAAGATGTCTATTTTAAGGTTGTTCAGATGCAAATTATTTTAATTAACAGCAGAAAGTTTTGGGGTTGTTTTTTTTTAATCAGCCTGCTTTCCAGAACAGCACATGCCTGTTACATTCCTCTGGCTTTTTTTTATTGACATGTTTTTTCTATCCTACCACTTCACCCTTTTCCTCTTTTCACTTCTTTCCCATTATGAGAATTAAACTAATTTGGATCTCTCCGCTGAGGGAAGATTTATAGGGAAAATTCTGGTCTTCTCAACATGTCATAAGCAGGCCCACACTCACCTTCACCTTTGCTGGTCACTCAAGCCATGCTTAAAGTATTCTCAGCCTCTGGCTCCCAGCTTCACACAGGCTATAATCACAGCAGCATCTTTGTTAAACCTGTGCATTGTGGCTGAAAATGGAAAAGTAGCCTCCAAGACAGGCCCTAGTCCATTAAGGACAGCAGGATCAGCACCTCGAAGTATATTCTGAATTGAATAGGGAGCCACCAGAGTGCGCAGAGCATTAGCGTGATACGCTCCTGGTGCTCCTTCTGCCCCAAAAGCCACACCATTTGTACACAACTTTTAGCACTGGCTTTCACCTTCTCTGCAGCTTATGTCTCTGGCATGATGCCCTAAATCTTAAGTTATATGAAACTGGAAGGGATTAGCAGTTTCTGTTTCATCAATTATATTACTTTTAATTGCCTTGAAGGATTCATTTGTCTTCACTCCAGTAACCTTTGGCAACAATCAGCAGTTCAAACACCACTACTCCCACAAACAGCAGCTCTTTTCAGTCATATTAGGTTTACTAAAAGCTCCTTAAGAAACAAAACCACTCTCATTCAGATAGATTTCCAGATGTATTTATTTAAATTCCACCTCTGATAAAATTAAAAGATTAAGTATACTTCTGAGAAGCAAGAAAATGCTTCATCATCACTAGGAATTGGTTTTAAATTCTTGTCTATGTTTTACAAACAGCATAATCAAAGATCGATAGAGAATATGCAAAGATTGCAAATCTATAGCAGAGAAATTTACATAAATAACAGATATGAATATCTAATGTTTACAGAAATAAAACTGCATGCTATGCAAACAGACTAAAGTCTACAGCACTAAAACCATTTCATTATGCTGATTTTTCAAACCAGAGCTCATTGTAGGTGAATTTGTAGGAGACATTTCAGTCATGTAATGCAAGGAGAAACATCTATAGAAAAAACAATATCTATATATTGTTATGCTGTATTGCTAAAAGAAATTTTGATTAAGGATTGGACGAAAATGGGGATTGTTTCCCCTTCAAGACCTTTGGGGTTAGAATTTCCCTGCAACAGAAACAGAAACCTGTAACAGCTACAACAGAAACCTGTACAATTCAATGGGAACCTGGCACCCAAAGACCTTAAACAATATTAAAAAAATCTGTTCTTTAATATCTCACATTGAAAGTGGGAATTTGACTTTTTTTTAAGGGTCTCATGTAAAATACGAATATCAAATAATTGCACTGATTCTGCTCTGGAAATATAACAAGGTCATGTACAAACACGACAATTTACTCACTACCGTGAGTTAAAATTTGAAATACAATAAGACTGTCAGCAGAGCAGTACTGAGCCCAATTCGTCCATCCTAGAGCTAGCCTTTCTCAATGCATGACTGAAGGTTTATAAGCCAAACTGGATTCTTGCAAGTGGTTCCCATTGGGAAGCAGCAGGACCCTACAGGTGTGGCAGAGGCAGAATTTTGTCTAATACTCATTGTTCGTTTTTTTAAGGATAAAGATAAAACACTGGTTTCACTAGTATCTGGAAGACAGTGACATCTTGTCACATTAAGAATACTGTCAGTACTCACCCGAAACAAATAAGAAAGGGAACATGGATAAGCTAGATTACAAACTTCAGGGTTAAAAAAAAAAAAAGAAAAAAAAAAAAAACAAAGCCAAACCCCAAAGCTCCCTAAAAAGCAAGGAGAACCAATACCTCACGTCTCCAAACACATTGTGCTCTACAAGGTCACCCTCCTAATTCAGAGAATTCATTTAATCCTCTGGATGAATGCAGCATGTGTTGTACTCCCAACGAAACCACACAGGCTCCAAATAAGAGGTCATCAGCTATTGCTGTAAATGCAGTCAAATGGCTGGGAGCCTGAATAGCATCATTTAATTTTTCCCCTTTCCAATAAAAAAAACAAAACAAAGAGAAGTGTTTTACCGAAGGTGTGCATTCTTTAAAAGGCCAAAAGGTGCCTTTCCTTCTAAATTTTAAAAACATTAATCAAGAATGAAATAAACAACATGTGCAAGTCAAAGGTTAATATCCTAGGGTCTTTAATGTGCATTTACCACCCACTTACTTTTCCATTAACACCATCACCTCCTCCCTGTCTTTCAACACTCCTCCAACTATTCTTGCCTTGTGTCTCACTGATTCACACAACTGAAAAGTAGTGATTATTTTGCACTTAATCTTCAGAAAACTGTTGCACACAAAACAGGGTTTGTCTGAAGGGACTGACCACTAGAGAGAAGCAATTGTTTCATTTCTCCTCTAAAGAGTTTGCTCGGGTTTTGTTTGTTTAAAGATGAGAAGACCAGTTTCACTATTACCTTGAAGACACTGACATCATACTACAACAAAAATATCACAAGCAAGAAGATAATCAAGGTCTATGGAGCAGATTTTGATTTTAGAGATAACGGCATTAGTCCAAGATAGATTTAAATGATTTAAATAATGTGACTGTAGAAATTCACCAGCACTTTTAAGGATAGAGTATGGCTCTAATTATATCCGAACAATTAACCTTTACAATTGTGCTGTTTAGAATGCTTCTCTGAGTAGGTGTGTTCTTAATAACTGGGCTGTTAATTAAAATTGCTATCTAGAGGGTTGTCAGAAATCTTCAGCAAAATAAAATACATTGGGCTGGGGTGGAACTAGGACAAAATAATCCCTCTCTAAATGTGTGTTCTATCATATTAACTGGAAAAAAAAACCAAAGAAAAGCAAAGAGAGGAAAGCAGACGTTGTTCCTGTATGTTCTCTACTTATCTAGAAAATATAGAGCAGTATTTGAAAAATTTCAAAAGCATTTCCATATCAATAAGAAAAGGTACCAAAAGCGTAACAAGATAACTTAGATTTTTTTTTTTCCTCTGTTCTTTCCTATAAGGCAGAATGAGCCTATTGGTATAATACATCTTTTTCATTTCTCACACTGATGTTTTTTTAATTCTCCCTAAACTGTCTTCATGATTCTAAGCAAATCTCTAACATCATTACTTGTATTTACAGAACAAAGATTCTTCCCAAGTCATCCTTTCAGCAGTGAAAACAAAGGCTACTGTGTTTACTCAGAAAATATTTCTCAAACTCTATTAAATGATTATGTTAGGAAAGAGGGAAAAAAAATCCAACCAGTGAGATTTAAACACCTGTATAGCTCAGTCAGGAGAACCTCTGACCTCTGGCACATCAAGGCTGGTTGGAGAGACTGAGCTTGCAAGCTCCCCATTAGGCTGAATTTCACTCTACTGAACACATGCTTTGCTAAATAAAAAAAACAGATGAATTTATAACTACTCTTCATGAGTAGCACCTTACACTAAACATCTTTGATTTTAGCAGGTAGATATCAAAAGATCTGACCTCTGACTATTTCCAGACAAGCTTCCTGGTAAATATTCTCAAATGACAACTCATATTCAAAACTACAGATAAGTCTACAATAAGTAAGTCCAAAACACGTTTCCGTATAACTTCTGGCCATATTTCACCACTGCACTTAGTCTGTTAACCTTATTGCTAAACACTCTTCTGTTGTGGAGTTAATCTGCATTACCCTGGATGGGAAGGCACTTCACATGTGCAGCAGGATATACATTTTATGATTACTTTGGCCAACTCCAGAAATCTGTCAGAGGAGGCCATTTTTATGCCATGAGGAGAGATAGTGGCATGTTCTGGTGCTTTGCAGACAGATTTTTTCTGCCTTAAACTCCAATGCCTCCATATCTGCTATTTGCTGTCCTGCATGCTTCAGGCAAAAGGTTGTAGGGCACTGTCACGATTCTCACGTCAGACACAGAAAATCTATTTCAGGCTCTCAAAGTGGAAAGTGGTAGTATAGGTCACTTAACACTATAGGTCATTTTATCTCACAGGAGACATGAATGAGAGGGCTGGATAGAAGCAGGATTATGCCTCAAGCAGCTCAAGACTGGTTATGTCCTGTCTGCTCCCCGAAACAGCATGGGTACATTTAGGAGCTAATACACTTAAGTGCAGCTAGGAATGGGCATTCATATTTTTTCAAACACACACTGTTATTCAGCAATTTGGTGAAGTGGGCTTAAAAAAGAAATAGAAACAAACATCTTGGGCCCTCTTTAACTTTCCATTACTCACTGTTTCCGAAAATGCTTTTTTTGTTGTTGTTTTTTCCCTTTTTCTTCTCAAAATGTGCCACACATTTTCAGAAAATTAATTTGAGGATCTACAGTGCTAACTTTATCAGCAGTGCATATGCATTTTAAATAACTGAGTTAACCTTAGGCTAACCCTGACCTAAGCAGTACTTGATGGCATACACTGGAAATCCTGTGTGCCGTGCAACAAGGAAGCAGCAGGAAGGAACCTAACACCAACCTTTATTTAGTATTATGTCATGTGTAACTCTCCTACTGGGGCTACAGAGAAACTGCCAGGTAGTCCGATGTTGCTGTTGAGCGCTAGCTGAGTGCAAGAACCAGGCTGGATCGGGTGAGGCAGAATTCTGATTTTATTATTTAATTCTAAAACTTATATAGACTTTTAAAAGTTTCTCTGGATTGGGTCAATTCAAAACCTCCCCCTAGGCCCATAGGCCAGGTAGAACTGTCCATCTTTCCAGAGACAGTTTCAATAACATCCAAACCTTATCTTTATTTATAGAACACAGGGAGAAGAAGAGAAAAATTCCCATGGGAAAGAGTCTGTGCTACCACAGCCCAGGTCCTGCAAGACAAAGAAACTGAGCTAAGAGGTGATGCTGAGGCCATTGTTATGTCAGTCTAGGACCACTCTGTAAGGGACAGTGTGTTGGACCTCTGGAGGCCATCTCCCTCTCCCTCCAGAGAGAAACCTTTCTTAACCCCCTCATTCTTCAAGGAAGGACATACCAGTTCTGTGGCTCTGACTGTGTGAAGATCACAAAATATGTATGTTGGAACATCAGAAGCGTCTGCTTCTGGCAAAATGTAGTGCTTGCAGTCCAAATACCCAAGAATCTCTGCCACCTAATGGCTGGAATAAATCAGAGTTTGACTTGCATGCACTGACTGATCATCATAAAATGAAAATGATTGGAACTCAGAGCCTAAAAATCTTTGCATGAAAAACTAATATGATATTACTAGAGAGAACAGCAGTTTGAAAATGGAAGGAACATGTGATGAGACTGGAAGCAATCTGCAGGTAAATCTCAGCTATATTCAAGTCACGAACTCAACTCCCTTGTTACTTCCGAGCCTGAAATTTATTTAATAGAAAAAAATAAAATGTGAGAAGGAAGGGAATAAATTATCCTATTTTAACATCATTGAATTATGTGCCATGAAGTTACTGCACTGAAGTTTTCATCAGCATGAGCAGAGGATGAGTAAGCTTGGGAGGAGCAGATTGCCAACAACAGCCTTTAGCTATACCATTATATATGCTTTAAAAAGTGCTTGTAAATTTGTACTCTTGAGAATTTCATGGACCCACACCTGGTCTTAATCTGGTCGTTAATCATGTCATTGATGCTAGCAAATTCTTGCAATAATCCTTAGTAACTAGGGAAACTGTTTTTACTTTACACAGATTGAAAGCTGTTAACTACTTTATTGTTCAACATTTAAGCCATCAGTTATTCAGTGTTGTAACCAGTATGGTTGCCTACCTTTCTAAGGCAGATTACAAACAATAAACAAAAAATGAAAAAATAATTCAAGGAAATACCCCAAATGACCACATGATATGATAATGCTTTTCCAGGTAGTCAGCCAGTGGTCCCCAAACTGGTTACTTGACATCCACAAGATAACTTAAGGGGCTTTGGGTTTTACCCATAATGCAAACTATTTGCAATATGCTATGCAAGAAAAAGATAGAGTATTTGGTATAGATCTACAAAGTTCTCTTACAAAAGAGATATTTGTAAATTCCCCCCAAATGAAAATATAAATCAAAGGTATTTGAGTTTAATTTTCTATCAAAGCATACAAAATGAATAGCAAGGGAATGGGCTAGTAAGTAGCAAGAATTCTTAATTGATTCCTCTGTGGATGAGAAAATTATCTTACAGCCACCCTACTGTAAATAAGAGAAATTTATGTTTTGTTTCTAATGTAGCAGACCTTTAAAAAACAAATTACAGAGCTTTAGTCAAAACTGACTCAGTGTAAAAGTCAGTGTTTAAAAACTGACTCCATGAAAATGAGCAGCTACAGATAACAAAATAATCACAAGGACACAAGCATCATTTAAAAAGCACTACAGAAAATGTGGATTTAAATGTTATTAGTACACTGTCATCCAAACCAATAGTGTGTCTACGTTAAGCTCAAACTCTCACTTGCATCTTTTTTAGTGCCACTATCACATTCAAGACTCCCAAAACAGTTTGCCATTTACCAGCAAAAGCTAGCTGAGTGCTGCACTGTCGTTTTGCCTTTATCTGTTTATTGATAAAATGTGGTGAGACACTACTTACATGTATGACCATGTATACTTCCTGTACTACGCTTATAGTAACTTGTTATAGAAGTCCTTTCTTTCAACTCCTTTTAGCTAGTTATTAAAAACTAACTAAAATGTCTTTTCAGTTCAGCATGTGCTGAGCATTTTCCAGGGATGGGAAATCTACCACCCTTCTGAGCAACCTCTTCCCTCTGAGCAACTCTTGAGGGTGTTTACCACCCTTATTGTAAAAAATGTCTCCCTTATGTCCAATTTAAATCTACCCTCTTATAGTTTAAAGTCATTACGCCTTGTCCTGTCACACAAACCCTGCTAATAAGTCTGTTTCCATCTTTCTTGTAGGCCACTTCAAGTACTGAAAAGCCTCAATAAGATGTCCGTGGAGCCCTCTCTTCTCCAGGCTGACAACCCCAGCTCTCTGAGTGTGTTTTCATATGTGAGGTGCTCCATCCCTCTGATCACCTCATGGCCCTCCTATAGACTCCCTCCAACAGCTCAATGTCCTTCTTATGTTGGGGACTCTGAGGTGGATGCAGCAATCCATGGCGGGGTCTGACCATAGCAGAGTGCAGGGGCAAAATCACCTCCCTCAGCCTGCTGGCCACACTGCATTTGTCGCAGCCCAGAATGTGACTGGCTTTCTAGTTATGTCCAGCTTTTCATCCATCACTATCCCCAGTTCCTTCTTGGCAGGGCTGCTGTCAATTCCTCCATCCCTCAGCTTGTATTGTGACTGGGGATTGCCCAACCCAGGTGCAGCACCTTGCACTCAGCCTTGTTGAACCTCATGAGGTGCCTGTTCCTCCAGCTTGTCCAGTCCCTGTGGACAGCATCCCAGCCCTCAGTTGTGTCAACTGCACCACTCAGCTTGGTGTTCTCTGCAAACTTGCTGAGGGTGCACTCGATCCCACTGTCTACATCACTGATGAAGATATTAACCAGTACTGGTCCCAGGACAGACCCCAGAGGGACACCACTTGTCACTGATCTCCATTTGGATGTTGAGCTGCTGACCACTACCCTCTGGATGTGACCATCCAGCCAATTCCTCATCCAGCTAACAGACAAGTCATCGAATCTATATCTCTTCAATTTAGGGAGTAGGATGTTTTGAGCAACTGTATCAAAGTCTTTACAGAAGTCCATATAAATGACATCTGTAGCCCTTCTCCTGCCCACAGAGGTAGTCACTCCATCATAGAAGGCCATTCAGTTGGTCAAGCAGAACTTCCCCTTGGTGAAGCTGTGCTGGCTGTCTCGAATCACGTCCCTCTCCCCTATGTGCCTTAGCACAGATTCTATGAGTATTAGTGTTGGACAGAGGGAGGGAGAAAAAAAGCTAAACAAACACTGCCTTTATTTAGAAGTAATTCATGAACTGGGCACTGTATTCCACCAACAACAAAAATCTCAGCAGGGTGGTTTTCAACTGGTATCTGACCGCTTGGGACTGTTTATTTCTACCCAGCTGTCCAGACTGAAACCTACTTATCAATGCAGAGCTTCTTTGCCTCTTTGCTGAAATTATCTCCAGTGCTCTGCCAAAATGACAATGTTGTGACAGTCTCTGGAGGTTTGCTTTGATTACCTCTGCATCATGGTGACACAGAACCACTGGACTGCTTTGATGCTCAAGAGAAAGGACAACAGGTTACATAAACAGTGTTTTCTAGCCACAGAAGATAAACAAATTCCTCGCAGACCCTCTAAAGCAACAGCCTAGTTCACTTATTACTGTTCCAGACTAAATCACTCCTAGTGTTTTTCCTTAAAACTGATGTGTCTGCCTCTCTCCTGATAAGCAGCCTGCATCCCAAAACAAAAGTCCTTCAAAAATGCCTTGTGTATCAGTGCAGATGTGACATACTTCACTTTCTTTCACTTTCACTCAATCTTATTGAGGCAATTCCTACACGCAAAGTTGCCCCCTTCTTATATTCTTCAGAATGATATTTTTCAGTTTCCTCAGACATACCTTAAAGCACTCGTGCCCCAAAATATGTGAGCTCTACAGGAGTTTGTGTCTGTGACATGCAGCTAAAGCTTCACAATTAAATAATAGTGATTTTACTGGAGTCTCATATTGCCCAATAGTTTATAGTGTAACCTAGTGCCTTATGCATGCTGAAATGCCTTCAAATAACTGCATCAATGCTCCAGTGTCTATTCCAAGATATATTGACTCTTGCTTTAACTATTTTGGTGGCTTGGATGACTAATCAGCTTTGTTGTGAGTCAAGACTTTCTGTAAGATTATTTGGATTTGCTACTTCCAGAAGAGCAATGCTGCATGAATTTGCAATGCTTTTAAATAGATCATAACAATCCTTATCGTCTTAGATTCTTCGGCAAATTCATCAGCTGTTACATCAACAATTTTTAACTGCCCATTTGTCAACGTTATTTTAACTTTTGCCAATTTAATGTACTTCCCCCTGCTTTATTGATTTTTAAAGCTTAGTAACAACACATTAGGACATAGTCCAAAGATGAAAGTTTTATAGTTCAGCTGGAGTTTTACCATAAAACCCATTCATCTGCAGTAAACAGAATTATTAATAATGAACTATTAAACAGTTTTGATTTTGACATGCTCTTCCAAGTTGCCATATTACCTAGGATTGGTTTTCCAATTAACCTGACATTTTATAAAACACAAGCAGACATGGACATCTATTTAAAAACAAGGTGGAAGTGAACAAATTGGTCATTAAAATTTAGATGTTACATACAAATTTGAGGAAAAATAACATTTCACTGTAAGAGGTAATTGATATCACTGTGAAAAAACACAAATATAAACAAAACAGAACCCTTAAAATACAATAATGACTCCTGAAAAAGGTAATTGCACCATAATTTCATATTTGTAACTGTAAACTTAATTAATGCTTCATTTATAGATTGTAGCATCTTCCTTATGGACATTATTTCTTCCCAAACCTAAAACAGTGATTCTGCTAATCTTCAGCAAAACATTTTGTTTCAAGCAGCATCTATCATCTTGCTAATGAAAATGTCAATAACACAGAGAGAAGCAGAACATTTTCCACAAAGAAGAAGGTACATATGTAATAAATCTAACATGAAAAATATCTCGTGTTGTTTTTATGACATGTAAACATATTTGATATATTTTCCCTCCAAATCAAATTATTTAGAAGACATCAGGATATCCCACTAAAAAGGATTCCAGGGTTAGGTTTTATTTCTCTGTGAGCATGGTTCCAAATAACCAAAAAATTTCATGTTTTCTATTTGTCACTGACAGAAGATTGATTAAAATCTGGGGAAACAACAACTGCTACTATTTCTGTCAGCTCTCAGTCAAGCATTCTCTCTTACAATTTTTAATAGTGCTTAGGCTTTTTTTAAACTTTATGCAAATGTTTTACTGATTCAGTATAAATAATAACTTTCTTTACTATTACTTCACCAACTTTCAGTTACTTCTCAGTTATTTGCAGTGTTTCCATCTGAAAGGTATCATCAGAGGGTTACCCTCCAAGCACCAACTGGAACCACCTCTGTCTCAAATTAGAGCTTAGCACCCGCTGCTGCAGTACAAGTAAACCAGTCATGGCTATATTGTGCTGTAACAAAATACAATTATTATTGTTTAAATTAAGCTCGGAGATGGAAAGTCATCAGAGATCGAAAGTCATCAGCAGACATAATGGCGTGACCTTATTATTCTTGCTCACATTTCCTTTCTGTCTCTTGGAATTAGTCTAGAAGGACATTGCTGTCTCATTTGAAATACATCTCCTGACATACGTGCCTGGATGTGGAATACATTTGCTCTATGGAGCCAAAAACCCAACTTTAGTTCCCTGGACTCCACTAAAACACAAACACTGTGAACCAGTCCCTGCAGTAAGTAACATTTAGCAGCCCATTCCCGAGAGACCTGACCATCCCCATCCACAAAAATTAACAGTCAAAGCTCAGCAGATCTCAAGATCCACTGGCTCCATTCCACAGAAATCCCTGGAAAAAGCCTTTTTTGCATACACTTTCTTGATACAATTACAGAGAAGGGATCATTAGTGCTTGCACCATCCAACACTGTCCGCAGAGGACACCTGATTTGTGTGAAGGCAACCATGCGAACCAGTACTCCAAGAAGCTAGCAAGGACCAAGAAGCTCTGTCAGAAGAAGGACCAACTTTTTAAAAGCTTCTGTCCTGCACAGGGTTTCTGTGCTCCCTCAAAGTAATCCAAATCCAGAGGACTGAAAGCACATGGAACAAGGACTGGTGAGCCTTGGGAATGCTAAAAGGTGGGACTCAAATCCTGGTCTGCTAATGTCCAGTTGAGAAGAGAGGACAGTCACACGCCCATTATCCTATCTGTCCTTTTTGGGTTAACAGAAGAACATTTGTCAGTCAATTAAATAGATACAATTCTAAATATAGATAGGGAAGTGGAGAAAAACAACTAAGAGGTGCTATTTGTATGCAGTCATTTTCAAGAGGAGAAAAGAAACATTAGAAAACACGCAAAACACAACACAATTACCAATACATTTTACATATTTTACAAAATGTTTCTGCAAGGAAATTTTACCATGGTATTTCTTACAATGATTGTTAGGCAAACAGTGAGAATGTGGGTAAGGGTCTGATTTGACACTGACAAAATCCCAAGTCTTTTCAAGGCAAGCATAGTGTCAGGTCCTCACAGTGTATATTATACTGATTGGCCTAAGCAGAACATAATAAAAAACACAATAGTGGTTTTGCCCCCATCTTGCTTATTTCTCTGACATGATACATGAAGTTTATCTTAAGGAGACACAGTTCTCAGAAGCCAGCATCCATCTATGGTAACAATTTTCCATGCATACATTTATCTTTGCAGTAACAACTGATCTACATATAAACAAACCAGTTCCTTACATACAAATTCTAACAGCTCTCAGGCAGATTATTTCATCAGCACGTGCAGGCAATACCACAGGAGGCTAGTACAAAAAAATGCATATGCATCAGTGCAAATCAGATTCCCTGCTAAAAAACCCAGCAACACATCTCCCAGCCATGCACCTCTAATCCATCTCAATGTGGAGCATAACTGCAAAATTTAGCACAAATTAGATAACACTTCTCTAAGAAAATGAGAAACTCTGTATTATTACATCCCTGTGTTACCAATCAAACATAATGAATTTTTGATCCTCTGCAGTATAAAGCACAGTACCGCCAGCCACCAAAAGCAAACATTCCCAGACTCTGAAACACAGCTGTAAATATTCTTGCCCAGGGTGCTGATCTAGGTGGCAATTTCTGGCATTGACAAATGTCTACTTTTCCTAAGTCCATACCAGTAAATCTGGATAAAACAATAGCTTTATGAAGGATTCTATTATTCCTATGAATTACTGCAGCTAGCTGTCCAGTGATGCAAAACTGACATTATTTTTACAGTTCTCTTAAACTGATATTCAAACTAGTTTCAGCTACTCTCTCATAGTATTTTTAGTTGAATCAATACCATTCAGCCATTTTGAAAGCTGTTATGACACACAAACTAATACATACAGGAACACATTCTCTAATACAGGAGAATAAACGTTGTGCTGCAACTCTTTTTTATATACATGCACTGTTTAAGTGTTTATTAGTGGAGCCCAAGAGGTCTATTGGTTCCCTCAATATACTGTAAGTGCTTTTCCCCCTGCAAGGTAACAGCCTCACATCTCCTCCACTTTAATCCATACCGTGACTGATGGTGACCCCTCCTCACAATGCATGGCAATATTCACCAGTAAAAAGCCCTACAACTGTTCTGAATTTGGACCCCCGAGGTCATACTACCATAGGAGTTTTTGATTTTAACTGTGGTAGTCTAGGCTAGATAGAATGTGAACTCAGGAAAGTAAGTATATTAAAAGGTTCCTCAATTCTCAGATCTGATTTTTGTTCATATTTAAAGCCCACAGTAGGGGAAAGAGGAGAGAATTATTTTTTTCTCCTTGCAGCACTTCAGAGTCAATACATTTACCAAGATACGATCTGAATTCCATTCTGATTAGCAGAATGGTTAGCTAATTGGCAAGCACATACAATTTAAGAACTAGATTTCGTAGATTAAACTCATTACTTCAAGCTTTTTATGTTAGGCTCCGAGTCCCCGCATAACCTCTTCCCCTGCCGATTATCTGCCCTGTTCCCTTTTCATATTTCATTCCCCTGCTTCGGTGCTGTAATCCAATGCCTTCTCTGGAAAGGTTGCCTCACCTGCCCCCAGTGCTTCCTCCTGTCCAGGCTCCCTCTCTCGCAGCCCCGGCTCCTCATACCCCAGGCTTGACCCGAAGGTTACGGCAGTCCTCTCTGAGCCACCAGCACCTCGGCACAAATTACTTGTCTCACTGAACTGTTACATTTCCCGGAATGAAGCCAGTTACCAGGCGGCGGCGGCGGAGCTGGTTGTTGATCTGTGATACCCTCCAGCTGACTGCCTTTTTAGCATGCACGATCTTCAGGCCACAGACTACGCCTTTCTTTTGTGTCTGGAAAGCCTGTAGCAGTTGCTGGGCACTAGGAAGAAACCAACCTTTGTATTGAGAGCTACAAAAACTCTTCTCACCTAAGAGGACTGCAATCCCTGTCCACCTTCACTAAAGAGAAAGATTAAATGAGGTCCGGGGATGTTTAAGGATGAGTAGCCTGCTCTGAAGCAAGGCTTGTTTTCTATGTTGACTTTATTTAAAAATAAAGCTCATCAAAGGCTTGAAGTTGCCTTTACTTTGAAAGAAATACGTCATCTTCAAATATGCAAAGCAGGTTTACTGTTGATAACCCAAGAGTTATTGACCTTGTATTTCAGCTGTTCTCAGCGTGCACTTTGGCTTTTTCTGTAATAAGATCATTTTACCACCAGATGATTATTGATCACCTATGACAGAAACAAAAAGCCTTGAGCAGACTAATCTATTCATTGTGCAAAGTGATGTAAAAAATGACAAACACTCCCCTCTTCTTGCCCACCCGAACCCCACCCCCCCCCNTCTTGCCCCCCCGAACCCCCCCCCCCCCAAAAAAAAAAAAATACAGAGTCAGAAACACCATTTCAGGATGAAACCCAGAGAGCTGGGGAAGATAAGCAACAGTAAGTTTTACCAGAGACCTGCTTGGTGAGCAGCTACCACCTGGCAATAGCAATGGCACTACCAACCGAGTATGATCTCAACTGGAGGAGGTCCTCACCACCCAACCCATACCTGCTGGGGCCTTCCCCGTGCTGCCCACCCAGGAAGGGGAGACAACGCATGGCTGCAAGAGAAGGCTGTGGAGAAGGACTGGGTGGCTCAGGACCCACGGGGCCATCAGCACCCTTGCCAACCCAATGCCGAGGCAGTGGCAAGATGTGTCCCCCATCCCCAAGTTCTCCGGACGGGCCCAGGCAGGTGGGCAAGGAGCAGGTCATGGAGGGAGAAGCTTCTAGACTAACCTGCTCACAGGTTTCCACGATGTGTTTTCTCTCCCCTCGGGGTACCCAGACAGTGACACCCGGCTGAGGTATGCTATGGGCTGCTCTGCCCCTCTCCTCTCCGACGCGACGGCGAGGGCTGTCCCCTGCCCGCCGCAGCTGGAGGGCTGCAGAGGGCTGCGGGACGCTCCGGGCGGGGGGCACGGCCAGGGGTAGGGGACGAGCGGAGATGCGGCAGGTACCGGCCGCGCCGGGAGCAACCGGGTGGCTGCGTCCTCGCTCGCCGCAGATTTTAAGGTTAAGTGCGTGCGATTTCTCACCCTCACAAAAGGGAGGAGGAAGGAAAGATGATCAAGGAAACAAACCAAGCAGGGGAGCGATGAAGGGGGNCCCCGGCCCCAGCCCCGCGCCGCGCCGCCAGCGGTGCTGCCCCCCGCCGCACAGCTGGAATTTAAAGGGGCCGTGCTCTCCGGGCGCCGCTGCCCCCGCCGCCCAGGGCCGGCTCGGTATACCTTTGTAATCAAAAGTTTCCCGCGGGTGCGCTGAGATACGGGCATCCGCAGGGACACGGGGGATGAGGGAGCGACGCGTTTGCTGTGTGTAGCCCTGGGCGTTATGAATTATTATAGGCGTAACAGCAGGATCCAAAGGCCTCAACAGAGCTCAGTTGCAATGAGCGCTGTACACAGACACGGATAAGAGGCAGCCCGGGCCTCTGAGAGCTTGTAATGTGAGCAGTGAGAGCAGAAAAAAAGGGGGAAAAGTGTATAAAATGCATGAGGAGGGGTTGAAAACTTCCTAACCAGCCCAGCCCTCCCCAGGCCGGAGATCGCAATTTTTAAATTGCAACTAAAAGACTCAAAAAATACAACAAGAAGTTCTGACACAGATCATCCTTCCTGTGCCCCTTATTCATAAACAGAAGAGCTTCTCAAGCCTGCCTGTCCTGAGAAGTGAGCTTGGCCTGCAGGACACCCTGGCAAGCCTGGAGGCTGGATCCAATTGGAGCCCAGCTGTGGAGAGAGCTTTGCTAACAGCTGCCACTCACAGGCACAGGCAGACTTTGGCCTGAGTGGGTGGACAGAGCTTAGCAGCCTCTGCCACCACTTCACTCTACCCTATGTGTCCTCACCTTCACCCTTCACATGCTATTCTCCTTTGTCCCACTCCTGCATGAGCCGTTTCTCACTTCTGGTCCAGCAGCATCAGGTTCTGCAGCTGATTCAGGATCTCCCACCCAAAGGATGGGTTTTCACCCCTACAGAATATATTCCACAAGTTTCTGCTGATAGGGAATGAGATTTGTAAGTTATTCCATATCTGAAAAATGTCTGCCTGGAGAGCACAGGGAAACCCCTTCTTTGCTCTGTTGTTACAGTCTAACATTATATGAGCTTCCGCTCCCAAGAAAGGGGAGAAACAGGGAAAAAAAAGTCTTCAGATGATTGCCTTAAAGAAAAGGAGCCCCTTCTGGAGTAAAAATGTGAATTTATTCTTTCCAGAGGAAGAACACTTTGCAAGTCGTAGGTTTAGGGAAGATAGCTTGCAGTTAGTGGTTCCCATGATACCTGTGAGTCTTCAAAAAACCTTCATCTTCCAGTCTATCAGCCAGTCAAGACTTGCAGATCTCTATTTTGCACAAATATTCATCAGTGCTGGTCACCACAGCTGCAGCTGAAACTACGTCATGAGGTGAGGGAATTAGCTACTGGAGGCATATTTGGATGCAGGAGTAAAGAAATAAACAAAAGAAACAACAAACCTCTCCTACTGAGCTGTGTGGTATTTTCCCATTCTGATTAATGCCTGACATTTCAGCTAGCCATTTCTATTTAAGAAAGCAAGAGGCATAAAATATACAGCAGCTTGCAGCCTAGTGAGAGCTTAGTGTTAAGAAATAAGAAAGATTATTTAAAAGGGCTGACGAAAAGGCAGCAATTGACAGCCACATTGTCCAGGAATCCAGTTTTCCAAATATCATAACTTGAAATATTCGTACCAAAATACCACCATAACTTGAAATATTCCTGAAAATAAATAAGGATAGATTTTGACCATAGTTTACACAATAAAATATAATGGGACATCTGAGGCTGCCTTTTCTTAAAGCTGTGAGACAAGAGAGCGGCTGAGTGTCTTAAAATTAGAATTACAAATACATAAGTGAAGATCCCAGGTGACCAAGATCTTTCAGAAATGACAATCCCTGGAGTGGATAACCTGGAGGTTATTTCTTTCAGTGCATGAAAGGCACAGAGCAGCGAGTTATCTCAGCACTCTCTGTGCTGCAAGACTTCTCCCTGAAAGGTTAATTGGGTTAGAGGTGTAATTTTTACCCAGCAGAGATGTGCCAGCAGAGGCCTCTAATGTAGATGCAGTTCGTATTGTCAGAACCATGGTTTTGTTAGCATAACGTTTTTCACCGTGGTGTGGAGTAATTTTGTTTCACCAGTACAAAGATCAGACCTGGTGGTCCAGCCACCTCTGCTCAGCCACTCTGTCAGAGCAGCGTGCACACCCCGGTACCAGAGCAGACAGCAGCATGCACAAGGCTCCCACCTCCTCTTTGCCAATGACTACTCTGTGATTGCTGGGTTTTTTGGTAAAAGGTTTTGCAAATTAATAGAATATTTTTCTGTTTCTTAGGCTCAACCATTTAATATTATGCCTCAAGTAGTTTTAGGAGCCTGTGTCTGACAGCAAAACAGTAACCAGTCCTCTAGTCCTGTAGGAAGTGATATTCCAGAGCAGAGAAATATCTTGAAAGTTTACTTATTAGCAAGAATTATCTGCAATGGCTTTTGTAGTTTTGCAGAGAAAATATCTAAATAATTGTCTATTTTTCCCTTTGTTGCAAAACATTTGACTAAAAAAGCATGGTGAAGAATAAAAAGGTGATTCTCAGAGAGCTTTAGAATAAACTGCATATCTATACCTTTAATATATGAAACTTCAACGCAAGAGTTACATTGTAGTTTTCTTCTACATGAGATAGAAACAAGTTTGTTGATATTATTGACTTGGATTAAATGTAAATTTATTTCAGGATACACAGTAATTTGAAAGTGCAGCATCTTGGCTTGTGTATTTAAATACAATCAGTTATCTCAGCTAACATATGTTTATGTAAGTGAATAACCAAACAACTACAAACTTACGAAGGCAAACTAATGTATTATCTCTGTGGACTTTCAGTCCTTTTAAAATGACATCACCATATGACATGTGACCTCATTACAAAGACTAAAGGAGTCTCCTATCAACCACAAAGATTTATAAGTTGCTAGTCAAATACATTAGCACCTTTTGTCTGCTAAATCCCCATCTCAGACAAAAGCCTGTTTATATGACTTTGGTGTCAAGTGACAGCAGAAGAGTGTGCTTTTTCATCCCCAAAGGATGCTGTATTAAAGCAAAAGTTTCTTGCTACAGCAATTTTAAAAAGTTTGTAAACCTCAGATACTAAAGTTTGTCTCAAAATCTTAACTTAGTCGTTCTGAATACTCTCAGTATTTTCTGCTATAAAATAAAATGCAAAACCTTTTTAACTCGGCATGAAAAGCATGGTAATCTTGAATCACACATTGTATGTTGGCATGTCCGAATGCAAAATTACAATTGAACCTTTAATATCTGAAAAAGTTTTTAGATGAGAATAACCCGGTAAAACTCTGGCATTTCACATATTGCAGGTGAACCTTTAGGGGAGCTCTATGTCTTCTTTCTGCAAAGATACTCAGGCACCTGGCTAGGACAAGTAACTGACATTTGCAGAACTCATTCCAAATCTACAAATGCCAGAAGTCCATTTGCACCTCTACACTTTAATTTTACATGCCCCCAGATACCTGCTGTAGCTGATTGAAGACCCTTCCCCGCCTGCCTACCTTCCCTCAGGCACGGTGACAGCGCTTCCTCCTTCCACTGTCAGCTGAAAGGTTTCCTCACATTTTCCAGTTCGTCACCCTGCTGAGCCTAGAGTGAGTCCATGTTCCTAATGCCCTGGTCCCTCCCTGCCTCAGCAAGAGAGGGACAGCACTGCTGATGTGAGTTGCAGAGTTGGTGGCACAGCAGGTGCTGGTTGTGCAGAGGGCCACTGAACTCCAAAGCCACCAGCCTAAGCTCCAGGCCACAGCCTCACTGGGTAATGTGTATAGCAGGAGGAGAAAGCCTAGTTGAAACTCCACATATGCTCCAAAATCATGGGCACAACATGTTTAGGGGAGGTAACACCCTGAATGCACTTCAGCAAAAGTTCAAACTCAAAAAGCCAGAAGGAAAGGGGAAGGGGAAGGGGAAGGGGAAGGGNGGAAAGGAAAGGAAAGGAAAGGAAAGGTCTATCAAGAACAGAAAATTCCAGTCTGCATCAGGAGAATGACTGGATAAGACATTTCAGATCATCTGTTTGTTGTTAGAATTGCCTTGCCCCTTTGCCTAAGTGCAGCCACCTGGTAAGCACCATCCTCCTCCCAGGTTTTGACAGTCTCCTTTCTGCATCATCGGCCCTTTTAGGTGATTTTCTGCATTTTCTTTCCATAAATGTCTAAATGGAGTTTATTATAATGTTTTCTGAAACACTGTTGATATTACAGTTGTCACTGATTAGGGGCTGTATTTTCCAGCTGAAAGTATTTTCTATTTTAAAGAGTGATACTGGAGTCACCATCCACTGACATGTCCATGTTATCTACAAGGACACATACGAACCCAAGACTAAAGCACTCCTGCTTTCGGGTGGCAGGGACATCTCATGGGAGGCAATGTGACCTGAAAAATGACTTCCACTCCTTTGTTGTAACACCAGACATGGGCAAACTCACAAGAATGTGTATTGTGGAAGGGAAATAGCAGAGAGAAATTGTGTTTTGCTTTGGGGAAAAAAAAAATAGCTGCAGTGGTTTCCAGATTTCTGTTAGCATATTGATACAGCTTCTGTATTCTGGAGAACTCCTGGCTATATTGTGACATCTTATCACCTTCTCCTCTCCAAGATGTCTGCAAGACCCATAGCTCTTTCCTTGAGGTTCAAGGAATGATACCCAGAAGGCTGTAGTCATCACTGAAAGCAAGTCATGTATACTGATCTCCTGTTTATGTGTACACAAACACATGCGCATACACAGCTATAGGAAAATAAAAATACAAAGTCAAACATTCCAGAATTAGGAAATTACACAATTTAAATTGTCTACCAAACTTAATTTGGCCCCTTATGTCTAGTCATACTCTCAAATGAACTCATATAAGATTTGGTGTACCTGTTGGATGATGTTCACTTGATGAGCATCTTCTCAGTTATATGTTTGATCCTAATTACTCGTTATATAGTCTTGTAATGTCTTTATCATGCCCTGTAGGCACAATTTTTTTGTATGTATGTCCTTTAGTAGTGGAGGCAGTGAAACTTTATCATTAATTAGCACGTGGGGAGTTACTGAGAACAAAGGAGAGGAAGGTTCCCTCCTCAATTTCTGACACTGACACCACCTTGGAGCAGAGGCACAATGAAAGCCTGACCTTGCACTTGCATCTCTGCATAGCTGGGATCATCGTGCCCTGTTGGGGAAGGCAGGACCTGGCTGCCTGCAAAGGTGTGAGGTGCACAGGAGCGCACAGCAATGCGCTCAGAAAACAACTGCTAAAATGCAAGGCATCCCTGCAGCATCTGGGCAAATGTGGTTTTCCAAGATGTAATAGCTTGAGCAAGTTTTGAAATGGGTTTTCTCAATGAAGAGGGAGTCTTCAGCACCCTTGCTTTTGGCTGTTAATGGAGAAGGCACTGCATAGAGCAGCTGGGGCTTCCAAAATGGCCCAAAGTGGAGATATTTCTATAGAATGATGTAGGACATATCTATGATTAATTCACGACTAATTTTCAAATACCTGCTCTAAAGCTGGAGTTATTCAAAGAAGATAGCACAACTTTAATACTGGTAAAAGAGCACCATTTTTTCCAAGTCTCATTTTCACATGTAGCTAAATTTTTCAACAATTTTGGTTTTTATCACACAATGGCTGAAAAACCATCTATATGGTCAGAAATATTAGAAGTCTCTAAAAACAGTCTGTTCAGAGGAAAAAGTGGTTTAAACATCTACTTCCTTTTGTATTAGCAATTGCAATATGACTCTGAAGAATGGATAAGCTCTGCAGTCTCCTGAACCAAACTCATGACTTTTTTAACTGCATGCTCAACTTTTCTTATACTTCAAGCTTTTCTAGAAAATTCACTTCCGTAATTCTGCTGTTTCTGTTAGCCCCAGACCCTGCATGTTTTATACCAGCTGCTTTCAACAGAAAGGGTACCCAACTGGGGATACAAATTGCCTGCTGAATGGCCCTCTCTGACTCCATGCTGTTACTTTTGACCTCAGATGGCACAGAAAGTGCTCTCCAGTCGACTTGCTTCCAAATGCCAAAAAACCCCAACCCCCAAACTTCTAAGCATGAAACAGAAGGAAAGCTAAATTGTTTGAGTTAAAATAACACTGTAAACCAGTTATATCACAAATGTAGCAAAAAAAAAGTGTTTTCAAAGATGTGCCTCTTGATATACAGAGTAAAGGTACCTTGAATAATGATTTTGTATTGTTTACAGAAGAGCTTATATACATTAGAAATTATTTTTCCATAGCTTTCTTACTGAAAACTGAGTTTTCATATGCAAATAGAATTTTTTCCTATAACTGGATATCTGCCTGGCAGACATAAATATATTTCTGTCAAATTCACCATTCTGTCATAGATAGCAGAAAACATTTGGGGAAACATGGACATGGTTTTACTTCCTTTATTAATCTTTCAATTCTTTGGTTCTCACATGACCTGGATCTCTTCTGATCTTCTGTATTTTAACACAAAAGCTCTTGCCAGAATATTCTTTCAACTTTGTTTGTAGTTGCAATGCAAGAGGCCTGTAATTCCTGCTTTAATTTGGGACAGAACTTATTTCTTCCTGTAACTGAAGACAAATGGCAGACATCACCTTCCTCACTTCTCCTGAAGTAATGCCTCAGTTTTCTGTCTAGGTTAGCTGGCTAAATTATTGCCTTTTTAAATAGCTGAGTTCAGCTGCATATAGAGGACTGTGATCTTTAGTGTTTAGTATAAGCAAGCACTGAGAGGAGGGATGTATTGAGAAGAGTATTTTTTGCAAGATACATATAATAGCCTTTCTGCTCCATGTGCTCCTGCTGCAGCCTCAGCTATAGCTGTAGGTCCAGATTTAGGTAAGGATTTAAAAAATGTTGTGCATCACTTAGGGTCAATTAGACTAGCAATGACCAGAGGTTTAGAAATCACATCCTGTAGAAGAGGTTTTTTTTTTTCTCAAAAGCCTGTAAGAAGTACAGGGTCATACAGACCAGTAACCTGGTCTTACCCTTACATCAAAATGGCTCCTAGCTAAATTTCTGGGGCTCTGTATGCTAAAATAAGAAAGGCTTGTCAAAGTAAAGCTAAAAGCCAGTGGTGAAATTTCTTACCCCAGCAAAACAATTGAAATGTAAAGTGCAAATTAAGGATGAGAAAGGAGAGAAAGAAAATAAGATGTAAAAAGATCGTAACAGAGGCTCCTGGTTTTGTCACATCAACAGTTGAAGTTAAAAGGTTAGCAGACGTTGAGCTGACTGTTAATGTTTCCTCTCATTTCATTTCTGAGAAAGAAGAAGAAAAGAAGATTTCCATCTCTGTTATCAAGTTAAGTTGTTCTGCTTGAGTGGAACAACTTAATGCTCCAAATATAAGAACTCCAAAGAGGATCACACAAGAATGTTTGTCTCAGACTGTAATTGGGTAGATCCATTTGTTTGTGTAATCGTCACCACGGTGGGAATCTGTGCTTCTGTATTTGCGCAACTGCAATTATTTTCCTAGGAATGAACCATCTGAATTTTAATATCCCATATATTCAGTGCAACACAGCATATTACAATATCTTGACCTTTTCAGTGTTCCATAAATTGATTGTCTGGTTGTTCCAGTCCTCCCTCATTTACAGTCCTGGAAACCTTAGAAGAAGAGGTAACATGGCTATCTCTGAGTCACATATTGTATATTTATCAGCATTTTCGGAATCACACTGCTGGTCTCTTGAAGGCTTGACAGAAGTTACATACTGTGTGCCTGAGGTGCAGTAGCATATAAAATCATGCCAGAAAAGGCAGGGATAAGTGCTACAGGCAGGCTCACAAGGTCCACCACAGGTGGTCCTATTGAAGGTCACATTGGTTGACTAGTATGGTTATCGAACTGTGATCTCTCCAGTGAGTTATTCTGACAGCCAGATAAACCTCCAGCTAAATAAATATCATGTGCAACCTTCAACCAACCAAATGTAACTGTTTAATTAATGTGCTTTTCCTAAGTAAATTAAAAAGCAGAGGGAAAAGGCTTCTGGTCTTTTAAGGATGAATAAAGCAGAAAATGTAATACCAGATCTAAACATGAAAGGGAGAGAATCCTCTTAAAGCTGAGGATGCAGTGGTATTGCAAAGCAAGAAAATGGTTATTCATTTCCAGACATCACCTCAAATTGATGGACTAGTAAAAAGAAGATACAAATGGTAATAAACTGCAAATGTTGGAGGAAGATGCAGAGAAAGAGCAGTTGCCACTTTTTCATTTCTTGTCCTCCATCAAAGAAGGGACAGGGAAAATTCACATTTGGTAGTGTTCATTACAACTATAACTCCCTCAAAAAAAAAAAACCCAAAAAAGTAAAAACATAGAACAAAACAGAAACGCTCTGAGGTGGCTCAAACTCTTCCTCTGAGACTAAATGTAGAAATTTTTTCTGAAGATGCTTTTTTGCTTCCAGATGTGCCTTCAGGTCCCATGTGTGCCTTGAGGTAAATTCTTCTGCCTAGTGAGTGTGGAGCTGAAGAGGCCATTACTGCTTTAGTAGCTTCCTACAAGCATAGTTCAAACCATCTCATCTGCCCCTTCAAGCAGCAGCAGAAAGAGCTGTTTTTCTCGAGCACTGAACAGAAGAGGACAAGCATGCAGTTACCTGCACTGCTGAAGGGTGGTGGAGCGGGTGGGCACGTCCTGCAGCTCAACTCTGTTATACTGACCACTACCACGACACTGCTTCTGACAAATCTCTGTGTCAGCTGTGGCCAAACTTTTCTGCGTTCAGATGCGTGTCACCATTTGAAGTCACATCTAGTTTGGGGTGTGGGGAGTGCTGTGAGACCATGAGACAAACCATGTGAGAGAGCCTGAAACACAAAGAAGACTTCAGTTCCTTTCTTCTCTGCAGCCCATGGAGAACACTGCTGTCTATCCAGCCTCCTGCTGAAAGCAATATCAAAATGAAATATAATCATATTAAGACGAATCCAGACAAAACAGAGCAGTTGCTTATGGGAAGAGGAAAGCATGTTTAAGAATTTTCTCCTTATTTCAAAATCATAAATCTTAAGATTGTTAAAATAAGTCTCACTCTCAAGTTTTTGGGCTTATTGGTTTTGGATTCCCATTTACCTATCAAATGTGATGAGAAAAACTCACATTTCTGTCTTCAATTAATAAGAACATTTTGGACAAGCCATAAAGAAATAAATCTGGTCACTGCCATATTGATGTTACTTCCTGCAGATCTGCTGCTGAAACTGGAGCTCCTGGAATGCTGACCAGTACAAAATGTACCAGCCTTTTACTTAGCAATAAAGACCATCATATGCTGATCATTAGTAACAGTAATCTGCGCTTTTTCCTTCTTCTTTATTCAATACAGAACCTAAATCAAGGCCTCTCTTCTGGTAATCAAAGGTTTCACTGCCACTGGATTATACTGTTTAGACATTACCTATGGATATGTTACCAGTGCTACCATTTGTGCCTTAACAGAGACTGGACATCATCCCATTATCTTTCCAACACAATAGGAGAAGCATCATGGTCAGGAAGCAAACAAGCATTTATTGCCTACATCATCTATGGAAGAAAAAAACCTGGGACATCTGTGGTGGTATAATTTGACTGACAACCAAAAAGCCTGCAGTCATGTCATGCTGTGGCTGATTGTGAGAAAGGCAGGAGAACAGAAGCAGACATCTTCCAGCAAACATAATCACAGTAGGCCAGAAAGAATGGAAACCTATTCCAAGAGAGTAACCCTCTATAATGATGGAGGTAAGTGCTTATATGGGTATATATCTTCAAATTATCTCTTTTATCACCAGTGAAAAATTAATATCTGGAGGCTAAACTATAAGATTGTTTGGAGTGGGATGAAATAACAGCGAAGTGTATTATTGTGATATGTTATTTATTTACACAATTCATGTTATGTTCATTAACCTGCAGCTTACATGGAGTAGACACATTGTAAGTAGGAAACTCTGCCTTGCAAAGCTTGCTATCCTATACAGCTAAATGAGCTGTACAGGAGGCAACGAGAGGCACAAAGTGTAGGAACACACCCATGCCCACATGACAGATAGGTGCCAGAGCCAGAAAACAGACAATAAATTCACAGTGCTTGCATCTTACACTTGGCAGACAGGCTGTGCAATTTATGGTTCTTAAAAGGGACATAATGAAATATTTCTCTTGATGTCCAAACACTCTAACACACAAAAACAGGACAGTATGACTGGGATAAAAAAAAAAGAAAGGCCTGTGTATCTGAAAACTTGTTCATAGACCTTTTCATAAATACAAAAATGTTTTGGTTATCAGTTTGAGGTGTGAGCCATTGTATCTGTCCAACTATAGCCTCTCCCAAAGTCATGTACAGCATAAATGCCTCACTGGCTGATTTTAAGCGAGGTCAAAAAGACAGAGAAGGCCAAAGGAGAAGGATATTTCTTTCTTTGGTATCCACTATATCTTATTTTACTTCCCTTGTCAAGGTTTTTCGCTGATTTCTGAGAGAGATTTGGCCAGAAATAGTTTGAGAGGATGGTGCTTATGAATTTGTGCATATTTTGTTACTAGGATATACTGCCAACACATGACACATTTCCAGATCTTTCAAATAGTATGTGCTCAACACACAGTGAGAAGGGTTTTACTCATAAAACTTAGTTAAAAGGAAGTGCACAGTTTTCTTTCTGGAAAATAAGAATGAGTCATCCATGCACGCATTTGATTTCCAGATCCAAGTCTACAGTCTAGACTTATGGTTTTCATTTTTCTGAACACCTAATCAGTCTCTATGTAGGCTGTTACATCCTGATGTCAATAAGAGGTTCATGAGGATGTAAAAAACAGAGCAGGAGGTACCAGGTTTTCTTTCAGGTGAGAAGGAGCAATAGTTTTCCAGAGTGGCTCCTAAAAAAACCCAAAACTGTGATCTTTAAGTTGAGGGACCCCTTAGTCTGCTCTGTGCCTCATCCACAGAGAAATGACTGCCTATCTCTGTTAAAGTCTGCATAAATTCATTTCTGCCTCCTCAGGATAAGCAGGCTTTTAAAACCCTAGTTGTACTCTCAAGTAACAATTCAATTTGGCTCTGAGCTCTGCAAGACCACCAAAGGACTGGGGGATGGTTTGCCTAAGAGAGAGGCTGTGTGTGCTGACAGGTGGAATAAGGGACTTAGGAAGTGAGAAAGTGGTGACAATATATGGCACAGAGTTATACAAAGGAGCCTCAGAGAAGAGGTTTCTCTTCCTTGACTCCATGTCCTCAGAGTGGAGTCCAGGCTTCCCCTTACTGCGAGGGTGGAGGATCAAAAAAGCCATCAGAAAATATACACATACACAGACAGAGAGCAAAGAGCAATCATTCATCCACTGAGTATGTCCTGGGTTATGTTTATATTTCCCAGTCACTTCCTGGGACACTGACAATTCAAAGATTTTAAGAGTGAGTACAGATCAAGGTGTGCATTGGACTCTACTCTCCCAGACAGGAGGGGGGCAGAGGAGATCCTTCTGCTTCTTGTGTAGATCTCAGGTGAAACAGGTTCTCCTTGTTCCTCCCTGACGCAGAAGAGGAAATAAAGCATTTTCCAGGAGACAAACAGGAGAGAAATGTGGATTAAGCAGCAGCTTCCCCAGTAGTCAGTGCAGCAGACAGTGCATCGCTTTTCCAAAGAGTTTCTGGTGTGAGTTGCTGTCAGAGACAGCAATGCACAAGAGCAGGCTGTGGAGAGTATCCTACGCTGGTCCCCCCATCCTGCCACCCTCAGCCTTCCCAGTGATCTCCTCCTGGCAATGTCAGACAGGGATCAGAAATCAGGCTTTTAAAGGAGAATGCTCTGTGGCCCTAAAGCTGCAGCCATGTCTTTTCAAAACAGATGGAAAAGTCCCTAACCAGCAGGAATGGTGCTTGGATTGCCGTGTTCCTCCAGCAAGAAATTATTACAGCAGAAAACAAAACAGGTCCTGGTGGATGCAGCTAATTAAAAGAAGAAGAAGCAGCTTAAACTTCTGAGTAAAACCTACATATGGACACTGTGATAGTTACAGCATGGTCACACTGCCCAGGTGTGAAAGAGATCTGTGGTGTAGCAAATTTGAGCAAAGTAGCAGTGTGTTCCAGAATGCAATCTACTTTCCATCCATATCCAAACTCAAGTTGTCAATGCACCTGCCATCAAAGCAGTCAGTCACTTACATGGGGCTGCAAGTACAAAATATTGCTTGATCTGCTCAAGTTCCCCATGTTTCTTCTGTGGCATTTAAATGCTGAGAAGATATAAATAACCTATCTTTATCAATTCAGTTGATATTTAGCTTCGAGCAGCACATTAATTCATAGTAAAGAGCAAAGAGAGCAACAAAAGAAGAAACTGCAAGCGGTAGAAATGGAAATAATATGCAGGAAAAGGCAGGTCATGAAGCAGGTGAGAGCAGCCATCCTTCTGCTTTCCAAAGCCCATGAAGATCTGCTCTGGGTGGGCAATCAAGCTCTTTGGTCTTTGGCACATCTCCATTCTTCCCTGCTTCAGGTGCTCTGTACTTCTCAAGCCCTCCTGGCAAGGCAGAAATAGGCTGTAATAAGTGCTTAAACACAAATCCTCTCAATCCCCAAATATTAGTGAATTACTATCCAAAATAAAAAGGCTGCATTTAACCCCCAGCTTGCTTGCTGACAGTGCCTTCAGTATGCCGAATCTAATGGAGCAAGGTGTGCCTGGGAGGGATTCACTGGGAACCTCAGCAATGACACAAGGTTCAAACGTTGGCATGGGCAGTCAATCTTCCCTTTGTGCTCTGTAAAGCACGGCCAGCGGGCAGAGATTTAATCGCTTGAATCACCCCTGGTAAAAAGTGCACTTGTTTGCTCTTCCTTTTTGTCTTTCAAGGTCTTCCAAGCCAGAAGCAAGGCAGAAGCTCCCAGAAAGCTTGAGGCAAGCAGCAGTGTGCTTCTGGGGATTCTGACCTCGCTGTGGCACACACAGGAAGCAAATCAGTGCTGCAAAATAGGACTTCTCTGCATTTTCCATGCTGATCAGAAGATTCGAAAATAACTGGAAAGCTTGCTCTTTCAGAGCCATGCAGGCCTTATGCAATTTTTCCCATGAATGTATACTGACACTACTTACCACTTCATTATCTGTTTTCCTTGTACAATAAGTTTTGTAGCTCTGAGTTTGATTTCTACTGTTAGGACTTATTCTGTCAGCATGGTTATATCACAATGCATCCAAGAGAGAAGAGAGCTATAGAGAAACGTTTATGAGAACAATAGAAACTGTTAAGAAAGATGGACAAACTCTCAGGCTCTGTTTCTTCAGGTCTGGCAATATTTATTATGATTACTGCATTAAAGATGGAGAATTGTATGAGCATAGGGAAAAGTACCCATAAGTACTTTTGTCACCATCTTTAAAAAGTCTTTTAGAGTCATTACCATTCAACTCAAACTCTTTAAAATGTCGGTTTACATATTTTAATAGTTGCTGGCAAGGAAAGTTAGTGCTCATGATCTTTCTGTAAGGCTGCATCCTGGCCACAGCTCATATAATCAGTTTTCAGGCTCCTCATAATGTTTTCCTGAAGTATCCAGAGAAAAGAAATGTACCTCATACAGAAATGATGTGAAGTAGAATCTGACATCAAAATGACCTGAGGTACAGTTGTTCCCTAGAAATAAAACAAAATTAAAAGCAACATAAAATACTAAAAGTATAGAAATGTTTCTGTGTCTGGCAGGGCAAACTAGCACCACAGTCCCGGGGGGTTTGTTCTCATTTTCATTATCACTACTGTATAGTCCACATTTCAGAAAAAATAGCTCTGTAAATTTTGGTTTTGTAGTTTTTAGCTTTAAACAATTCCGTAGACAGCATTAGCTGGGGACTGCTTATTTTTTTCAGTCATTCAAATTATTATCCTACTGTGGCTGCATCATGTTTTTATACTCACTTTCCTAATTTAACTATACATATATTTAAAAACAACAGCAGAGGATTTTTTTATTAAAAACACTAAAAACAGCCACTTGAACTATCAGCTATTTTACCCATCTCTGGTACTGAATTTCTTTCCTTTGTCAGGTCTATACATATGTCTGTAGTTCAGTATTTCACTTTTTTTGCACAAAGTCTCAGTGATTGCTTCTTCTGTGGAACATCAAATCTTTAGGCAAAAAGACCATTGTACTGAAGGAATACTTGTCATATAACTGGGAGACATAACCCAGAATAAGTGCTTGGCCTATGCAATAATGGTTGAGATCTCAACAAAACTGTTATGTATCAGAGTAAATTATTCAATTTAATTGTTAAATTTTTTCAACATGGAAGAAAAATTACCACAGGCAGTGATTGCTGTTGGTTTGATCTGTATCTTGGCAAACCCCCAAATTTTTAGTCAAACAACAACAAGAACAAAGAATTTAGTTACCCCTGCAAATATTTAAACACGTTTAGTTCTCAAAGAATGCTGGAAGTGACCAAAAAAAAAAAAAAAAGAAAAAAAGAAAGAAAACGAGAGACACCTGCTTCTGTTAGTGCCTTCTGCTTGTGAGTTCGTTTCTCACACCACTGGGGCCAGGAGAGAATGAACACCTGTCCCCAGGCTGAGGGAGTCGTATGGCACAGCACAGCCCCCGTCTCCACAGAGTGGGGAGGATGGCTGGGGCTGAAAAAAGCCCCGTTCTATCTTTCTGAGGAAGAAAAGAAGGCAGCTGCAATATTTTTAGGAGTGGGTGACAGCTGAAAGTATGTCTTGTGAAGTTGCTCTTTGATGAATGTATAGCATACCTGGAGGAAAAATAGGAATTTGCCAAGTGCAGACATCTTCTATTCTCATATAACTAAAGCTGTTTTGATCTAAACTTGACAAGTGATGTGTATATTATACTACTGAAACCACTTCAGTCTTTTTAACTCAAAAAACAAATAGCCCAGGGACCTAAATCTGCTCTTAGACACCTCCTCCTGGAACTCCCACTGCTTTCAGATTGAGAAGCATGAAAGGTAAGTACAGCAGAGGAGGCCTCAGAAAATGCATGAGTGGTTCAGATCCTGGGACAGTTGCAGCTTGGCTCAGAGTGTCTGGGTTCATGTCCCAGCCTGGATTTGGATTGCTTTCCAGGGGAATGGTAGCAGTGCTGGTGGAGGCATGAGAAGCCACCTCAGCCATTAGGTGTTTCCCTAACCTGCACTGACACTGACTTATATTTTACATCTTTTTTCTTACATTTCAGAGGGATCAGCACTTCATCTATCTGTGGAAATTAATGATACATGTTTTTTTTTTTTTTTTTTTTTTTAAAGATAGCCTATGATATTTAAAAAACAAGATTTATAAACCCTTTAGTCTGCTTAATTGTATCTGTCTCAGTAAAGTCTGCTTGAAATATTGGTAACTTTGATTCATTTATTGGCAAAATTGCTCCAAGAGGTCCATGACCTTTTTGTGCTGGGACCCCCAAAATAATGAAGTTGCTTTCACAATACTTACTCGTGAGGGCTTCTACCACACCTAGGGTTAAAATGTTATATGTTGCACTTTGCTTTCTTTTAGTAAAGACAAATTATTTCATTACTTCTTTCTCTCCCCTCTTTTTATTGTAAGGATGATTTCCCAGAAAGAGATTTTCAGAATTTACAATCAAACAATCTCCAGATTGGAAGAGAGAAAGGAGAGAAGGTACAACTCTGTGAATATGAGAAGCTGAACTTCTTGCAAATTTAATTTGTGTTCAGTAAGCAAGGAAGAAAAAAAAATAGTGTTTCGTTTAATATTTCAGGAAATTATACAGTAAATGCCCTGAGAAATGTAGTGTACTGCAGCCAGGGCACAGTCCAGCACAACTTCCCACACACGGAGCCATTTGCCAAGCCTGGCTGATGCACGGTTCTTGTACAAGTACTTAATTGTGGGGCATGACTTTTTACCAAATTATTTTTACTTTTCTGAAAAATAACATGGATGTTCTTACACTAGAATACTTGTTCTTTTGTCTTCTAGTTATGAGAATGTTTAGTCTAACTATAAACAGTAGAAATTGGAAATTGTTTAGGTCATCTATTCCATTTCTCTGCCTGTGATGAATTATTTCTTAAATTGCTTTCATTAAAGTTTTTTTCAACAGATGAACAACACCAAAAAGTCATGCCATGCAACCAGGGGAAATAGTACAGAACCAGTAAATAGGATTACAGGAACATCTGCTGGAAACTTTTTCTTATGAAGTATGACATTTATACCTTGGCAATGAGCAATATTCACATTAACTGCAGATTATTTGTACAATCGAATTTTTATTCCTTTTGACAACACTTCCCATCCTGTTTCCATGGCAGTCCAAGAGACTTCACCCCACTCTTTTGGAAGAAAAACATTTGGGCTGCTGGGATTTCAGGGTTTAAGCAAGATGCATAGTACCTGGGTATTGGCTGACTTCCTTCAAAGTATATACCCACATACACTGTTTGTGCCTTTAAAACAGGAATTTTTCTGTAAGAAAGTGAATAGAATAATAGAACAGAAATAAAAAAGGCCAAAAAAAATGAAGGCAAGGAGACAACAGCACTGCCCTGATCTTACTTACAGTAAAATGAGGAGTGTTCTTGTCTTTCAAGGCAAAACTCAGTAGAAAGGTTTATTTTTTTATATACAGAAATTTCTTTTCCTTGCATTTTCATAAACCAAAAAGCAGTTGTGATGACAGTGTTGCAAAAGGGCAAGAATAGGTAAATAAAAATTATTTTAGGGGATCAACAGGCTTAATGAGAGTGACCCTGAATACATACAAAACTGTGTTTTTAACAGAAGCCATGCTTCTCTGGAACAGAGGTAGCCTTAAAGAATGCAAATACTGCCTCAATTTCAAATTGTCATTCAATTTCTTCATTGTATGTGCATGTGCAATGGGCTCCTGTGGGGTCACCATGGGGCAAGTTCAGAGCCCATCTGGGGTGAATCAGTTAATCAGTGACTGTGTAAATCATCATGTTGCCTCAGTCCTGATTTTTAGTTTTAACTGAGGATGAGGAGAAGGTGGTAAGTGCTGATGGAAACTTGAAAGGCTTTCTGAGGCAGTGGGTATGAGTGGGAGTGATGTAGCAGGCCAGGGCCAGAGCACCTGGCCAGAGTCAATGCTGAAGCTGATAAGGAAACTGCTTCAACTGGCAGAGAGTTAAATATATAGCAAAAGTGAGCCTTTCTTCATTAGTGTCTGTGCAATTCCAGACTCTTTATATTACCACAGCAGAATCGTGCCTTCCTCCTTCAAGTCCAGAACAGGGGACTCAGGGACAGTACTCTGTTTAAACAGTAGCAGAAATCCTGTCCTCAAATTAACAACTTCAGCTTTATTTCGTGTCTTCAGCTCTAGTTAGAGTAAATTAAAGTTTTAGGCTATCCTGAGCAGACAGACTGACAGGCTAGGGCTCCTCTATGCATTATTTTCTCTTTTCTCACTTGTGCATAGATCAATGAGGGTTAATACAGGGCTGTGACTGTCCCTGTGCAGGCAGCTCAGGTAGTCCTTGCACCCGTTTAATGGAAACTCTGGCACCAGCCTGTTGGGTATATAGAATTACACCAGTCAAAATGTTTCTCTAGACATCCAATGAATAATGAAAAGAGTTTAATAGGTACTTCAAACAATCGCCCTCCCATCCTTTGGGGTATGGAGTTATCTTTTTGAAGGGCTAAATCCATGCAAGTTTGAAGTTTCCTTAAAATGTATGCCATTTTGTGACAAAGGGACATGGATACAAAGGTGGGGAGACAGGTGCTTTTTCATTGGTTTTATTCCTGAACATGTTGACTGTATTTGCCTATTTGATCCATCTTCATTCCATCATTTAACTCACAAGACCCCCCTTTGAATACAATTCCCTGCGAAGGGGTCTGGGATGGTAGCACCTGTAACCTTGTCTTAGACATGGCATTTCTGATACAGAACAGAGGCTGCCAAATGGCCACATTCACAGCTGACCATGGTACACAGGGTACAATGGTACAATGGTACAATGACTTGGCATATCCTTTAAGTTCATTTCATGCACAGACTTTATTTAAAGACTTAGTATAAATGGCAAATGTTAGCTAACTTCACAAAACCTCAAAGGAAGCTGACAGCAGGCACATACCAGGGTATGTGGCTGGGCAGTTTAGATTTCAGGCCAATAATGCTTCTTTTCTTTCGATCCATGATCCCTGTTGAGGGAGTATCTTGTCATGTCAGCAGTAAATAACTAATGCAGTCTTCATATGGTGCCAGTAACACATTAATGAAGCCTCCCAGTCGTACTTCTACTGCTCTCATGCTGACTTTGCACCTTACTTGTACAGGCAAGGCACAAGCAGTGTCAAGACTTGCATTCCCTTTGCCTTCGCAATGCCCAGAAACAGTAGCTATATAAGAATATGTTTCTAAGATGAGGCTGAGATAGAAATGGCAGTGGGTGGGAATAAGGAGACCCAGGTTGTCTGAGTAGTCTGTCTAGACTACGACTTTCTCCTGTCTGTTTTTTGCCATAATGATGATCTGCGTGCTCAGTAACACCTCAACACTTCCATAACCCCAATTAAAAAAAAAAAAACAATTAAAAGCAAATAAGGAAAGGTGATGCTTTTGAGTAAACTACCAAAGCTCAAAAACCAGAATATATGCTCAGGGGTAGTGGAGACTTGAGCCTGCTTAGTAAATTAAGATATGAACTATGCATATTAACTTTTCTGAATTCCTTGAAATATGGAGATCAGGAACCAAAATGGATCATGACTAAGAGCTGAGGATTTTTGGTTGAGGGGACAGGTGGAGAGATAATCATAGAGAGAAATTGTGGATCCAAGGTTGTTATTATTCAGTCTTGTAAATAACTTTTTAAAATACCAGTCTTTTGCTCAGCATGCTTTATTCAAAGTCAGTGAGGAAGAGGCATTTGTATCTCTTTATAACTGTTGCTTTATGGGTCATTTCGTTTAACTGTTGACTTGTTCTCCCTATCAGGTGGTGGCAAGAGCAGCCTTTCACAGCAAAACAAAATCTGCATGCGCTGCCATTCAGCAAAGACTATTGGAATCAGGGGCAAATGTTTAATGTGTATTTACAAATATGACCCTTTCCTTTTATTCTGGTTCAGGATCCACTTCGTACCTTCATGAGAAGTGTGATCTGGTTTCATGGATCACTGCTAATGAAGCTTTCAAATATGAGCCATAAGTATATGCATATTTTGTTCAAAAGAAGACAGTTTTTATTTGCTATTACCATACCTCACACAGGAACATGAGCTTCAGTCACATGAATTCTTTGTCTCACTGAACAAAAGAAAAATGGAGCAAAAGAGCAAACTTGCAGTATGGGAAAATCAAGCATCAGAAGTTACGCCTGTTACAGCGAGAAGAGAAGGGTGGGATCTAAAGAAGTTGATAACTGCTGTTTTACAATTATGTGCAAGTACATTCAATAAGAACAATTTTTTTATGTACGTATATGTAAATATGAGTAGTAATTTAACCCATTTAAGTAAGGACGGTGCCAATGCAAGCAAGCTATTTACAGTAAGGACAAAGAAACCCCATGTGTTTGGCTTTTGTACTGTAATCAAAACCTTCAAAATAATGAACAGATTATAATCATAGTAGCTCATGTTGTCATTTATGTGACACATTTCTGTTTCACACATTTGGAAAGAAACTAAAAGAGTTAGTGATATGATCAAATACTGGGTGGAAACACAGGCCTCCTGGCTCTGCTTGGCTCACTATGTCCCTCTACTCAAAAAATTTTTCCATTTTTCTCTTTCTTTTCTTTAGGCAACTAATCATCAACACTTCATCAACTTGCCTCCTCTCACCCTCCACAAGTAAACAACAGTAAAAAAATCTTCATTTATGATACTATTATTTATTTATTTCAGGTACTGAAGCCACTGCTGTTCCTGGGGACAAAAAGCCATGATAGGACAAGGAACACAAGAGATACCTGCAGCTAAAGCATAATGGATTTTTTAAAAAGGCCTTTTCACATGGAGCTTCATTAGTATACGAAAAGTTTAGGGAGGGGAAAAAAATATCATGGAAGAGTGGTCCATTGTGGCTATTAACCAGGAATATCTAATTATGACCCGTAGTCCAGGGATTCTCCTGTTGCTTTGGGGGTATACAGAGATGTTCCCCCTCCTGTACTTTTGTACCATCCCGCCTCCACGGACCCAGGAGCAAACACACACTTCTTTGTTCGTATATTCCTTTCCCTCAATACTGTGCAGGGCGAGAGGAAGCAGGACCAGATGAGCCTTTGCACTGACATCATGTGGATGTTCTGTGTTATGTTACACGTTGATGTTACAGCCAGGCAGGCCACGCCCCTGCTACTCGCTCTCCCTTCAGCCAGCCCTGCAAGCCGGATCTCTCATGCAAAGCCGGGTGAATTCAGTGAAATCTTTTTTCAGATCTTCAGAGCGGGCTCCTGAAGGCAAAAGCCTAGTTAATACTCCAGCAGAGAACATCTGATTATTACACAGGACTGGTCAGGAACAGTAATCAAGTTACCTAAAGGAAAATATTTAGGATACATTATTTAAACTGCATTAGTTATCTGTATGGTCATTCCCAGGCAGAATGAATATTTCCTCAATTTAATTTAATTTTATTCCATTTAATTTACACCTTTCATTACTTCGGATGAATATTGCTCTACAACATGTCTTAGGGAAACAGGCTCTGCAGGAAATGGTGTGAGCTATTGACACAATTTCTACTATCATTTCTAGTACTATAAAATATTGCAACAGTAGAGAATTTTTTCTTGAATAAAATATAAACCCAAGATTCTCCTCTGGATGCAGTTATGTGGTAAATGTAATTGCAACCTAAACATGGAAGTACAGAAATCAGCAGTAGACAGAAACCAGCAGTAGACAGAAACTGCTTCCTTAATGTTCAAATTTGCAATTTTTCCCTTACTACATGGAAACAAAGTTAGCCAGTGCAGTCTCTCCCTCCATGATGTCTGTCCTGCACCATTCTCACAGGCTTTTGAATCTGATGCCCACTGGCTAAAGTCCACCAAAACCAGAGCGTACGGGCATTTGAGTCATCTAAGTCTTGGAGAACAATTTTGCACTAAACAAGGACCTTTGCATGTCACAGGACCTAAAATCAAGAAGTGCCTCTACTTTTAAACAATTTTCTAAGGGGCTTTGGAGTTTACTAGCAAGAAAAGCAAGATTTTAAGAGGCAAAGGGAATTTGATACTCTGACCACCTCTTCTCCCCGCTCTCCAAATGTTCCAATCACTGAGCTATTGTGCAAAAGCCAGAGCACTGAGCACTGTCTTCCTGCTGCTCACCTCATCAAGATCCCCACCACCTGCAGACTAGTCACAGCACCTTAAAAATATCCCTCACTCCATCAATTCAACAGTGGTTTTCAGGGATAAGAAATCGTACTTCTTTCTTGCTGCTACTACATGCTGGGTCTAAAGTCACCGAGAGGGGAAAGGGTGAATAGTCTCTGGATTTTAAATTTAAAGGAAATCTTGCTCATTGTCCTCTGAAATTAGTGGCAATACAGAGAGTGCTGTGATTATTCAGTGTTGGTAGCTACCAAAAATCTGCTCGCCATAAATATTGAGTTGTGTCATTATCATTTATATTTGCTGGGCTTCCATAAATATTGGCATTTAGTAATTAAACATCTGGCTTTAAACTTGAGTAGGCAGTCATTAACATGGCCATTAAGAGAGTTCCGAGCAGGAAAGAGGCTGTTTCTTATTCATTCAGGACACTGGACCGCTCAAAAAAGGGAAAATTTTCATTTGAATGGGTCACATACTTTGTATTTGATGTTACTTGTATTGTGTCTCGGATTTCCTCATATCTCTTCAGCCAAACAGCATATTTTGCATCTTTGTTTCCAGATTCATCAATACAAAATCGGGGCTTTGTTTCGCAGGTCCACTCCAGAGTCCTCCATAAAGGACACATGCAAAATTACTTGCAAGGTCTTTGCATGGATTTTAAAACATGTGCTTGAAAATACCAGATAGTATTAGAAAACCAGTGTGAAATGACTGATCTATACTATGCTTTCACAGGCTAAATACCAAAGTTTATAGCTGAACACTGTATCTTTCCAGGAGAAATACCCACACATGACTGGGAAACAGACACAGGACAATTTTCTAGCTTGGGCTTTCTGTTAGAAAAATTGAACCATGGTGTTATTGGGAAATCTTTCCTCTTGCATTTCACTTAAAAATGCTGAAGAATTTTGGGCAGCTTGATAATAAACTGTTCATGTAAGTGTTTAATTTTTTTATGTAAGGTAAATGAATAAGGCAAAGCCTCACCAATCATCCTCTGGATGGTCAAAATTACTCCTGTTGTTTGCATAGTCCCAATGGTTCTGGGGAAGACAAGGACTTTTCAGAACTGGGGCAAAGCACACTGAACAGTAAGGCTTCCCAGCATGCAGTTAGGGGCCACTGCTGCCCTGCCGACCATTAGGAGGTGAAACAACTGGAAAAATCCTTCAAACACCAAAATCCATGTATTCCAACACATACTAGTGAGAAAACAAGCATAATAGGTAGAAATGTAAATTATAAAAGGTCAGCTTGTGTATTGGTTGCGGCAATGGAGGTTGCCATGCTGCAGAAGACAAGTCCACGTTCTTTTCTCTTTCCACGAACTCCAGGTGGAGCTGACATTTCTCGTCTTTAAAAGTTACAGTTGTCATTAATTGCTGCTGGCTGACAGATACCTCCATGATGACTATGAAGTCGCAAGCAGCTTTGAAATTCATGGATTTCAGTCCCACAGCAGGGAGGTAGGAAAACCGCCGAGGTGCTGCCACCCAGCAAGCAGGCTCTCTCTGTTACTGCCATTAACTGCAACTCTCTGCCTGCCACTTTGATGGGCCAATGCCAGTAAGCTTTACAAGCAGATTATTGGTTTACACTCTGCATGAAACACTTATCTAATAAGAAGAAATAAGATTAATCTAAAATCAGTTTAAGGGAAAGATTGCAAATTGAAGTGATTTGCAACAGTAAGTCTGAAAATTTATGGTATGGGTATATACAGCCGTGGAGGTGTTGGAATTTGGGGAGATGCTGGTATGCATCTCTTGAGTCTGCTCTGTTTTAGACTCAGTAATTACACTTTCACATTTTGTTAGTAGTGTACTGCACCACAGCTTCATGTCTGCACAGACTTGTGCATATGTATGTGTGTACCTACAGGGAGAAGAAAAACTGATGGATTTTTCCAATTCAAGATAGAGTTATATATATTCGTAGATGATCCTGTTTGGAAAGAAATACAATCTGTTGACATTTGGGTTTATGAGTGAGCACGTGTATCTGTACAGCAGCAGAATGGCATAAGAGAAAGCCAGCCAATTTGTTCTTAGCACAGTGCCCAACAATTCACCTCTTGATCTTGCCCTTTTCACAGCTGTTTCTCAAGGAATTATTATAGCTAGGAAGCCTGAAAGCTGAGAAACATCCCATCTCCATGTACAAATGATGATTTTTCTCACATTTGAGAAGGCTTTAGAGCTACACAGGTGTAGCTACAGCAGGACTTGACAGAGGGGTTTGCCTAGTACCACCCCATGTGATGGAGATGCTGCAGTTGGGCTCAGTGGAGGGGTCTGCCTCATACCCCACCATGGATGTGAGTGAGCTCGTGGCCTTGCATAAATTATCACTGTGGAAATCTCAGCTCTGAGCTTTGGGTCTCCAGCTGTAAAAACAAGCTAATATAATCCCCTTAGTGCCTTTTTTCTGTCTCTTTCTTCCAAAGTTCTCCAGGGCAGAGGCTTTTACCTTGTTATATTTGGAAGGTGTCTCTTTGTCTTTAGTTGCTTTTTATCCTATGGCCAAATCAGCAACCTGTGATGAGGAGACAGGAGCCACACCGGGGTCTCAGGGGCAGATAAGTGGAAGAAAAAGCCCTCAAACTGACCCCACCACAGGTCTTTGCAAAGGGTAAGTGAAAGGGAGGGAATATCTGCAGGCACCTTGAAATCTGCAGGATTTCCTCACGCCACCCATTTGGGTGAGGTCTTGACCCTTCTTTGCTGCAGAGAAACCAGTGTGGAATGTGCTGCAGGTTTCAGAGATATCCCCAGTCAGCTACCACTGGGTGAGGATTTAGCACTGGATCCATCCCTTGGCATGCTCTGAGGGATTCACTGTATTTCTGCTGAGGGAAGAGGGAATAGCAGGAGGGGCTGAGGTTGGAGATGTTGAGATACAGCCTTGCTCCAGCTGTAGCAATTACCTGCACTGTTAGAAAAACAGCAGGTCTTAAATTTTGAACAGAAGGGACTAAATGCATCCTTGGAGTATCTCCAGAAATTTCTGCATTTTATAAGAGAAAGATTTTGGCCCTCTGTCAGGTTTGTGCACAAAACTAAATATTTTCTCTAACACTGAGTCAAAGGTCTGAAATTATTTCTAAGATTGAGAAGTTTGGTGTTAAAGCCAGAGGAAAGAACATACTTTACTGCCAATGAAATTGGCCTCTCCATATTTCTAGTGCACATCAAATAAAACAGCATTTTTCAGGTAGATGGTTTTTGCTGATGCTCATTTCAAAATTTCAAGTGCACTAGAGGGTTACTCTGTGAAAGAGGCTTGATTCTTACTGTCATTTTTCAAAGGGTTTCTGTGAGAGCAAAGAATTGGCTTCCTTTAAAAGTCCTGCAGCATCCTGAGCTCATTTGGTGGTGAAACGTGCCCTCTACCAGTTACTGCCTCCCCTGTCTGGGTGACTGCCAGAGTGGAGTTGTCTGAAGAAGTTATCTTAGACTTTAACCCTAAATGTTTTTTAGCTGGTTGCATTCAGTTGGACTAAAAATATCCTAACAGCTAAGGCATGAGGTAGTTGTGTGTTTGGAGTGATAGACAGTTCAGTGGGATTCCCAGCATTTCTTGCAGGATAATTCTGGCTACTTTTGCTTCCAATGGACTTCTCATAGGCATCAATTCCCAGAGGTGGAAGGCTTGACACCATGCTCCCATAGCATAGCATGGGGGAAATGGCAACAGATCCCATGTCTGATGCTCCAGTCCTGCTGCAGTTCCCCAGGATAATGTTCACACAAGTGACTGTCACAGATGTGTTGTGGCTGCAAAGGGGAGGATGGAGAAAGAGGCTGAGGGTACTTACCTGAGCAGGAGGTTGCTGAGCTGTATTTCCAAGGAGGCCACTTCTGTTCAGCCTTTTAGAGTCTCATTTTACCCATCTGCTATGTAATGCTCATTTGCCCACTCTGGTGTCAGGAGACTTCACTGGTGAATATGAACTTCTTTGATGCATGACAGCTCTACATGAAAGATAAAATGATCAGAGCTTGTCTCTATCTGTATCACTTTTACTTGGACATCAGCAGCTGGCCAGGGTTACTGAACACATTCAGAAAAAAAAAAAATTATTTATTCAATGAACCCATGAATGGTACTTCTCCAGTTCAGAGCTGGTTTCCTAGTCTTTTTTGCCAATAGTAAATAAAGATTTGCAGTTATTTGTTTTTCTACGATACTGCTTATGACCTCCTTTTCCCTCTTAAAACAATGCACAAATCCCCTACTCCTGTCCCATAACTACCTTTCCCTGGAATACAGCAATCTGTATTGTTTGCAAATTATATTTGACTGGAAAAAAAAAAAAAAAAGGCAGACAGCTGATTGTAAACTGCAAGGGATAGTAAAGGGTTTACTCAGAGGATGGACACACATGGAGCAGCGAGTGCTCAGTTACAGGTTGCTCCTCAAAAGCCCTGGCACAGGAACAGATCCTATCACTTCTGCATCACACTACAGATCTATGGAGGCTGCAACTAAATGACTGCAAAAGCCAAAGCACTCTCCTCATCCATCAGATTGACTTGGCAGCTAGTCTGAGAGACATGGTTGCCAAACGCAAAGCCGCTAGCTGACAGCCGCTGCCATTTACGTGCTTTAATTAAATAGAGACAAGGAGATGGGAAGGGTCTGAATTAGGACAACAAGAGGCAACTGAGCACCAGAGAGCCTGGATTTTTTCACTCTCTTATCTGTTTGCTTCATCAGCATCATTGGTGCTGGCCAGGCTAGTGCACATTACCAGGGTTTTTTGTTTCTAGGATGAATTTCAACCTTTGACTAAATCTGTCTGTTACTGAACAGACTCTTTTCAGCTTTGTATTCCTCACATAAACTTGGTTAAAATCTCTCATGTTTGATAGATTAATTTATTTTTAACTTCCAGTTATCCCAGATTCCCCACTGGTCCTGAACCCTTGTGATTCTCCATCTGCAGAATTATATTAGCAACCATCACGGGCTTAGATATTGTTATGGAGATGCTGTGTGGTGGTTTTGGCTTTCTGATGTCCCTGCTGGCCTGATTATGTATGGATTCTCCACAAATGGATATGTGCCGCAGATACAGCATCAATCTCAGCACATCCCCATTAAAGCCCCCCCAGGGAACTGCTGGTAGGCTGCAGCTCCCACGCCATGGCTGCGGGGAGCATTTCTGGGTGTGGGGGGTGTCTGTCTCTCTGCATGTGGCTTCTTTGTTTTCAACAGAAACATCATAAATCTAGTATGAGTATGACAATGTACCTTAAGTGGAAAATTCGACAGAATAGAAATTTCTCTTCCCCATTTACAATTAGTCTAAAAAAATCTATAGCTCCATGGGTCTCAGACACTGTATATCTTTTTTTGCCACAGCTTATACTGGTTTGAATTTGCTGCTTTGGGTTCCTTCAAAAATAAGGTCTTTTGGAATTTCTCATGTGTCTTTGAAAACACTGCTGTTACTTCCACTGCTGGTGAATAAAATCTCATAAAAGTGAAATAGAACTGCACTACATCTCTGCAGCTTTATCACAGATAATGCTGGAAAGATTCACATTAATTCCTACTCCTTTTCCTCAGTTGTGGAGCTTGTTCTCATGTTCCATTTGGCTCTTTTTTCCCTAATGAGTTCCAAACTCTCTTTAAATCACAGTGTTTGGGTTAGAATGCCCATGCTGTAATCTCCAGTGTAATTTACAAACTACTGTGAGATTTTCTGAAGATATTGTAAATAATAAATAAAATCTCAATAGGAATATGTTCAAATAGGGGGCTTTGGGTGTGAAGTATTGCTCTTGTTCCTTAAGCATGTATTTGTATTTAGCCTAATGTGGGTAACATTGGACATGACTCACTCACTTGAGTTTTGACAGTGAGGAGAGATTCCTGCAGGGAACCTCATAAAAGCCACTTAAGTTACACAGGTAAGTTAAAGGATGCAGGGATTCAACTTGTAGAGGACTCATGACAGCAAGAAGGCACCAGAATAGTGAGGTGATTCATCTCATCTAAACTTAACTCTCTAAAAATGGCAAATCTCTTCTCAGGTTGTTTGCTACCCAATCAATGGAAAAGCAAGGCAACCTGCAGAATGACTGACTCACCAGGAAGGCTGTGAATTAGGAAGCACCCTAGGAGGCTGAACCTTGGACATCAAATTTGAGTTAGACAAACACAGTTACGCAAAATCAATTCAGCCCCAAATGACCTTGGTCCTATAGGATTTACAAAACCTGTAGTGCAGACCTACTTCAGAAGTGGCAGTGACTACCCCATTAAATTTGATGTCATAATCCCTGCAGCAGCTTTCCCATGGGATTTCATCTTTCATAGAGCCTTGGTTTTCGCTAGGACAAAAGGAGAAGGAAAGAGAAGATGAATATGTAAGGAAAGAGCTTTAAAGACCACTGTTGTTTTAACGCTCTGATGTGCTGCTCCTTGGGAGGTTTAAAAGCTTCTGGGTTATTTTAGAAGGGATGAGTGAGAATTGCAAATAGGACAAGCAATAGGACAAGAGGAAATGGCCTTAAGGGGAGGTTTAGATTGAACATTAGGAAAGATTTCTTCACCACAAGAGTTATCAAGCACTGGAACAGGCTTCCCAGGGAAGTGGTTGAATCACCATCCCTAGAGGTGTTTAAAATCTGGAGGCATGATTTAGTGGTGGACTTAGCAGTGCTGGGTTAATGTTTGGAGTCGCTGACCCTGGAGGCATCTTCCAAACTAAATGATTCTATGACACTATGAAATAGAAACTTCAGAATTTAATTTCCTGATATTCCTGAAGGAATTTTCAGTGACTTGGTTAAGAATGGGTATAATGGTTAATGCCATATTATTCTCTTCCTAAAATGAGAGAATCAGATTCAGATAATGTAATAAAATTGAAGGATGACTATAGAAAAGCCCTTTAAACTCATTATTCAGGCTTCTCTCTCATCTGTTCACCACCACAGATGTGCAAAAGAGAGTTGAAATGATCAAAACCATGGCACTGGTTGTTGAGATGACTGAGATCTCCAGGAGCACAGATTGAAGGACTTTACAGGCAGGAGCTGACAGGCCAGAAGAGATTAAATTGTCAGCTCAGCAAATACACAAAGAAAAAACAGAGCACCTAGCTATAAGGCCAATTACTGAAATGCTCAGTCCAAAACTTTATCTTGCAGCAGGATTCATTTCTACTGGATGTTCTCAGGCTTGTATCTTGCCTAGAGCAAGAAACAGTAGGAAAACTTAGAACATGTCTACAAAAAACCCTCATAGCAGTGATTACCAAACAATATCAGTTTGACTGCAGCTGTAAGTATGTGCTCTGGCTTTACTCAGAGCTGCAAGGAGCAAGTGTCTTGTATTGAACAGCTGGTACAGATGGAGAGTCCTACCAGTGGCAAAGGAACCACCAGCAGAGGAACCACCAGGTGTCATTCTCTCTGGGGCTCCAAGCTAAGAAGGGAGAAAAGCCCCATGACAAAGAAAATAAAAAATTGATGGGAAGTGCTTCTTTCCAGATATAAAACTGATTGCTAAGTAGAAGGAAAAATGTACAAATGCAAAAAGGATTCCAAACTAAGGCACACTATTTCTAATGAGCATTTTTGCAGCAGCTGAAAGGTAACATAAATTTAGTACACCTCTGACAAGGCTGGACTTTAGTCAATGCCCAAAACACAGGACTTTTGTCTCTGGTGCTCTCTGTCTGGCTAGCGAATAGGAGCACAGACAGCTCCTGGGCCAAGTAGTGCCCTGAACTTCCATTAGATCTAGGGCCATACTATTTTTTTTCTTGCTATAACTGAGCAACATTAGGGTATGTTTTGCTGTCTGGCCTGGCAAGGCTTTCAGAGCACTTTTTTGTCTCCTAACTAAAAAAAAAGCACTATTTCCTGCTTCCTAACTCCTTTCATAATAATTATCCTTACCTTAAAACAGCTTGAAAACAGAAGGGCTGGTAATTAAATAGAAGGATAGCAATCAGGTTGTATTTTGTTGTTCTTTCATGTAAGTGAAAACACTCCTTAAAAAAAGAAAAAAAAGAAAAAAGTACAGAGCAACATCATTCTACTTTATTAAGACATTAGGCTGCAGAGCTCCAAGGGATGATAAAGCCAGACTGAGTGGTGTCCATGGTCTGGAAGTCAGGTGTTTATTATTCTGTTTTTAACTACCAGAATGAAGCCAGAAGGTCCTAGTTGACCTTTTTCCTGGAAATTCCCTGAAGGCATCAATATGGTGTAGCATAACTTTGCCTGGTTTTGCTGGACTCTGCACCCGCATAAGGAGCAGGGCATGAGAAAAAGGCCTATGGGCAATGTGTTTCTGTACCCCAGCTATCCAGTCCCTGCTGGAGCCTTTTCTAGCCATCAGGCCATATGGGGGTGGAATTCAATTAAAGTTTTCCTTCTTTCTATTTTTTTTTCTTTAGAAAATCTAGATATGTGGAGATAATCTGATAAATGTCTCAGGTTAGCCTTTCTGAAGGCAAAAGCTGGCCAGCAAGATATAGTTATTTCCCTAGGAGATATTTTAAAGTAGTCAGTTTGTTCTCTCCTGCAGTAGGATTCTGCAGCACAGATTTTTGCAGGGGAGCTGGGCTCACAGCTGGGGGCACCTGTCAGCTGTGAGGCACCCCACACTGAGTGGCCTCACCTCCAGTCTGAATGTTCAACACTCCAGTGGCATTTCCCTTGCTAGAAAACACAGGGCTCTCAGAACACAGCCATCTGCGATGATGCCTACTAATAATATGAATTATTATTAAATTAAAGCCTGGGAACTTAAGTAGGCTGAAAAAGTGTTGCCTCTAGAAGAGCTCCATCTTTCTGCGTGCTGCTTCCCCATGCGGTGAACACAAGCATCGCCTAACAGCTCTTCCAGCACAGTAAGCCTCAATTTTGGACCACTCCAAACCCAGTAATACGTATGTAAGCCACTCACAGCCATATCATTTTTAATAAACCATTTATTAGCTAAACATGGGCTGATAACAAAGACATCCATACTGAGAAGGATCCCTCCTTTGAACTGGAATTTGCACAGTTCAAAATCCCATTTCTTCAATCATCGGATTAACGTCTGTGTTATCTGTCTGTGAATACAGTTCTACTTTGTCCCCATTGTAACAAGGGCCCGTACACCCAGGATGTACATGTTTGTATTTGTAGAAGGATTGTATTCAAGGCAAGCGCGGCTTGACTTGGGGAGGGAAATGCTGCATAATATTTGTATTACCATTAAAAAGCTCTCATGCTGGGTATTAGGCATTACTTCTCTCATAGTTGGCATGTTGTAATAGGTCTGAATGCTGTAATACCCCTTTGAAATATTGCTGGAAGTAAAACCATGCAGGGAAATGGAGAAAAAAATCCGTCTTGCACGTTAACCTATTCTTGAGCTTGAACCACTTCTAACACTTCTCTTTAATTTAGGCATGGTGCTTATATAAACTTGGAAATATGCCTATGCCTTATCTGGTTTGTAACTTAGCAACCTTTAATCTGGGTTTCTTGCTGCTCCTTATAAAGCAGTTGATAAATCTAGTCAAGCACTTAGAGTATACTTGGTAGAGAGAGTGTAAGGGCTTCATCAAATACATAAGTAATACCCAAAGCTCCATTCATTTTGCTGACATTTACCTTTACGCATAAAGACAAGCACAAAACCGCCCACTGCTCCAAGTCACATATAATCAGATTGAGTGGCTGTACATTGCACAAAACACTTGCTAGAGGGAAGGCTGTGATTTGCAGACTGAAGAAGTTTCATAGAGCATTATTTGTCTGCAATAGGATGATCTTCCATTTAATCACTTTGTTAATTTGCTATCTCTGTATTTGAAGAGAGAGTTAGCTAGAGGAAAAATGGAAAGGAAGCAGCAAAATGGAGAAGATTATCTTGATGCAGTGTATTTTTTACAATTATTTGATCCCACTGAAGACCATGAAGCACTGTTGGGTTCCATCCTATTCACAAGGCTAACATATTACAGAAAATAAGACCTGGGAGCTCTGAATGACATAGTTATCATGAGTGCTTGGTGTATTTATTAGAGCATTGCACCTTATCAAAACATGTTTTGGCTGTGGGATTCCTGGAGGATGCCCTACAAGCTTCTCTCTGTTTTCCTCACACATTGATGCAACTACGTCCTCCCAGAATTGTATCTTGATGCTATGCATTTCATGAATGGCAGAGAGACATGTCCAAAGGGCAGAGCTACAGGCTCAGAGTTGGAGACTGCCTCACAGGTCACGATTTTTTAGACACTTAATTGTGCTGCTGCATTTGAATCTTCTGTTCTGAACAGTGTGGGTATTTCTCAAGATGTCTTTTCCCATCTCCAAAGTAAGCCCTGAGGTAGCATGAGCTCCAGGAGACCAGTGCTTAAAAAACAATAGCAAAGGGATTGCTGTTGTGCAGGCTTCAGTTTTAAGTGTTTGTTTCGTGGGAAGTGAGAGGAGAATTTTATCAATGCTGTGAAATAAGTCCTTTGGTATAGTGAAAACTATAAACAAAATGCATCTGTCCAATAGCCCTAAACATATAATAAAGGTCAATCCATGAGAAGGGGATTTTATTAAAGTGTCTAAAAGACATGAGTCATACTCATTCAGAATTTATACAGTCTTTTCAGTGGACTTTATTTCAGAAAAGAAGCAAGGTCCCTGACGGTTTGGTTACAGGATGGTACAAAAAGAGGTACTTCTATCCACCACATGGGAACGGGGGAAGGGGAGAGGGTAACCATATGATCCATGTCATTAGTAGACTTCAAAAGTTTGTTTAGCCCTGATAATTAATTATACCCCACTTCAGCTTTCTACTGAGAGTCTGTGTGAGCCCAAAACCAGGTCGGGTTTGCCAATCTGCTTTTTTTATCATACTGGTTTCTATGACTACTGAAGAAAGTCAACATTTTAGTACTGATTCCCCTGAACCCTGAGTATCCATTGCACTTGGTTGTGAACCTTCCTACAGTGAAAGGAAGCATTTTCCTTCTACTTGGGTTTTTTTTCATGGCTGGAAGAAGATTCCTTCACATGGTTTCAGTGTTCCCAGTACAAAATATAAAGCTCTGTGTAGATGGAACTTGCATTTTTATTTTAAACATCAAGATCCATCAAATTAACTTCTTCACAAGGAAAAAAGTGGTCTGCAGTGCACTGACGTGATTTCCTCTGACAACACTGCCAGTTCATGTAGGAGTAACACCAAGGAGACATGCTGGAATTAGAAATACAGGCAAGCAACAGCCAAGAACCACATGAGAGCACAGCTTGGTGATAGCTGCCAGTTGCATGTTCAAGTTAGCAGATGTCTGTGAGGCTTCTGAGTTTTAACATCTCCATTGGTTTGCTCAGACATATCATGCCTTTCTTGTCAGGGTTTGTGTGTTCTTTTCTCCCTCCCATGGGCTTTTATGCAGTGGTGCCCTTTCAAAATTTGACTATAGTAAGTTAGATAAATAGACATTTCTTCTTCATATTTGCAATAGCCATGTGCTTCTTGCATTTATGACATAAAATATACAGTTTTGGATTTTATGCCCTGCAATAATAATTTCCAATCTCATAATTTCAGGCTTAGCCTTTATATCAAAAATATGGCTTCTATCAGCAATAGTGTGGCCAGCAGGATGAGATCCCTGACTGTAACCCTGTATTTGGCACTGGCCACACCTTGAATCCTGTGTCCAGTTCTGGGCCCTTCACTACAAGAAAGACACTGAGGCGCTGAAGGGTGTCCAGAGAAGGGCTGCAGAGCTGGTGAAGGATCTGGAGCACAAGTCCTTGGCTGAAGGAGCTGGGGTTGTTTAGCCTGGAGGAAAGGAGGCTCCAGGTGACCTTATTGCTCTCTACAACTACCTGAAAGGAGGTTGTAGCCAGATGGGGGTTGGTCTCTTCTCCCAGTTAGTAATCAAAGGAACCAGAGGAAATGGCCTCAGGTTGTGCCCGGGGAGGTTTAGATTGGATATTAGGAAAAAATTTCTTCATGGAAAGGGCTGTCAAGTATTGGAACAGGCTGCCCAGGGCAGTGATGGAGTCACTATCCCTGGAGGTATGTAAATGATGTGCATATGTGGCAGCTGGGGACTTGGTTTAGTGGTGGGCTTGGCAGTGCTGGGTTAGTGGCTGGACTCAATGATCTTTGAAGTTTTTCCAAACTAAACAATTCCATTATTCACATCTGGCTAATAAAGAGGGAGGTAAAATTCCCCAGAACACAGTCCAGTGCCCAAATTAACTAATGTCTAAAAGGAGATACTGTGAATACTCTGCTCCCACTTGAAGAACAAGTAGAAGGGCTGATGTCAGACAGCAGAAGAGAGACTGAGCTGAGCTGAGCTGAGCTGAGGTTCCAGCCTGGTCTCCAACCACCAAGCCCCACTGCTGCCCTGCCCATGCAGCAGGACTAGGTAGTGCAGAGGGACTGTGAAAGGGCCAAGGACCACGTCGCTACAGGCAGCCATGCAGACATTTTGTAAAGCAATAGGCAAGCTTTTAACATCAATGGAGAAATTTCACAGCTTCCATGCTTCCTAAATAATTTCATTTGGTTTGTTCCTTCTTTATTAAAGGCATCTATTATATACCATTTATGAATGTATATAAACAAATACATAGCTAAGATTTATCTTAGCTAGGTGTGCTTACAGGCACATATATAGGTACATATATTTTTCCTTTTTCAATTTTCATAATGAATGGATATTGAAAAAAACATAACCTGTTGAAAATCCAGAAATGTTTGTAAGATTTGTTACTTTCTCCTTATTTCCTCAGCTAGTTGTGAACATGATGAAGAAAACCTGATAAACTGATTATTTTTCCTGAACAAAATTGCAATAAAATTATTACGGTATCTTCAAACAATTTTTTTTTTTAAATCAGTCCATTCTAGAAGTTTGAAGAACAGCAAAACAATTATTTTTGCTTATCTCTGCTTTTCTAATTGTCACTATGAAGCATCCCTGTCAGGGGGTGTGATAGCAGTGCCAACAGACACGAATGTTCTTCTGCTTCAGCAACACAGCCTCCTAATACTGCCTCCAAACCAAAAAAAGAGTTGACGTCGTATATCAGCACCATTGCTTTGTATGCCCGTGGGCCATTCAGATGTACTGGTCTAGCTCACTGAAACGTTTGAATTATTATCCATGTTCATTATTTGTCTGGAAAAACAGTTGAAATTAACCTTGCTAGTTTTCTTCTAAAAATTCAACGCCTGCAGCAGCTTACCTTACCAGGAGTTCAATTTGGGTTAGCATTTGTAAGTTATTTGCTAGGCAGCTGCTTTTTACTCAGACACTGGGGGACTGTGGAAGGGATGCTCAGCCAGCACACAGTCTGCTCAAGCTCTTGAAAAACTCTCTTCTCACCAGGGCCCCTTTTGGCCACCGAGGCCCAGAGCCCACAGGTATTTGAGATCAGCTGGACTGCTGGGAAAGCCTGTGTTAGAAAGCTTGGGCTTCAGGCAGCTCCAGTTTGTTGGTGCTGCAGGTCGCTGGCTGTGTTCCTTCAGGCACAGCCACGGCCGTGGCTCTTGCCAGAGCCAGGCTGATGGTGCTGCAGCCGGAGCCAAGCCCTGATTGAACGTGAGCTGGAACACCACCTGCACTCAGTGGCGGCTCCAGCACCGACCCTCGCCTGGGCCCATCTGCTCCTGTGGCAACTCAGCGCTCACATCTCTTTCCTCCTGTATCAAGCAACTGGGCTCTTTCCCCTCCAGCTTGACGTAATCCCCAGTGATCTCCCTGCTGCAGGGATGGCCTCCTGACACCCACTGGGGAACAAAAATGTTCTCTTTTCTCTCCTCTTCTTTGCTTTCAACATCCAATCAAATGCAGTGGCTCAGAGCTAGAAAGGTGGGGATGGGGATGAGGGGACAGGCTGAGTAAGGATCCTATGAGGTCCTCAAATGTTCTGATTTAAACTAAAGGACTAGGGAAAGAGTGTGGAAAAATATTGCTGACATACACACATATTTTGTGGGAAGCTGGATCTGTCCTGTGCTGCCTAAAGTTACTTGTAACTCTCATAGAGTCAGTTTTGCTCTGTCTTCACATTACATTCTGCCTCTGGACCAATACACCAAAGTTGCTACTCTGGTGTAGCTCCGTTGGTACTCAGGTGAGCCTGAGTAACTGTTGTATCCTGAAGGATCCTTTTGGCTCAGAGCACTTACAGCTCAGGTGTCCAAGGTCTTAGTTCTTGACAGAGTGGAGACAGAGTGACCCTGGAAAGAGAAAAGAGCCAAAGCTAGGTGAGAGCTGAAGGACAGGTGGACTTAGAGTGCCTTAGCCCAGTTACCTGTCTCTGTGTTTGGTTGTGATTGTGATGTTTTAGTTGCTTTCACTGTACTGGTAGGATTGGCATTTGCTTAGACTCAAGGATCTGAGCTCTCTGGGGACAGCAGTCTTCATGAGCTGCTCATTAGTGTTTGTGCTGAGTTAGTAGAGCCTGTGGAGTCTTTCTGAGCTCCAGTGGGGACAAATTAAAAGCTTTTTTGCATTTAGGAGATTTTTCTGAATAGCTCTCTTTGTCATCTTCTTGTTAGTGTGTGGCTACCTTGGCAGGGAGAGGGTGTATTTTACCAATGGGTCTGAGCAAATTGCTGATATTCTGCATTCTTGGGAACTGTCAGTATTCAAAATCTGTGCTGCTCCAGTCCTTGAAAGAGATGTCTAGAGACAGATGGAAGGAAAGAGAGAGCGAGAGCAGAGAGGGAGGAAGATATATAAGGAAAACATGATGGCATAATACAAAGGGGTTTTTTGTCTACCTGTTAGCACAGTGATCACGTGCATCACCACTCCAAAAGACAGGCAGTAAAACCTCTACCCTGCTCTACAAGATTCCTGCATGCTTCTCTGCAAACCCTAAGGCAGGTGAACTGGAGGAGCAGTGCTAGTCCCTGACAGGGTTAGGCTTTTATTCCCCCTATAAATACTACATCTCTCTATCCGGCTCCTCCAACAAGCTGTTGAGACAAGATGCTCTGAATAGCTTCCTGGAAAAGCCTACTGATGGGATCTGGGGGCTATGCCTATTCTAGCAAACAAAGCAGGGTGACAGACAGAGCATTGGCCTGTGATCATCCTCCTGTTTAACTGAGTAGATGGAGTAGCACATTACCCAGCATGGATTTGACCCATGCCAAGCAGTACTTTCCTGGACAACCCCCAAGCACAGTTTGTGTGATACACAGGCCAGGATCTGTTTCCAGAAGAGAGAATAGATGTAGTCACTCTTCCCGGGAGGAAGGAGGAAAGCAACTTCTGCTACAGAAGTACAGTTCAGAGCTTGCCACTTCCCTTCAGGGAACAAAGAACAGATGCTCTACCTAATTTATTAACACTTATGTACCCAGGGACACCTCAAGCCAGATTGTAGACTTTTTCTTTGGTTAATATTAGTCGAATGGCACAATTCTGATCAAAACAAAAAACCTAACCTCAGCATAAAGACATGAAAAAGCTCTTCAAATATTCTAAAATACTTTTTGTATACTTAACAGGACCCATCTTTTAAATCCAAGAGTTCAAAGCCAAAGGAGAGTCTCCTGAGAAGATGGACACTCCCAGTGTGAGGACATAGAAGACAGATTTCTGAGTCACTACATTTCTAGGAAGATAGGACTGAGCTTGGTCAGCACTGAGACAAGGACAGGCAAGGGAGGGTTACGAGCTCATGAGAAGAACAGTCAGAAAAAGAAGATTTCTTTCACAGGAAGAGAAAAAAGCAATCAAAAGGAAAGATTTGAAGACGCTTAAGAGTTGTCTCAGGAAGTACATTAGTATGTTGATTGAGATGTCAAGTATCTAATAAACTGCACAGGAATATGCAGTTTTATGCATGGATTTTATTTCCACATATGGTTCAGATGTCCTGTGGGGAAATTTAAACAAAATCTAAAGCTGCTAACAAATCCCTTTTGGTCTGGATTTAGTTTACTCTGCTTTGTTGTAAACGCAACTGGCTGATTTTTGCATAAATGTGCATGTCAGTCTCTCATATGATTCTCATTGGCAATAAAACTGCCGTCTTTAAGTTAAGGCATTTTAAAGCAAATTTCTTGGAATTACCTCAATTCACATAATTTTGGTCTCTCCTTGGTGGCCCCTGATACATCTGAGGAGAAAGCAGAAGTGAAGCATTATTATTGGTTTAAGGCCTTGTAGTTATGCAAGCTTTTGCCATCCTCAGTCTGTGTGTGCTACCTTGTGCTCACAGCTTCAGTAAACTCAGAACTCAATTCAGTGTAGTTAATATGTCCTGGATAATATTCCCATTTCCAAACATCAGTCCTGGGCTGATCCCAATGGTAACTACAAATGCACTTAAGAAAAAAACTTCTCTTAGCGTTGTCTTGCATACGAGCTGTACTGCCCCCTGCCTAATATCAAAGCTTTGCTATTCCTCTGTATTTGATCCCTTTTCCATAATAGCAGTAATGGTGGGAGAATAGCCTGTGGCACAGCCTGCCCTTTCCTACGTGGTAGCTATCATTCACTGCACCCATCTGTGCACATGGTGGGGCTCTGTGTCCCCTGGTCCCCAGGGTAAGTTTGCCACCAGCCCTCAGGGTCCAGCTAAGAAACTGGAAAAATTAGGCTGCTCTAAGATCTGTGTCACTAAGACTAAACTGCAGTGCCTTTTCAGGGCTTTTTTTTTTTTGGAAACTAATAATATTTCTAAACATTTATAATATCCAAGGGACGTATTAAAACATCAACTAGACAACAACATCAACTACACTACACATCAACTAGTGTACAATTTAATACATTTAATTTAAATGTATTAAATTGTACACTACTTACTGGAAAGAGTATTTTTGTTTGAGATGTCCTCTGCCAGTCTATCAGCCACCAATTATCATGCAAGTATCCTTTCAAATGTCATTTCTTGGCTTTTCCTATACAAACAACATCATACACCACAATATATCATGAAGTATCAGCAACAGCTAGGGCTTGCACAACACCAAAATCTGTTCCACTCTACCTTATGAGGAAAATAGTCTCTTTCTAGACAGTGAAATCAGTAATGTTACTGATTTGTCTATCAAAAAGTACAAGACTTGGGGATAAAACCATATTACATGTGAACAAAACCATGTCAGTCAGTGTAGATGCAAGTGGTTATGATCATTTACTTGCTATAGGCTAACAGCTATATTGTTCACCAGCAGTACAAACTCTTGCTTCTTTGAGAACACCACTTTCCTAAAGCTGAAAAAAAATCAAACAAAAGCAAGTAGGAGAGAGTCTGTCGACATCAGCTTCAGGATAGTGACAAGCAATGAATGTATGTGCGGCATCTCTAAAGTAAGTTTGGGGTTCTCTGTTGGCATTTGCCCTTCCTGGATGAATTTTCACACCAGAGATCCAAACCAGTGTGACCATGCTGCCACAGCCCATGGTAGCCAGCCATCCTAGTGAGAGTGCAGGGTGATACCTGCTGCAGCCCTGGCAGGTCAGGACAGTGGGCTGCCACAGGTGGAATGGCTGCCCATGCCATAGTGATGTTATTTCCAAGGGGAGGGTCTCCAAACACACAGGCATGGTCTGATTTTGGGCTAAAGGGATGAGGAGCCCATCAAAAGGGCAGCTGTTAAGTTGGTACCGCCTGGAAGTCTGTTCTCCCCTTTCATATGGGGCTGGAGGAAGGAGCCAGGTTCTCCAGGGAATCATTTCCAGATCTTATCCCACGTCTGCCTCTCCTTCAGCAGCAGCAGCAGCAGCAACTCCACACCACATTCAGTCTGTCTGTTCTGCTGCAAAGCCTCTAGGAAACTCAACACTGGAACCACAGGGACAGAGCTGACCACAGCCGATGAACCCAAAAGACACCATCTTAGGGAGGCCAGTTCTGTACTCTGGTGGATATTCTCTCTATTTCAGGTCGGGAGAAAGCAAATTCTGCAGAAAGCAGAGCGGCAACTCCTAATTATCCATATCTGTGCAAAGACTCCTCAGAGGAGAAATGCCTCTATTCATTAAATGATGAAAGGGAGGTAGAAATACTACTGAACCCAAAATGATCCTGATACTAATGGGCAAAAATAAAGAAATGTGGAAATACAAGTAATTACTAAGGATAGAAGAGATGCCACTGGTCATCCAGGGTAAGGCTAACCAGGCGGAGTTATTAACGTACACCAGGAGCAAGTGAAATTATCCCATTAACAGCTTGGACCTGCTATTAGACAAGGTTGGCAGGATTATTGATCACAAAGGACAAAAGGCAGAAGTACGCAAGCAGTGGTTCCCCCAGGTGCTGAGAAACTGAGGTACCAAGAGCCAGAGTCAGCCGCGGGGGTCTGGCACAGCAGAGAGAACACCTTCCCACACATCCCGTTCAGACAATTCTGACTTTGCAAGACCAGCTAAGTTACATCTATAAGAAATAACAATTGTGGTCAAGGAACTCTCTGAATTATTAATGCTAATAAATCCTAGAATGATAAAAAAAATCCAACCTGCAAGGTTACAAACAAGCTTGAATTGACATTGGTCTCTAATAAAATCCAGGAAAGGCTGGCAGGGAAAACAATCACCAAGGAGTCAAAAGAACAAGTGATTCAATCAATATTGTTGGGGTTTTTTTTAATTTTTACAATCAGCCTCAAAAGTTTTGTGACATTACAAATTTGATTCAGTTACCCAACTTTTATAAGTCTCTAGAGCAAGTCCTTCATAACATTCTCAGAAAAATTAGCTGTATAAGAAAATCAATACAGACTCATTTAAAAAAGATTAAGGATTGCTCAGTTGGTAGATCTCAGCAAGGCATTTGCAATGGCTAGGGGGTTTTTGAGCAGAAGCCTCCAGGGAGCTGCTCTCATCCCATTCAACGATCTTGAAGAAAATATTAAATCATTGCTGATAGAATTTGTAGCAAATAAAAAGAAAATAATGAAGAGAGAAGAGATGATGGGCATAGGTCAGGGTCACTTGGAAAGGGGGTTTCATCTGAATGCATGTTTCAACACAACCAAATGTAAGGTCATTTTTCAGGAGAAAACAAATCCCATTTATAAAGGGGGGCAGAGAATATCAGAGGAAGCAGTGGCTTTTAGAAGGATTTAGTAGCTGTAAAATATAAGAAAAATAACATAATGGCTGAAAGTGCAAATCATTTCCATCGCAGACAAATGCCAAGAAGCAGTAAGGAAATACCATTGTTTTGTTGTACATAATGCTTGTTGCTTTAAAATACAACATTGACCGTGAGCACCAATGGAGCTGCCACTTCTGTTTCTCAGGTGGCCAGTCTGTTTCCAACTTCTGTTTATTCCCTCCTGCTACTGTGTGCCCCAGTGGCAGGGGCGAGCCAGGCTCAGCATCTGAAATGATGAGCAGGATAACTGAGGGCAAGGCACTGGTTATTCCTGTCCCCAGGAGGTCCAGGGATGCTGCAGATGGGGAGATCAGGGATGTTACACTGATATATCAGGGAAATAAAAAAGCTGGGGAAGAATGCTCAGATTTGAGAAGCATCTTCTGGTGAAAAGGTGAAAAGTTGTAGTCTATTTTGGTTACCCAAGAAAAGGATAAGAGGTTATTTTATTAGTGTAACAGAATTTAAATGCTTTATCTGTGAGAAAAAGATGCATGATTCAGTGGTTGGAAACCAGAGCCAAACAAACTCAGTCTAGAAACTCTCCCTTTTCAACAAAGAGGATAAATAATAATTGAATAATTGATTCACTTGCAGCTTTTAAAACATGAAAGGATGTGTCATAAAATAATATGCTATGGTTCAAACAAAAGTTTAGGCTGGAAGGCAGAATCATTGTACAATGAGTTGAGAGACTCAGTAGATCACATAAGGCCCTCCTATACCTACTTTATTATTTTGGTATTTTTTTCCAGGCCTTGGAACTCCCTGGGAAATCTGCTACTGTCCTCCTTGGCTTTTGTTCTCGTTTTCTGAAACCATGGCATGACATGGAAAAAATGCAAATACAGATGGTATACACTTTGTGCTTAGGCAGTTTTTCAATCCTGAATTTTCAAACCAATATAGATTACTCAAAGAATTTATACTGATTTTAGGAATTTTTTCTAAAAATATGGAAAGGACTACTTGTACTAGCATTTTGTACTCTAGCCATGAATTAGCTACAAAGATTTCTGCATATTTTAATTTATTTAATAAATTAAAATATGCAGAAATTTATGCATATTTAATTTTCTGCGCCATTTTTTAACATTGTAAAACCTTATTTTAAGACTACATCATGCAGTGGTTTCAAGTTACTCCTAAACTGTAGTGCAATTATATTATAACTAGACTTTGCCTGTACATCCCTGAGCACACCAGTTCTACAAGGTGGAGGTTGTGTCTATGACTGAGTTACTTTCTGATCATCTAGTGTATTTTTAGACCCCAGATACCCTCAGATGAGTTTATGCTGTAGTAACAGTGTCATGTGCTGCCCAGAGTACATCAGTCAGTAGTTGTAGGTAACATGGTACTATGATAATTTTACCCTAATTGCTGTGTGATTATTGTGTAATTCATGTCTGATTACAAAATAAAACATATTTTCTCTGCCATTAATGTTTTAGCTATATTTACTAATCTCTAATAGATTTTATCTGTAAGGTAGTGGCTGAAGTAGAACTGATTTTCTCCAGGAAATAATCCTGATTCCCAAACGGTCATTTGAAAGGAAGAGTCCTTTTGCTCTGTGATTCACTGAAGCAGTTAGCTCCTTTTCTGTGGTCCAGGAGACACATTACATGGTCAGGACAGACTACCAAGAGCACATGTACCATTGGTCTCAATGTGGTCAGGATTCACCCTAGGCAGGAAAGATCCTGAGTCAGATAAAACTCCCCTTTGGTGTAAAAAAAAAAGGCTGCAAAAATACAAGAATCTCTTTGGAGGTTTTTGCAAGTGATGGCACGGAAGAAAATTACAGAGGAAATGTGGTGTTTTCTATGGTAAGCCTCCTATGCTTTTTATTTGACTGTTGAGTTGGCATCTCTCTGGTGCTGGCTAAGACAACAGCAAGGCTAAGGGCTGCTCTGATACCGTGTCCATCCAGAAGCTCTCACATTGAGGATAAATGCATTGAACCAAACCAAAGACAATAGAGCACATTTGTTGCACCGTGCCCCACAGAGGACTACTGGTGCTTCAGCAATGGATTGCCCGCCCTTACATCATGAGAACATCCATGTCCAAAATTTGACATCCATTTCTAGGGACCCAAAACTGCAAGTTCTTCTGTAATTAACTAAGTAAAAATTACTTTAGAAAACTGATATTTGAGTCAGCTTGTCCTCCTCCCCATCTGACATCACTATCACAATTTATTCCTTTTCACTTTTCCCATTCTTAACATCTTATCTTGCTTGTCATAAATGTAGTTCATATAAAAAGCAGTACATTTCAGGCAGAAGTACATGGAGAATAATTTCTGTAGGCCCTAAACTACAGACTCATCCTGACATTATTTACCTCCTTTGAGACTTACATGTTTTCTTTCCTAGATAAATTCATGCAAGAATACCTCAAAGTCCTCTTACAGATTAGATTTTGTAAATAGTTCTTTCTCTTTTTTTAATTATGGGGTTTTTTTTCCATTTACTTCTGGCTTGGCTCCAGGGGTTATTTTGGAGTAAAACACAAGACTTTCTATTTCCTTTGGATGCAGTGTTTAAACAAGGATTTGGAAACCTCTAAACCACTCAGCAACTGAGCGCATGACACAGCATGGAAAGGGACTTTCTTTCAGCCTCTTGGGCCAGCTGGGAGCCCATGCAAGGAGTCACATGAAAGAAATGATCCTGACTGAGCAACAGCAGCCAGGCGGAGCCCCAGATGGCAGCCAGCACCAGACAGAGACTCAACCCCACAGATATGGAGGGAATAGTAGGCACTGATTTTGTGACAGTAGAAAGTACTAATTCCATTCCAATTCCAATTGGAAATAGCCCCTGACTTAACCTTTTATAAGGTCACATGCATGATGATAGAAAAATTCGGGGGGGGTAATTCAGTTCCAGTTACAACACTGCATCTCACGTTTGTAATTTAGGGAGCTGTCATAATTCCCATGGTAGCCCATGGAGGTCTCATCAGCAATGCCACTGGAGACTGGGGGTTATCTCAGCTGGCCAGCCAAGATGGATCCACCTTATGTGAGCAGAGGCACTCCTTACAGCAAGAAGATGTCTACTGTCTGTGACATGAGACTAGTCTCATAGTTAAAATCACAGAGTTGTAGAAAGGTTTAAGTTAGAAGAGACCTTAAAGATCTCCTAGTCTTAACCCTCTGTCAATCACGTTAGCAAAATTTGCCCTTAGTGAAGCCATGTTGGCTGTCAGCAATCACGTCTGTATTTTCTATTTGTCCTAGCATAGTTTTCAGGACGGTCTGCACTATAATCTTGCTGGGCACAGAGGTGAGGCTGACTGTTACATAGTTCCTCAGGTCTTCCTTTTTTTCTTTTGCAAAAATGGGAATTGTGTTTCCCCTTTTCCTGTCAGTGGGAACTTCACCAGACTGCCAAGAGTTCTCAAATATGATGGATAGTGGCTTACCTGATTCATCTGCCAGTTCCCTCAGGACATGCAACAGTATCTCGTCAGGTCCCATGGACCTGTGCACCTTCGGGTTCCTTGGATGGTCTCAAACCTGATCTTCCCCTACAGAATTTGATTCTTCATTCTCCCAGTGCCTTTGCCTTCTATGACTTACCAGTGTGGCTGGAACACATTTAGCAGCGAAAACTGAGGCAAAAAAGTCATTGAGTACCTCAGCCTTCTCCATATCCTTGATAACCAGGTCTCCCGTTTCCTTCCAGAGAGAGACACCATATTTTCCCTCATCATTCTTCAATACTAACACACCTATAGAAGCTTCTCTTGTTGCCCTTGATATCTCTAGCTGTATTTCATTCTACAAGAGCTTTTAGCTTTCCTAACCCAATCCTTGTCCACACAGATGATGTCTTCGTATTATGCCCGGGTTCCCTGTCCTTGCTTCCACCTCTGTAGGCTTCCTTTTTGTGCCTGAGTATGTCTAAGATCTCCTTGTCCACCCATGCAGGCCTCCTGACATTTTTGCCTGATTTCCTCTTTGCTAGGATGCTGTGCTTCTGAGCTTGGAGAAGGTGATCCCGGAATACTTGAAACCTAAATTTTGATTTTCCTATTTGAGGAGCTGGGCCAAATCTTAATGCTTTCATCCTCCCAGTTTGTCCACAGGAATCTCTACACAAGCATCATGAAAGGGCACTCTAGTAAATTCCTAAATCCAGTTCAAAACTGACACTGAAAGCACTAACTAAAAAGCTGTTCTGTAACAGCAACTATCTTTTATCCAGATTATTCAGCAGTAAGCAGTACTTATAGTAAAGCTCCTGATTTATTTGTAATGTTTATACAAAATGTCAGAACAAATTACTTGCATCCAATACAAACTCTGCTTTACAATTCCATCCATTTTGTTAGGTTTTTAAGACTCATCCTAATTTGCATCTTTATGTTAAAACACGAAAATAGAGCTGCTTTCCTTGAACACCCTCATTTTTCATTAACTTCAATAGAAATGTCTCATGTAAAAGGAATGCTAGATCAGAAAGTGGTGGCTACAGTAAGAGCAAGCTAAAAAATGGCATGCCGAAGGGGACAGTGCTTTCCAGTGCTTTACAAGGAATACCCCTTTTAAATTAGGAAATATTGTGGATAAAGCTTAGCAAACATTATGAGTTTCATTTTAGATCCCCCAGCTACAGTTTTCTGTGGGTCCCATACTGATTTCAAGAAATATTTTACAGTCCCAGAGTGAGTTGGAAAGGAGCCCTTCATTACCTACAAACCTTCAGACAAAATGGCTGAAGTCAGTGCAGAGAAAAGGGCATCCCCTTACAGCAATTAGCTTTTAAGAGCAAAACTCTGGGTATCTCTGCTTTGGTTAACATGGCAAGTCAAGGGAAACTCAGTTCATGTGTATAAATTATTCTAACAGTGGTATCTTAAAGATTGAACACAGCATACATCAACATATCTCTTTAGAATAAACGCTTCTAAAATTAAGCTTTAAGACATTTATGGGTATACACAGAACAAGTTTTCTGCTTCTACAGATGATATTCACTATCATTTCCTTTTGATCTATCCTCAATATTTGCCCCCTCAGCCGTATGTACAAATGGCAGTGTTTTTCCCCAGAACTGTTCGAAAGATTGTAATGACATTGAATATGACCTGGTTATAATATTGAATAGATTAAAGTAACAAAACAAAAGCCCAAAGAAACAGAAAAACAGATCACACNTCTTTTGCAAAAATGGGAATTGTGTTTCCCCTTTTCCTGTCAGTGGGAACTTCACCAGACTGCCAAGAGTTCTCAAATATGATGGATAGTGGCTTACCTGATTCATCTGCCAGTTCCCTCAGGACATGCAACAGTATCTCGTCAGGTCCCATGGACCTGTGCACCTTCGGGTTCCTTGGATGGTCTCAAACCTGATCTTCCCCTACAGAATTTGATTCTTCATTCTCCCAGTGCCTTTGCCTTCTATGACTTACCAGTGTGGCTGGAACACATTTAGCAGCGAAAACTGAGGCAAAAAAGTCATTGAGTACCTCAGCCTTCTCCATATCCTTGATAACCAGGTCTCCCGTTTCCTTCCAGAGAGAGACACCATATTTTCCCTCATCATTCTTCAATACTAACACACCTATAGAAGCTTCTCTTGTTGCCCTTGATATCTCTAGCTGTATTTCATTCTACAAGAGCTTTTAGCTTTCCTAACCCAATCCTTGTCCACACAGATGATGTCTTCGTATTATGCCCGGGTTCCCTGTCCTTGCTTCCACCTCTGTAGGCTTCCTTTTTGTGCCTGAGTATGTCTAAGATCTCCTTGTCCACCCATGCAGGCCTCCTGACATTTTTGCCTGATTTCCTCTTTGCTAGGATGCTGTGCTTCTGAGCTTGGAGAAGGTGATCCCGGAATACTTGAAACCTAAATTTTGATTTTCCTATTTGAGGAGCTGGGCCAAATCTTAATGCTTTCATCCTCCCAGTTTGTCCACAGGAATCTCTACACAAGCATCATGAAAGGGCACTCTAGTAAATTCCTAAATCCAGTTCAAAACTGACACTGAAAGCACTAACTAAAAAGCTGTTCTGTAACAGCAACTCTCTTTTATCCAGATTATTCAGCAGTAAGCAGTACTTATAGTAAAGCTCCTGATTTATTTGTAATGTTTATACAAAATGTCAGAACAAATTACTTGCATCCAATACAAACTCTGCTTTACAATTCCATCCATTTTGTTAGGTTTTTAAGACTCATCCTAATTTGCATCTTTATGTTAAAACACGAAAATAGAGCTGCTTTCCTTGAACACCCTCATTTTTCATTAACTTCAATAGAAATGTCTCATGTAAAAGGAATGCTAGATCAGAAAGTGGTGGCTACAGTAAGAGCAAGCTAAAAAATGGCATGCCGAAGGGGACAGTGCTTTCCAGTGCTTTACAAGGAATACCCCTTTTAAATTAGGAAATATTGTGGATAAAGCTTAGCAAACATTATGAGTTTCATTTTAGATCCCCCAGCTACAGTTTTCTGTGGGTCCCATACTGATTTCAAGAAATATTTTACAGTCCCAGAGTGAGTTGGAAAGGAGCCCTTCATTACCTACAAACCTTCAGACAAAATGGCTGAAGTCAGTGCAGAGAAAAGGGCATCCCCTTACAGCAATTAGCTTTTAAGAGCAAAACTCTGGGTATCTCTGCTTTGGTTAACATGGCAAGTCAAGGGAAACTCAGTTCATGTGTATAAATTATTCTAACAGTGGTATCTTAAAGATTGAACACAGCATACATCAACATATCTCTTTAGAATAAACGCTTCTAAAATTAAGCTTTAAGACATTTATGGGTATACACAGAACAAGTTTTCTGCTTCTACAGATGATATTCACTATCATTTCCTTTTGATCTATCCTCAATATTTGCCCCCTCAGCCGTATGTACAAATGGCAGTGTTTTTCCCCAGAACTGTTCGAAAGATTGTAATGACATTGAATATGACCTGGTTATAATATTGAATAGATTAAAGTAACAAAACAAAAGCCCAAAGAAACAGAAAAACAGATCACACTGTAATTAATGTTATAAACCAAAGGTGTTTCTGTCAGTCCCAGCACAACATCACACTAGTCACTTCTGTCTCCTTTAGTTACAAAGTTACATTCCTTCGCTAAAAATTTGCATTTTATTCCTGATTACATTATGTATTCTCACTGAGGAAGTGTAGAGGACACAAGTATTTAAGTATGCGAATCAGACAAGACTGCAACGTTGCCAGTTTTTCAGTCTATTTTTTCACCAGTTCACCGGAGGTTCACATATTGCTTCCTGACCACTAATAGGAGTTATTTGCCATGTGCATCTCATGCACTCATTGTGGAAAACTGTAAAGCACTTTGTTGGTCGTTTGTATTTACAATGTAAGAACATGTTTCTGCACCAGTGATTTCCGTGGATGCATTGCTACTGATGTGAGCAGGACCTCCCGTCAGGGAGGAGGTGTCCTCTTCTTCTTTAGACGGGGTGGCAAATCCATTTCAGACACTGCCAGATGGGAAATGGTATGCTAACTAACCAAGCATCTGATATTGTTTTTAATAAATATTTTAGTATTCTTCCTATATATTGCCATGAAGATGCTTTAAATGTGGGTTTAAGGTAATAAAAACATAGAAGTCAGTAATAGGTAGAACAATATAGACCCACGATTGAGACCTACATCATGCAGTAGCAAACAGGAGATATTTCTGTGCCAGTTAATCAGTTAAAAGTGCAGAACCACATAGATGGATACAAAGCTGAACACGCAGGAATAGCAAATGACCTTTTAGATGACACAAAGCCTGAAAGTTGTCTGATGCAAAGGCAAATAAAGGCAAAACCTCAGTGTAAAAATATTTGTTATGTCAAGTCTGCACAGCAACATCAAGATCTTGCTCAGAAATAGCTGAGGTCTCAGTGTTGCCTTTAGTGGCTTTGAGATAAATCATTCTAGAAATGCCCCAGTGTCCAGAGACCCAGTTCATTTTCAAGCAGCAGCAAACAGGTGGGCTGACACAGTGGGGTGAGCTTATGAAGATCTCTATTCTCACATTTACAAGAGATGAATGAAAACACAGAAGAGGAAAATTTTGGATATCAAATGTCCTTGTCTGTCTATCCTGAATAAAATCCTTTATTTGCACAATTTGTTGTGTTAATATTTATACCTTTGTGAAAATCAGAAGGATAGCATATTAATGTGTTTTTCAGAAGCTGCATTTTTTTACCAGGGAAACTGGAAAATTTTAATCCAAGTGAGCAATAAACTTATATTTTTTTACAGCCCATATTGCTCTTAAATAACCATAAAACCTTCTACAGAGGCCATGCTCCAATAAAATTGCAGATTTATGCTTTGATTTAAAAGCAAGCAAACAAGAATTTATGTTTTCCATTGAATGAGGAAAATACTGTATTACTGTTTTAGCCCTCTTTTTGCTGTACTATCTAAAGCAACAGTGATGATGTATGGAGTAATTTCGGAGGAAAAAACTCTTCAAAATATATCTCAAGAAAGCACAGTGACATAACACACCATGGGAGGGGATGAATCCTCAGCCAGCCATCCCCAAGATCTCTCAAAAGGACATCACAGACCTAACCCACAAGCACAAGTGCTGTGAGGAACACTCTGTAGGGCAGGGCATGGCCCTGTTACTACAAAATAATGTGGCTGTTGGGTGGGATTAGGCCATTTTGTGAGTGTGCATGGGTGTTAGCACAAATCCTGGTGTCTGTGCTCCCTTATGCAGAGAGTCTTGGCCCAGAGCAACCAGCTTGGTGCCTGGGGAAGTGTTTCTATAAGGCTCTTCCAGGTACTATGGGTTTGCAATGCTGTATTGTCCCGGGGTGTTTAGGCAAGCAGCCTAAGCATAACCGGGAAGGAGGGGTCTGGGAACAGCTTTTGAAGGGATGTAATTTCCACTGGCATGTTCATTTGCCTTCTGCTTAAACCAATGAACTTAACAAATATGTCATCATAATGCTTAAATGACTAATTAAATTAAACCTTGGGTAGTTCGTAATAGTGAGCTAATCAGAAGCACATGTTTGGTTCTACTACCATCTTATCTATTGTCAGCACTTAATACAAACAAGTTCCCAAATAAGGCACAGGTGATGGTTAATTTAACCCTGAGGGAAACATACTAAAAAACCTACATGTAGTGTACGTTCATGAATAAAGGGGAAAAAAAATTGAAAACTGGAAAAAAGATCCAAAATGCTGTTGAATCAGAAGGGGCAAGTAAATAATTTAGGGTTGAAGAAATCTAGAGCTGTATAAGGCTGACGTGCAGAGCAAGAAACAAGCTTGGGTAGAGGGCTCCAGTGTGGTGCAAGGCACCTTGTTCAGCCATTCCCCATCTGACTTGTGACAAACAACTGGCTGCACCTCCCCAGGAACACGGGACTCCAACAGATGGCAGATGTTCAAACACGAGCCCCGAAAATCCTGCTAGAGAATACTGTCCTACAGAAAGCCTGGAAAGTGGGGTTCAGAAGGCTTTCCAGTGGATCAGAGAAAGGATGGTGACATTTCACCTCTAGCAAGGGTTGAGTTGCTGTGCCTGGGATCCCCTCCACGGGTACATCTCCCCTCCTCCTCTGAGGCTTCTGGCAAGTACTACAGGGTGGGGTTTAATCACATAATTTGGACCATTAAAAAAGAAAACCTTCTTGATATCTTCTCTCACTTCTCAGATCATTGAGGGAGTCTAGGTGAACAGCTTGTGCAAGAGGCCTTATTTTTAGATGAAAAAGTTATATGAAACGAATACTGCTTTCAAGCTTCTCCTTTCATTTCTGGAAACTACCACTATGCAAGATTAAGACTGGCGGCTTCCCCTCCTGGAAAAGCACAGTGAAGGACTGTCTTTACTGAATCACACTTGATTTGATGTTTCTTGTGTTTCTGTGTTTGAAATAATTTCCTACATGTAATTATACACTTAAGCAGTATTTATGTGCATAAAACAGCTACACAGTTTTCCTGTTTTCCAAAAGAGATTGGCTTGCTCTAGGAACATTTTGCCTTACTACTGTGTTTTTGGACTGGATATTGCTGCTTAGGATAAGGGTAAGAGACTATTAATTGTGCTTGTAAATGAATTGTTAAAAATGGTCTCACATGAGGCCACACATTTATGCAGACAAAAATTGTGTACACAGTGTACAGAAGTGTAATTATATTGAACCCACACAAGTGTAATGAAAAAAAAAATGGGAATTGACACTGCTTTAATAATGTGCCAAATATGAAATGATGCTTTTTTTATTCATATTCACAGTAAGTCTTCCGAATTTTAAACAATCTGTCTACTGCCATGACACCAGTGTCTCATTCATCTGCTTCCTGACAAAAATCTGCCTTTGTCAGATTTTGAGTGAGTGTAACATTTAAGAAGAAGTTCAATGATAGCCAAATCCTGCAGCACTCAGCCAGCTAAAACCGAACTGCAAATTGCAAGTGGCTAGGGACTGTGAGAGAATGGTCGCCTGCCTTTGTTAAACCCTCCATTTCAGGGTTTAACAGCACAGTTCTGGAGACTGCAAGGAATAGTCCTGCTTTAGTGTGACTCATTCGATTTTTTCGTAATGTGTGTTTCCCACTTAATAACTCAATGAGATAGAGTATACAACCCCATGACCTCCAACGAAATTGCGAGGACGTAAAGGAGAATGGAGCTTAGGCTGTAATAGTGGTTGTGTAAAAGCCTTTGTGAATTAGGCTGCAAACAGACACAGAGTGATACAAACTTAACAGCTTTTAGGATTTTACTCACTACAGATCTTCAGCAGCCTTGTTTCCCATGCAGCCAATGGAGGCTCACAGCGCTTTCAGCCTGGGCTGCCATAGTGCCTTGAAGAGAGGTGGCGGGTCTTAAAATGATGCCACATTGTTTAAGACGTAAAATATCCTGGATCCTTAATTTTTTCACACATGGTAGTCTGAATTAATGGCACTGAAAAGCGCATGCAGCAGGAGGCAGACCCTTGCAGACCCCAGAAACAGGCTCTTCCTTCTGGAGTGGGATGGTGATGGAGCATTTACCCCAGGATTTGCTCAGCTGGCACAAGTCTTATACAAGGTACAGTGTCCCAAACCCAACAGGCTCCAGCACGTACATAGCAGGGAGTGTGACATTTCTAAGGACCCAGAAATAGGACTGGCCCCACATGCTCTGGAGGAAAATTAAATGCAGGTGCTGGGACTCAGCCCATGGGCCTTCATCAGAGCTGGCAGGTTTAAATGTGCTTCCAGCCCCCAAAGTCAGGAAAGATGGTTTCATCCCAGCCCCGTGGGAATGGGTGTGTGCCTACTTCTCCACAGCTAATAAACATCAAGGGGTTGCTTGCAGGAGGAGGCTGCTTCTTTAGAGAGGTTTGAGGCCAACCCTGTGCAGCTGGGAGAGGTTAACAGCTGTGTTCTGCTCTGAATTGAAAGGAAATGTCTCCTTTTTATGCCAGGCCAGGGATAAAAAGCACTCTGTACTAGAATGGCACTGCTGAAGGCATTACCCTAGTGGACTGGAGGCAAAACCTGCTGGCACAAGGGCCTCTAAGCTGAGACCCATCCTTGCTTTGCATCCTTGCAGGTGCCCAGCATTCAGTCCAAGTGCATGTAGGAGCTGAGAAGAGTTCCCTCTGTGCTGATGTGTGGTGGCTTCAAAGAAGCCCTGTGTAGAAAGTACTAGATATTTGTGGTCAAGGTAAGCAAAACTGGAGGTGCTACTTTAATCACTCTGCTGCACTTCTGATCAACAGAACTCACAGTCATGAGCAAATCCCTTCTACAGGACAACTTAATGTGGTTTGTATCTGTCAAATAAGCAAATAATCCATTTTTATTTAAACACCTTCATACCTGGCTACACAAATATTTATAGCAATTGAACATATGTCTGTGAGCCTTCAAGGTGCTTCATCACAGAGCCAACTCAATGGCCTCTGTGCAAAGGAACTGAGGAGTAATGCCATCAGGTATAAGCAGCCTCAGCCACCTGGTCTTTGGTTTGGGTATGCTTTTCCAGAACTGGCTCTAAGTCCTGTTCTGTTAGGTATGGTCCCTTCCTCCCAACGATTTTATCCAACAATTAATGAAAAAGTGCAATGAAACTACTCCTGGGTGCAACCTAGAGCCCAGAGTCCCGATTTTGCCAGGGTAAGAGAGTGATTCTTTCTTGAAATCTTGCTCATAGACCATTAATTTTGTCTTTTACAATTGCACAATTTCAACTGGCAGAAGTAAAGGAACCTATAAATTTGTCTTCCCCTTTCTCCAGCTTTTTTTCCCCATTTATCTTGTCTACGCCATAATGAGTAGCACTGTCTCTTAAAAATCAGGAGCAATGGGTTTAAACCTTCCTTACACTGAAGTAGGCATCAAACTCCCACTTTCCAGCCCTTGACCAAGATCTTCAGGCTATCATGTAAAAGACGATTTGCACAGGATGCTACCATTTTGGAGTAAGAAAAGCCACAGTTACTACTATGTTTTGTGGTGTCAGTTCTTACTCTGCCAGTCAGCACTGACATTATAAATTGCTCCATTTTTTGAGAATGAAAAATATTTTACATGGATCTTATACAAAGGGAGATGTATCCTATTCAGGCTGAAATACAGATTTTTCTACAGTGATCAAGCTGCCAAGTTTGAAGCAGCAGACACTTCAAAAATACATAAAATTCTACAAAATAGAGTTATAGGACAGCTTTTTCCAGACCCCTAGTGCCTTAACCTGGAAATGTGAGGTTTCAGGCTTCCCTTCACCCACACCAATCTTTTAAGGAGCTTACTGTTCTAAATTTATTTGTTCTGCTTCTTGGTATAAATACCTGCTCTCTGTAACCTGAATGTTCACATCCTCCTTGACTTCCTATGACACTGAATTTCACAGATCATTATGCAAAAAGACATTTCCTTTGTGCTCAGACTCTTTCACTCAGTTTAAAATGCATACAATAAACTATAGAATGTCCCAAGTTGAAAGGGACCCACAGGATCACCAAAGTCTGACTCCTGGCCCTGCACAGGACAGCTCCAAGAATTACACCATGCACCTGAGAGCATTTCATCTCACACAGTATTTGTATATGTTGCCTGGTATGCACAAAATTTCTCAGTGGGGGTGGAAAGCATGGAAAATCCAATAACAAACACACTTTGAATGTCAAGATTGTTTGAAACTGATAGATTTCTCACCACAAATACTATTATGTCAACAGCCATACCTTTTGCCAGCTCTAATTTGTCTCAGTCTATTGATCGTCCCTTGTGGAATGTTCCTGCATTGCTCCTCTACGGTTACAGAAAGGAGAAGGATCGCTTCCACCTATGGCTGCAACTGACACAGCCTTGCTGAAATCAATGGCATGACCTGCCATCTGAAGTCATTAATGTAACATTACCGCTGTAAAGCCTGGACCAGCTCTGGGTTGCAGGCATGTGTACATGCCAAAGAATTTCATTAACATCAGTAACACTGGACTGATCGAAAAGGCCTCGGCAAAACCGCTCTCCTTGCTCACAGCTGAGGCACAAGCTTGCCTTGTGCATGCACTTGTGTTTGCTTAAGCAGCTTTGGTCTTCACATGTACTCCAGGCAGAGAAGTCAGAGCTGAAATGAGGTAGCTCTTTTATCAGTTTTCTTCCTCTTTTACGAGACTAATGATCTGGACTAATTTCCCCCTCCTAGGGGAAGGTCTTTGCTTCTGGCTGATAGTCTATGTGCTATCCATTTCCCTTTCTGCTGGGATGTTTCACAAAACCACTCAAAACCCTCCATCCCCGCTTCAGCTTTCTTCTGGGAAGATGATCTATGTTGAGTCAGTGGAAGCTATGAGTTACAGTCTGGAGTCCATCCAGGGATGGGTGTTAAGAGCTTGCCGCATTTCAGAGCTTTTCTGAAGGAGGCTTCACACACTCTCCTTGTAAAGCAAGTGTCCATTTTTACTTCTCAGCCTGAATTGTTGAAGTGAGACGGAATAACTTCAGGCAATGTTGGGAGTCAAATTCAGGCAAATATTGCAGTACATACAAGACTTGCATGAGCTTCAGCCATGCCTCTGAAATGGGCTTATCCTTTTTGTGTATTGTCACAGGGGAGCTCTAAAGATAACTGTGCTGATATTTGTGAAGAGGTCCAATTTCCCAGCAATTCGTTTTTCAGAGGAACACACGAGGAAGAACCGATTATCTCCATTTCACGCAGCTTGGTCCTTAGTCAGAGTGACACAGGACCCCTGCATGGAAGAGCTGGGAAAAGAGGACTGCTGAACAGCTGCCCGTCACAGAGCATCCTATGCAACAACTGAAGTAGGTTTTGAATGTGAAAAACACCGTATGTGATCGTGTAATTAACAAATGTATCATAATGCCTCAGCATAAGGGAGCTAAATTAGGCTATGGATGCATAATCTAGCTTGCATGTAAGATCTCTGTAAAGACTGTATCCCTTTTATTGTTATCAGTGGATGCTCCAGGCAATACACAACCCTGCAGTTAGATTTCCTTGCTTGGGCACACAGCTGCTAAATTCAGCATTTATTAGTGGTGTCTGAGAGGGAGACTGGTGTTATTGATGAGAGACTGTACAAGGAATAGTTGCAGTATTGCAACTGCCTCTCTGTAAAACTGGCTAGGAAAAATTTAGCTCTTAAAAATTGCTGTGCTTGGGGAGGAATCCATAGCACTCTACATGGCACCTGAATAATTAGAATATAGGATAATTTTGAACAGAATAACTCTATGGGCTGAATGAAGCCTGCTTCCACATATTTACCTACTATGAAACTCAGTTTAGATGGTCGTAATTGCTTGTTTGGTAATGGCATTATGAAGCCAAATTAATGGTGTGTACGATATATCTTAGTGCTCAATAAAGGTGCTTCAATATTTCAGGCTCAGAAAGACTACAGAGCGGGAAAGATATGTGAAAAGGGAAAGACTGATGCTCCCACTTTTCATTTTCATTATGGATGGACCTGATAACAGTCACCCTGCTTCACAGTCTGCCTGGGAAGAACTGATTTACATTTCTGCTTTGCAGCATGTGGCTTCCCTGGGTGAATGCCATAAAGGATATTGTCCGGCTCACTGCTCCTTGAAGACCAGATTCGCCTCTCTGAGCCGTGACAGGTCTATGGTCCACCAAGATAAAGGTTATTAATGTGAAAATTTCATGTGACAGTAAGGGGTGTCAGAAGGAGGGCACCCCCATGCACTGAAGGGTGCTGCAATGCCGTCACACAACCTGAGCTGATTCATATTTGTATTTCTCACAGAAGAGTTAAAATGCATACAGACTTCAGTTACAAAATAAATACAGTACCCGCATCTGGGTCTTTGCAGAGAATATGTGCTTACCAGATGTGGAGTGACTGTCCTAAGCAGAAGGGTGGCCTGAGAGCCTGATCTAGATCATATTCCTCCCAGGGAGGTGCCGGGTTCATCACCCTTCCCACCAAGCCTTCTCCTGTCAACCACAGACAAAAAGCACTGGCTCAGAGCAGCAACACTTCACCACATTCTCCGAGATGAGGCTACATGGATCACAGGTGGGTCCCATTTTGCCATCTGTAAGTGGAGAAGGTAATTTGTTGCCTCCCGCTGGTGCTGGGAGGTTCTGTTTGTTGCCACTTTGTGCTTTGTATGCAGAAGGTAATACACAAGTGCATGTTTGATACAGATATTTGCCAGAGGCTTACAAAGCTTCCCATATGGCATCTCCACGCAGTGCTCATGAGCTCAGATTTTCTCTGCTTGGAACTGAGGCAATAAAATAGTGTCTCTGTCAAGCTGGAAGCCTCCAGAATCCAAAGTTAATGCCTCAGAAACATTTTAGAGGGTTTTCTTTATTCTATTTTTTTTTAAGCATCTGAAAGTTTTCTGGACTTTCAAATTTGTGCTCTAATTCTCATCCTAAATGTCCTCTGCTCCAACCCTTCAGCTTCTTTTTCTCCTCAGAAAACAAGAAACAGTTTTAGAAGGTTGAAGTGGAACAGTCGTGCTTTCAAAGATGTACTTTTGAAATAACATTCCTGTTTAGAGTTGGAATTGTTACTGTATGCTTAAAGTAATGCTATATTCCCCTTTGTGTCTTAACCTTGAACGCACTAAAGCAGACATTTTGCCTGAATGTAGACGAAGAACGTTTCTGTCCACTTTCTAGCTTTAGTAACTCCCTCTCTAAAGAGAGCAGTGTGCAGGGTGGGTGGACAGTGCCTAAGGACAGAGCTTATCACCTGCCACCCTGCCCCATCCCCTCCATTGCCCTAACAACAAAAATCGCTTGCTGATTTCAGGAGCCATACTAAATTTGAGCTAAGTCATGCTTAATTATGACTGAGAGGGATAATTTTCAGTCAAGCTTAATGTCATATTACATAGTGGCATATAAGGTCCTTTTTTCACCGAGGGAGATATAAGCACTCATGCTTTTATAGCTCATTAATTAATTAATTTGCTCTGAATAGCAAAATATATGCATGGTGCTTCCCAAGGATGTAACACATGGAGATGGAACATAATTGGTTCATACTGAACATAATGGAACACTGAGTTGGGTGACTTGCCTAAACTCAAGTCTGGTACCTGTGTCTGACCTGAAGGTTAGCTGGTACTTTGATTCAACTTCAGCACTCACTGAAAAGGCAACTTTAAATATAGTAGAAGAGAAAGAAAACATCATTTAAGGGAACTGCGCTTAATGCTGTTTCTTGTTCTGCCCTGTGGTAGCACAGATTCTTTCCCATGGGAATTTTTCTTTTCTTCTCCCTGTGTTCTATAAATAAAGATAAGGTTTGGATGTTATTGAAACTGTCTCTGGAAAGATGGACAGTTCTACCTGGCCTATGGGCCTAGGGGGAGATTTTGAATTGACCCAATCCGGAGAAACTTTTAAAAGTCTATATAAGTTTTAGAATTAAATAATAAAATCAGAATTCCGCCTCACCCGATCCAGTCTGGTTCTTGCACTCGGCTAGCGCACAACAGCGACACTGCCCGTGGTACTGAAAATGGGTCAAGAGCATTTGGGACAAAACATTTTATCCCAAATGAAAGTTGGAAAACCAAACTAACTATTTTAATAAAGAGATTTAATTCAAACCTAAATTGTACTTAGGAAAAAACACCAAAACAAACACATAATATTATCATTGAAGGTCACCCAATGAATCCACAAAATATCTTAGCCATCTCCCCACTGCTGGTCAGTCTGCGCCTTTGTAAGTGCCAGATCTCAGTGACCCAAAATTTAGAGTATTTTATCCCTCATATACCAACTTTGTGAAGTGGAAGAAGCATTTATCCCACTGGCAGAAAGATTATCAAGACAGTGGATTGTTTAAGAGCATGAAGGCAGCTTTAATTGGGAATGAGGACAAGAAGCTGTGTTAAAATAGGGGAATTGAGCCCAGCTATTCCCCTTCTTCCTCCTGTGCAGGTTGTAGCTGGGATCAGCCCCAAGCATGCTGCAGAGCCTGCTAGTAAGTTGCAGGGAGCCTCTCACTGTAGGGCACCTGCAGCTTGAGGGCTGAACTCTGCATCCCCATGCCCAAGATGGCACAGTGTGGCAATGCCTTCCCCAGGTGCCTGACAGTGACAGTCCCGTTGCTGCCCCTTTGGGCCCCATTGCTTGTGAAATGCCAGCCAGCATTAAATTACATACCCAAGGCCACAAGATAGCTTTGCATCTGACCTGGTGGTCATACCTACATCTTGCAATGCCCAGCAAGGCATCCCCCAGTTTCACATGGTTCCCATTTGAGAAAGGAACTCCATATGGTTAAATGGATGTATAAAATCGTAGAGATTTATGGGTTCAGGATCTTATCCAGGCTGTTATGGTGATTTAGAGTTGGGTCAGAATCAAAACCTTTGATCACACACAGAGATTTGGGTGACATACGAAATCTGCATCTACTTCTAAAATCTGCATCTGACTCATCTCTAGCTACAGACATGGTGTTTTATGGTTTTATTTCTATTCCAGGGGGACATTTTCATGCATGCCTTGTAGCAGACAGAGGAGGTGGGGATCTCTATATGATTTATATTCAAGGTAATGCATACATAAGTACATCTCTATTTCTCTAGCACATAGCGAGATATAAATTTAACTTTATTCATTTGCTGCACTAGGAAACAATGCAGCTCCCTTGGCAACACATCAGCCACAGACAGGAGTTAGGTAGAAGAGAGATTCAAAGCCAGTCTCCTAATTGACTTTTTGAAGTCATAAGCCATTTGTAGCTATAGCAGTAATGGCAGTAAATAGATCGGTTTGGGGACAGTAGAGAAAAAAGTCTCCACCAGCAATCTTTATTTCAGTGAATGCTGGAACACTTCAAATGTTTTCTGAAGATGTTCAAGAAGAAGCCTTTCTTGTTTTGCTTTAGTAAACCACTCTGCTAGTCAGACCTTTGAACAAAAAATTGCAAAGTTTTGATATTTTAAAAGGTTAAGACTTCTGGTTTTTTAAACCCAGTAATTTAATCTCTGTGTAACAGAAGATTATATTACCCTGGAAGAAAATTCATTTGTTTAGTTGGGAAGAAGTGACCTCATTGAATATGATTCACTTATCTGTGGGTTTAGGTGAGCAGCCTTTCTTAAACTGATCAGGAGAACAAGGTGTTCAGCTGGCTCTGGAAAAAAGAAATAAAACGTTGTTTTCTGAAAAAAGGTGATGGCTGTTTCTTTTTGCGGAAAATGTGAAGTCTAACAGGTGTAAGGCAGAACAAAATGAACATGAAAGCAAGAACGCATTTCCATATGCTATTTTGAGATCTCTGAGAGAGACTGAATCCACTTCCACATGGAAAAACAGCACACACATACAGAGTGGGATATTTCTGTTCTCCAACCAAGACGCATATCTGTTCAAGGGGATACAGAAATACCGAACTATACTTTGAATTCCTGGGGCAAAACACGAATATCAGGAGCTTGACATCCTGCAGTCAGCAGCACCCATGAGCACCATGACAGAGCTCCCTCTTGGCTGCTCCCTCATCTCTGTGACCCAGGGGAGATCCCTCTGACCATATTTCTTCCTCCTCTAGCTGCCACTTCACCTCTGTGCTGAAGAATCCATGTCCAAGGTCAGATTTAGGGTCCTTTTGGGTTGCATTGACATATTTCTCAGCTGTGCCACAGGATCCTGTCTACTGGCTTCCAACTCTGAGATACCTGACTTAGCGATAGATGCAAATTTATGGAAGATTCTATGTCCTGGATCCTGAGACGACTAAGGCAGAAGAAGCTTGTGGGCGAGTCAAACTCTAAGGAGCCCAGTTCCCACAGTGAAAATCACTGCTGCAATGGAGGTACATGGTTCTTTACACCATGCATGGGGAGAGCCAGACATCCAGCAGGACAATGCTGAGACATCACCACGCTGAGAAGGGAGCTGTCACATCTAGCCAGGAGGAAATAACAGGAAAATAATGGGACTGCAAAGCTGACTAACTTCTAAAGCTGCAATAACAGCAAATCTCAGCTGCACACCTCTTCCTGGAGCCAAATCTTTCAGCCAGGTCAGTCACAGCACAGTCACAACTGTCCAGAAGGAGACATTATCTTATGCATTCGAGATACCTTGGCATACCCATGAAAGGGATGACAAAGAAAAAAAAAAACAAGACTAAAAACCCAAGAGTCCAGATTGCTGTAGAGCATTGGATATAACACCAGGTGTCATCCAGGCAACTGAAGCTGACCCCTGTGCACTTCAGCACACCAACCAACACTGCACCGGTCCTTCAGAACAATCCCTTGAGGGCTAAAAGCCATGGACTCATGAGCCCACCATGTCTTTCAAAACTGCCTCAAAGACTGAGGTGTTCCTGCCAAGCACAGCCCTTCAGTGCTGAGTGAAGAGCTGCTGGCCTATGTAGAGGATCGATTTAATCCCTCTGGTGACTGGGACAGGTATTTTGAGCTGGCATTACAATAAATACACCTTACTTCGGTCAGGTTTAAGCTGATTATTCAGTGGCCAGCACCAACTCAAGGCAAGATCAGAACAAACTACAGTAATTTCCACTCTGTCCTTCTTGGTTCCTGCTCAGGTACGATGTGTAAAGCAGCACTGCTAGCTGGACTGGTGGGAGCCTCTGCCAAAACCAGCATTACTGAACATATAAGCTTCAGTTACTCTGTCCATACAGAGGACCAAATTCCGTGAGTTTCACGTAATGATGGAAATGTCACCAATGTAAGGCTGGAATCACAGAGTAGAACCTATTCTCCCTGTATTCAGCAATGCCCATAAGCTCCTGCCATGCAAACTGCTGGATTTACAAGGGTCAGTGTGTTCTTACAGGCCCTAAGAACGCTGTTAATAGCGCAGCTAAGCAAAGATGAGAGCTAGTTGTTGCTAAGAGGCTTCATCCCAGTTTCCCCTTCTTCCTCATGCTTTCCTTTCCACTTGGCAGTAGCTCTAGATTCAGCAATCAGTCTCTGGGCAGACAGGGGAGCGCCAGCACCAGGAAAGCGACGTGAGTGCAGGAAGAGCCACAGGAATGTCGCTTTCGGGGACAATTAGCAATTAAATCAAGTCACCCACAGCATCAAATTGCACTGCCGGAAATGGCCTCAGACCTCTTCCAGTGCAACTTTCCTTTAACCAAAAGCACTGGCGAAGTGTCTCATCTCGTTCCTATCCCAGTAGGTGGATGGAGGTTCCTGACTGCTGCTGCCGCAGGCAGAATAAACAGCAGGTTTCAAGTGTGATGTAGCTGAAGAGCACTTGTTTGTGCAAGAGGATTTTGGTGATATTATTTATCACAGGCATTTCTCACTCCCTGTTTACACATCTTTTTAGCTTCCTCAACTTACTTGTGAAGGCATTCCAGAACAATCAACAGAGGATGTAAAGCTGATAGCTTATCACCCAGGCACCATGAAGACACATGCATCCTGATATATATCAAGATAGAGGAAGGAAGTGATTTTGTCCTCTGGAGTGTGAATGCTGGTGCTCTACAGCTTGCAGAAGCCAGCACATGTGAAAGATTTCCAAAGGCTGGTGAGTAATTCAGTGCTGACTTTTTCAGCTGTGTGGAAAACTACAAACACAGCAGCTCTGCCATATTCGTGAAACGTAAAATGAAAAGATATTGATGGCTGGTATCTGCAGCTGGGTTTGTTCTGCTATTTAGGTCCTATTTCAAATGGAAAAAATTTAGAACAATATGTTAATGCTTACACTGACAGTATTCACATATCAGGACTTGGACTATAGACATACAGAGCAATTCTGCCTCAATTATTGTGCTTCTGAAAACATCCTACAGGAAAGAGATGGCAAGGCAGCCTGCTCATGTTCAATAGCTTTAGATACACTGGATTTCATCCTGATTTTATCAATCTAGAAATGAATAAAAAAGCTATATCAAATAAAAAATATGGCTGTTTAGAGTATAGTATTTAACAGGATATTAGAATGTTGCAGTCTTTCCTTAATGCCTTCCTGGAGTTCTTAAATAAACATCCAAATTTCTAGGTCTTTGTAAATCCATCTAATACCTTGTGTCTCTGTTCACTCTTTTTTCCTTTCTCTAGAGTGTAGAGTTACATGCACAAATATTCAAGTGAGACCAAGTCTGAAAATCATCTAGGCCCACAGCAGCCCTGAAACATTAATGAGGAACTGTAGTCCTTTCCCCAGACCTTGTAAGATAACTAACATGTCAAAATAAAAATGCCTTATGCTGTAAAGGCAGAGATATAAGAGAGGGCCAAGGACTTTCATACCCCCAAAAGGAACAGAATCCTCCATGCAGGGGGCTCCCACAGGTTTCAAATGTACTCCTTCAGCTAGTGTTTCCTGACTCTATGTGCTCATATTAAACACATCACCTTAAGGTCTTTTTTGAAGGTTGAGATCAGAAATTTGTTATACAGCTCACTGTAGAAGAATGGCTTGTTTCTCGAGGGCATTCGGAATCCCTAGAGGGTCTGCAGGGCCTGCACAACCAAGACTGATGCTCACGAACTAACAAAGAACAATACTGATATTTAGAACTAACAAAGGATAATAGGGGTATTTAGAACTAACAGAGAATAATAAGTTTATAGAAAAGAATAATAGCCCCTTGAGCCATATATCCTTGGGGAAGTAGATACAAATATATTATCT
>VZTH01018809.1:0-36262 GCA_013397815.1 Aleadryas rufinucha
CCCGCCGCCGCCGCCGCCGCCCCACGCGTGGTGCGGCCCCCGCGGGCCGCCCTGGGGCTTGTAGTCCGCGCCGCCCCGCCGCGCCGCCGCCACCCGCCCCAAGGAACTACACGTCCCAGCAACCCCCGCGCCGCAGACCTGCCCCACCTGCCGCGGCCGGCGGCGCCCGGCAGGCGTTCCGCGGAGGATGAATAAGCGGCGGCCGCGGTGGCGGCAGAGGTGCGGCAGCAGTGGTTCTGGTTCGTGTGTGTCGCTCCCCGGCACGGACCGCCCGCCGCCGGTGCGCCCAGGGAGGGCAGGGCTGCGACATGCCGTGTGGGAGCGGGCAGGTGCTGCCCGCCCGTCTCTGCCATCCCGAACTCGTTTGGTTTCGGCCTCGAAAGGACTCCGTCAGGAGGTACCAGGCCTTGGGCGCTGGGGCTGCTGCCACAGCTTCCCGCTCCCAGCCCATGCCGCTCCGGTGTGCCGGTGCCCACGCGTGGAGCTGGGGCTGCGCGCCGAGCAGAGCCTCCCCCAGCCGCCTGTGCCCTGTTACGGCACCTGCGGTGGTTTCTGCTCTGTCATCCCAACCACGCTGCGGGCAACTGGGATCGCAGGTAGACAGAGGGCATTCATGTCCTTAACTCAAACAGACAGACACACAGGAGAGAGCAAATAGTTTGAAGCAGACATCGCAAGATCATAGTGACTGAGATGGGAAGACACCTCTGGAGGCTGCCTGGTCCAACCATCTTCGTCAGGCCGGGAGAGATGCTTATTGCTGAGCCTTGGCAGGCGTGGCTTCAAAGCCATGCCCGCTACTTCCACCCTCATGCTTTGCTCCCTAATGCACAATTAAGCGTGACATGATAGAGCTGCGTCCCTCTAACCATGGGGATGTTTTTTTAAGGTGTGATGGGGATCTGATGGTTAGTGAGGGAAATTTTCTCCCAAGAGTTAATTTGATAGTGAATAGACACAGTTCAAATATGCAGGGACAGGATACTACTGCATAATGTCTCTCGCATTAACCAGTGCGGTAACACTGCCTAAAAAACCTGAAATCCTTAATGGCTCAAACGCAAAACAAAGAAGGATGCTGCTGTGTGGCCACCATCAGATTCCCTGTGCATTTATACATGTATCAATGTGAGATGTGTATAAATGTGAAGATGTCATTTTTTGGGCTCTCCTTGGTAGGACTAGGCAGGTCAGGGGCATCTGCAGTCCAGCACAGGCAGTGAAAGGGTGAAAGATGGAGAACATGGTAAAGCCAACAGGCAGCAAGGCTAGGTATGAAATAATGGACTGAAGAACTCTGGAAATCTAGATTAGTGGTGGGAGACTCTTACCTAGTGGCAGTGGTTGCCAGTACAAGCAAACTCCAAGGGAACAATTTCACAACCTCCAGTTGCAATCAAGCAGTGGCTGTTGCCAAAAGAGGTGGTCACGCGTCCTCACGCTACCCTTGACAGCACCTCTGTTCCCCTTTCCTTAGGCAACTCTCGACACCTGTCTGACCCAAGACCAAACTAATTTAGAGAACAAACCCTGCAGAAAGCTAGGGAGTCACAAACCCACTCCCGATGGGGTCAGATCAGTGCACACAGGGACAGGGATCAGCCTAATCAAGAACTGGTGCTGTTCCCACAGAAGCAAATGACACGCCTGAAAGCCAACAGAAGTCAAGCCATCAGTTTAGCTACATAAAAAGATGGGAAACCGTTCCTGAACCTGTCTGTCCCTGAGGCTCAACAGAGTTTGGGGGCTGTATAATGTCATCATCAGCCTCAAAAACATCAGAGCAGTCTCTCTGTAAGGCCAGGAAGAATAGCCACCAGATTTAATGTACTGCCCTTCTCCCTCCCTACTGCTGAAAAGCACAGCAGTGAGCTTTATCTCAGATACTGGATTTAATATTTCATTGACAAAGCTCTCCAGAATGTAATTTACTTTTTTCTCATGCCACGCAAAATATGAATGAGGTCCAAACAGTATGAAACATGGTTTGCCACAATAACTACTAAACACATTGTATCCCCAAAGTGAAACTTGCCAGAAACTCTGGCAAGAAGGATAAAAAGTAAATAATATCCATAATAACTGCAGGGATCTGTGTTGTGCTAAGAGGTCCAAGATAACTGGAAGGCCTTGTGGCCAATTTTCTGGAAGCCTGAGCTCATCAATTTACTTCCCCATAACTCAGTTCCTTTATCTGAAAAACATAACAATATTTCTGATATTTTTTCAAAGAGCTCTGGAAAAGTACTGTGCATGGGCAGTTCATGTAAAATTATTGTATTAGGCAATACAGATGGAATACAAGTATATCTAACTTAGTATCTGACATTTTTCTGAAAGGAAGTGTTAAACATCCTCATTTTTCTGAATGGGAAGTGTGATCCTCTATTTTAATTTCAAGTTTTGTGACTCTCTTCAGGATGCCTACTTCAGTCTGCAGTGTTTTCCAGTATTAAACTTTTGTTGCATGCATGCAACATTTTACAGTGAAAGAGCAAAAACTGGCATGGAAGAACATATGAAGATTAAAAAGCAGTGAGAGGAAATCCACTTCTCTTTTAAACATTTACTCTTGTGTAAAGTGTATCCTTTGCCCTACACAGATCTAGGGGGGGAATCCTGATACTGTTGCCAGACCTGCCTCTCTTACCCAGTTATTCCAAAAAGTGATTGTTTTAGTTCTTCAGCAAATTGTTTAATAAAATATCACAGAATGCATTTATGGGGGCAGGTCTTCAGTAAGCCTAAATCCTCATAAAGTGTTTATTTGTTGTCACTTATCAAAATCTTATTCCTTGTCCTTAGTATCTGCACTGTTTTTAATATTTTGAAAGTTCATTTTAAAAGGGAAGCTACCCTGAGATGACTGGACTGAATTAATGAACTCAGAAAAAAGCAAAAAGCTCTTGCTGAATCTCATAGTCTTCAATCAGTATCCCTGAAAAGAGATCACTTTAGCATTGCCTGTAATCCCACAAATCCAGGGATTTTCCTATTTCTTTGTAATATGAGGATCATAAATTGAGTAATCCCCACTTCTTGACTTCACACACAAATGTATCTGGCAATGTCAAGCCTTCAACAGCAGCAGCCGTTTTCTAGGCTATTGCCTGAAAACTAACAACCAACCAAACTGATAACGAAACTGACCCTTCTTAAAAATTCAACAAAACTTCTGCTTTGACAGTATGTTGAGCTTGCTATGTTAAATATAAGTAAGTAAATACTCTCTACTTCTTATCTTCTGATCTCACTTTCTCTAAACCCTAAGGTCACATGCAGCCATAGGCAGAAGGCATGTCAGCTATCCGTGATCTGTCAGGAACTGATAAGACCTGGGCTGGGTTCCTGGGAAGCAGCGTCACAACTTAGTTCTCAGAGGTGGCAAGAAGGGAGATAAAAAGGATGGTTGGTCAGAAATAGCCAGTGGGATGGTTTTCCTCTGAAACAGAGCAATTTGACAGAAAGGAGCTGTTTCACCAAAAATAAATAACGAAACTTTAACATTCATAAATAGCACTGAGTTTGTTTTCTAACTGTGCTGAGAGGGAGGTCAATGGTAGGGAAAGAGCTTGGAGGACTCACTGCTCTTTCTTTTAATATTTCTACTTTGTAATAAACATTGCCAAAGCATTTCAAAACCTGTTTTCTCTGGATAGAAGAGATAACACCTTGATTTACTGCCACGTAGCTTAAGACCAAAGTTCATTAATCATTTGATAAATTCACTGTCTTAAGGCCAAATTTGGCTTTTACTATATCTCTGTGAATCTGCAATAGCTTCATCAAAATCAATGATTTTGCAGCAATCTTTAAGTCCTGATAATGAAGGGAATTACCACTGTGGTTTACTTCAGCAAAAATCAGCTTTCAGGAAGCGGCTCTCAACAGGCAGAGTAGCTGGAAGACTGTAATTCTGCCATGTACTCCTCTTGCTTCCCCTTTCCATTAATGGATAATATCAGCAGCTTATAGAGTATGCCAGGATGTGAGGGCTGAGCCAGCAGATGAGACCAAAGTGGCACAAAGAAGGGCTTTGCAGAAGGCAGGGCTGAAAAAAAAAAAAAAAAAAAAGGAACCAACAATTCAGATAGAAGGAACAATGCCAGAGAATGGCTGAGAAAAGCTTGTAGGATAATTTAGATGTAGGTTAGCTGCCATGGCAACCATGTACTAAATTACTCCACTTCTGTGTCTCTAAACCTGCCAGCAGCTAATTTTGTTTGTATGTACTTCAGGCTTTAAAACAAATTAATCCACCTTAAAACCATGAGGGATTGCAAATGAAGTGTAGATACTGGGACTGCTGTGGGGTGCTTGGTTTCAACATATAGAAAATAGAGAGACAAAAAAATAATAGCCCTTGAAAATTCTGATTTCAGTAAGTGGCTAAAAAATACATAATTTCTTTAACATTCATAGCAGGCAGTTTTAACTCTGCATTTGAACTGCTTTGCCCTGCACATATTTATCAGGTCAACTTGACAACTTTACCTCGAATGTGTTTGTAAGAAAAGAATTGGTCTTAGCAGCAGCTCTGTTTATTTTTCACTGCAGGAAACTGCCATGTTATAAAAAGAATAAGACATTTTCTTTTAATCCAGGATTCTTTGGAAATGTGGTAGAATATTAGATCCCTGAGGAATAGAAACAAGGCTATCAAAGAGCATGCTGCAAGGCACATGCATATTATTAGTTACTAAGAATAGTCCATTGCTGAGTGTGAGTGAAAATATCCAAATGCATTCCCTTGATAAGTTAAGCATGTATTCCTCTCTCTGGGTACACGCCAAAGTGTCCTCAAATGGAAAAAATAATGTTATAATAGCCTAACCTCTGCTTCCAGGCCATATATATGTAATCCTAGAGGAACACAACAGAGCCTTCACAACACCTCTATGGAGGAAGCCCACAGACCATTATAGCCATTGGACTCCTCTTGTAAGGTCCATAACAACACTTCAGAGTAGAAAGAGGTCAGTTTTTGATGTTCCCACTGAAACTTGGTGAACATCATTGAGATGTTCAGCCATTAGTTGAGAGGCATTAGGGCTTGACCCCCCAAAATCAACAGGAATCTTTGAATCAACTGCACAAAAAGCTGTGGTCAGTGCCAGGAGATTAGTTCACCATCCCTCCATCATCACATCCCTCTACACACTGTAGAGTGTGGTATTCAGTAATCAGGGCCTGCCTCCAGGCAAAATGCTGGGTAGAGATTTTTATTTTGATGCCAGTTTCCTAATAGCTTCTCCTTTATGGGATTTGTCTTAAGGTCTTCTGTGTTTGAAAAATTGAAAACAGTTCTCAATTCTATATTATGTTTTCTTGGCCAAAATTTAAGATAATAGCCCTTAAATACCACATATGAAAAACTAATCCAAATACTTATGTTGACCACATTCTCCAAGAACATTCAGTTACACTGTGAGGCCCTTGCACTGTTGCTTTTGCTAGTGGCTCACTCTTGATACAAGTGTTATCATCCAGCATTAAATATTTGATTTTTCTTGCAGAGTTTTCACTTGGTGTCATTATTTTAGCCTGTTGCAGTTATCTGACTGTGGCAGCAGAGTTGCTCCAAAGTTGCTTCCAAGCTATGTGGTTACCCAGAAATTCTGGCTGCAGTGCATCTGGGATTCAGCATGTCCAGGACACTTCATTGTGCTGTCTGGGAGTGGTCTGTAGCACAGCTAGGAGCAGGAGATGAGTGGGAAGCAGAGCACGGAGCATGCTTACAGCCCAGAAACCTGCCTCTTGGAGTGTGTAGGTGTAAACCCTTAAGATGTTCTCAGGTTATGCAGCAAACTCAGTGCCCCTTGCCTGCCTGCCTTCTGCAAGTTATAGTTTAAAATGTGTTTTGTCTCTGAGTATATGGCCACCTGAGACACCCTGGATCAGTATGATTGCAACTACTCTCAGCTATGGGTGAGTACCTTTGTGGATGGGAATCATGTCAAGATCAGGAAGTAGTAACAATGCCAGGACTTCTAATTCTGCTGTTTGAAAATACCTGTTCTTCTAACATCGTGTCCTGCTGAGCACTGTGGCTCCTGAGGAAAGTCTCCACTGCTGACAAACCATCCCACTGGTGTGACCCATTAAGTACAGATGGACACCCGATGCTGATACGTAAACTCGTGCTCCACTGCATGTGGTGTAAATTCATGGTCATTAAACCAAAGATATTTTCAGACATTATAATATCCCATATGCCTTGTCTGGCACTACAGGCACAGTCATCAGTAAAGTTGTGTCACAGAAGCATTACTAGTGTGGGATGGCTACTGTTTGCTTTCACGTTGGCAGTTCATTGGTCTTCTTTTCAATCAGTGCCTCCTTCCAAGGGAAGAACTACTGGAACTGCTGATGCTGTCTTCTCTGCTTACACTCTGCTCTCTAAGCTGATGTCTGTCTCTTTTTGCATCTACTGGACACCTTGCAGTTCCAGGAGATATTGCTACGTCTGTCTCTGAGCTCTTCAGGTGTTTCTGTGATGTTTTATTGTGGTATTTTGGACTGTCAGTCAACCCCCATGCTAAAGCACCAGAACACCCAGTAAGCTTCTAAGCTGTCAAGGGTTAATCCAGGGTCTCCTTGTGGTCTCTTCTGAGGTTTTTTTGTTTGTTCTGAATGCTTTGGTCCTTTGTCTGGGACTTGAGACATTGGTTCTCAGGTTGTATACCTCTATGGTTTCACTTTCCTTTGTTACTCCAGGTTAGACCTACTATCTCAAACTGTTCATTTGACATAAGGATATAAGAGCAGCTATTCTAGGCGGTAGCAAAGATCCCTACAGCTCCATCTTCTCTCAACAGTGGCAAGTAGTGGATACCTATGAGAAACATGGTGAGTTCAGAAAGTTCCTTCCCCTTTTATATCTTCCAGTTTCTGGCAACCAGCAGGTCAAGTTTGTGTGCCAAGGGCACACCCAGTCCCTGAACTGAATGTTAAGCTGGTGTTTTTGTGGTAACGTTTACAGTGACTGCAAGATCTTTTTGTTGAGTGGCAACTGCTCATTCAGAACTGTTTGCATTTATTAGGGCTGTATTTTTTTCATATGCACTCCTTTGTATTTATCAGCATTGTATTTTTCTGCCATTTTACTACCCAGTCAGTTGATAATGTGAGATCCCTGTGTTTCTTTCTCTGGTGGACTTTGGTTTTGACTGTTGGAAACAACTGTATCATTAGCCACTAACTATCTTTTCCAGACCGTTTGTGAATGTGTTGGACAATTCAGGACCTGACATGGCCCCCTGTGCTTGCCTTCCTCTTGCAAATTCCTTTAATTGTGAAAAATAATCAGTAGCTCCCACCTTTGTTTTTCATCCTCTAACCCATTACTAATTCACGAAGGGACCTTCCTTCAAACTAAGGCCTTCTAACAAACCTTTTGAGACTTGGGGAATCCTGTGAAAAGGTTTCTGAAAAATGCCATTATACGAATGCATTGTAAAATTGGGAAAATGGAGTGGGGAGGATGCTGGAGAGCAAGGAGATGTATTTGTCTCTGAGACCAGACAGTTTTTAGTCTTCCTTAACTTCCCCTTAACCTGAGAAAATAGTGTAGTGTTCCAGAGCACTACTTGTGAAAAGGCAGCATATTTCCATCGAAATCCATCTGGCAATGCTGATAACATGGGCTGAATGTTCAGCTTATTAGTAGAAAATACTAAGGGTTTTTTCATTTACTCATTTCTTTGGACCCAGTTTTGTAAGCAAGAATACTTTTGTCTCTTCATAGTGAACAATTGTTCAAAAAGAGTCAAACCCACTGGGAGGAAATGCAATAGTCAAACTCCAGATAGACTTGGGTAGGGTTAATGTAAGTTTATACTGAAGTCCATGAAGGCACAGTCAGGGTTTGCATTTTTACTGCCTAACAGGAACAACTTATGCTGCCAGTGAAGTCAGCGTAGCTTAGTCACTGATTTCAGTAGGAAAAGAAACACCATTTGTCATACAAGATTCACTTGACCTATCCTTTTGTAAATAATGAAAGAAGACATTTCAGGAAATTTCACAGTGTCTTTTTTCATTTGATTATTATTCCACCTGCTTTGATGGTTACTTTATTTGTCATCTGTCAGAAAATGAAACTCATTTTATACTCTTAATATCCGAATAGAGCTATAATGCATGTACATGGGCTTGTATTTAGGAGTGGTGCCAACACTGAGTAATTTTAATATATTATATAGTTGATAATATCTGAACAATTATTCTACAATAAGTCACTATAGAAGTGAAGGTAGGTTTCCTGTGTGGCTTACAATATTATACTAAAATACAAAAGAAACCTGACTGGGTTTCAGTTATGAAATAATAGATACTGAGCCATTTTCAGGTTTGCTCCATATTGCCAAAGTATTTAAACAGGTGTGTTTCACAAAGTTTGTGAAACAAAAGCTCACCTCAAAGCAAATCAACATTAGGAAGCAAAACCAGTGCTGAGTGATAGTGCTTAAAAACTGAGAAACAAGAGTGGTTTTAAAAAGCAACTGAAAAGGAGCTTTGATGTTTTTTTAAGCAGTCCCCTATACTCTAAAAACATGTTAGAGTTTTTTGTGATTACGTACAAGACACTGCATTTTATATCAGTGGTAATTCTGTAGTTTGAATTATACCTATCAAACATTAACTATTTTATTGTAATATGAGCATGCCAGCAGTTTTTGATGATTAAGAAAACATGCTTATAAACCTAACTGCTAAAACCCATTATTTTTTGTCCAGAGCATTACCTTGTGTGTACAAATGGGGAAGAAGGGCAATAAACCTGAAAGCCTTGTGAATTTCACTTGACCAGCAATTATCGTTATGGTTTGTAGAGACAGGCAAACCCCTTTGCAGCAAATGCAAGGGTAGGCCAAATATTGTCTGCTGAATTCAAATGATATCTATAATCAATATCTTAACTTGATGACAGCTGAGAAGGTACCTTTCCCTTGCACTGTGAGCTGAACACCTCCCATTGCCGTGCACAACGACAGGTGGCCATCCTCTGAAGCACAAGGCTCAGCAGTAGCACAGGCAGGAGTATTTGGATCAAAGACTGCTAGCAGAGGCAGAGGTGGATAACGTGACCTGAGGAGAAATTAAGAAAATCTTAAAAATTCTGTCTGATTTTATATAAGTCCCTAAAACCTTTAATTCATTTGAATTCACTGACGGCAAATCCCTTCGTGCCTTTAAGTGTACAGAAACCTTGTGACAGCAGGGCTTGCATTGTGTAGCTCTCTGACATGACTTAGGAAGATAAGACATGAACAATGGGGAGTTATTAACATGAATGATTTTCCATGCAAATTGGAAGCACTGCAGAACAATAAGATGGCTCTGGCTTAATGGCATCAGATTTTCTGCAGAGTTGAGTATAAAATATCACAGTAAGAAAGAAATAATGGAGTCAAAAGCTGCTAGAACAAAACTGCTTTGAAAAATTAGCTCGGGCAGGTGGACCACAAGATCCCTTTTCCTGGAAGGGTTTCCAGAGATTCAGTGCCCAGAAAACATGCCTGGAAAGCTAGAGCTAAAGAAAAAGCACACATTTTCCAAAGCTGAAGAAGTTTACAAATACAATGCATTAATCTAAACATATTCACCAGATTCACCTTCATTCCACACCTTGGGGTCAGCAGGATTATGACAGATGCATTTCCATCTCTATTAATCAGATATGTTGCCTCCTTCAATACAGGAAACAGAGAAGCAACATAGAAAGATGAGCAAGTTAACTTTCCTCTGTGTCTCTTTGTGTGTTGCCGTATTCAGGAGGAAGGATGTAGGAAGGAGGAGGGCTGGTGGAAGATGTTCCTTGGGGTGGGGAGTTGCTGGTCTGGCTTTCCCAAGACTCTGTTGCATGTGATACTGCTCGCTGCTGAGCAGCAGAGCTGGTGCTAGTCCGGGTGGCAGTATCATGTACTGGCTGAAATACCAATCCCAAGAAGATCAAGGGAAAAACGGTTCTTTCAAAAGATAACAGCTGTTCCACTCCCTGGCTCTTCTGTCCTCTCCTTGCTGAAGCCTCCTCCACTTACACACACCCGACACCCGTGGGAGTGATCCAACAGAAGTGTTTCCATTTGACATTTTGGTGGACAGTCTATGGAGCAGCAGGATGCTGTCTGAAACAAGCAGACCTCTTTTGATTTATTCACTCCAACAGTGGGGATAATTTTAGAGCACAAATGACAGGAAATAATTTTTTCTGCAGTTCATCAGGAAACAGAACAGGGCAAATCATCAGCTCTTGAGGAATAGGAGCTATGACATGCTGCCCATGCTGCAAATTCAGTGCTTCTCTAACTGTAAAAGGAATTCAAAATAGAACATTCATAAAAAGGGTTGATTTTGCTGAGTCAAATCAAACTACTGTATGTCTCTGTGTTCAAAAACTCCCAATGTAGTTTATGTTCTATTGGAAACCAAAAGGTGACAGTCAGCCAGTTCCAGTCCATCAAGTGCAACATTGCCTGCAATCAGCAGAGCTGTATCACTTGCCCCTAAGTCTGAAAGGTTTCCAACAAATTGCTGACATGGAAGAGGTCACTTAACCATTTCTAGTACTAGGGAAGGAGGGAGGGAGAGATGGAAGGAACGATACCCTTAGAACAAGATTGCTGTATGTTTGTGGTTTGGAAGTCTACTCTGCTGCTGCTGCTGCCTCTGTGAGCCTTTCTGTGGTTACAGGGAGGATTTCAGTCTCTGTGCACCTTCTGGCACACTTGGCAGTCTAACACCTTCAATGCATACTTGATTCTCTACTGAAAGTGTTGATGCTAATTCTTAAAATTAAGAAGCTGTTTTCCTCTGCCCATGTGAAATGAGAAAGTGTAAATTCGTTTGCTTGTCAATTTCTGTTGCAGTGATGAATCATCACTCAGTACAACAACTTTTGTATTTTATACATAGGTTTTTTGCCTATGTAGTAGCAAGATTACCCTATTTCTGGAGTCTGATAGCATAAATCCAACCAGATCTCTAAAGTCTGTGATGGCTTCTTTCCTTCTTGAAACTTTTCTCCAGAATATCATATTATGTTCCTTAATATTTTCTATGCAAACTCATCACTTTCAGAGTGACTGGAATGTAATGTGACACAAAGGGAGTGCTCCTGTATACATTGAGTCAAGGTGTGAAAGTCCTTGCTGCAAAAGACTGAACTTTTTCATGCAGAACTGAAACAAATATCACCTCCGTTAGTTGGTCACCTAGCTGCACCAAGGTAAAATCAGGGGAAAACCCCTTCTTCAATGCAAGTGATGATGACAACTGTTCCTACAGAAGGTGGAATTCTTCCATGGTGACTTCAGAGCAGTGTCAGAATTAAACTGGCCTTTAGCTCTTCTCGGCTTTAGATCCAGATCTCTTTTTAGTGAGCCTTCAGTGACCCTCTTATGATGTTAGTTTGGTGGCTGACCAGAGGAAAGGTTGCCATTTCAGCAAAAATGCGGGAGAAATGGTGACAGTTGTGTGGGCAGCAGCAAAGTCAGAAGCACTACACTTCTTGGAAATGAAAGACAGGCTTTGAAGCTACTTCAAGATTAAGAAACGGGAGAAAACTGTCCAGTTCCTGAGACCAAGCACCAGCCTTAGCTGCATCCAAACATCAGCTTGACTGGCATCTCACCTTGAAACACAACTACGCTCACTGGCACTTTGGCAGTGAAGCCTACATGCACGAACTTGTGAGGAACTAATATACACTCCAGCAGGTAAACTAAACTTAGACAAGGTGCATGTCCCTCCCTAGGACCTGAAATGCACTACTTCTACTATAAATTTTACTTAGCAGTTGAATAAACATCCAGGATGCTGTTTAGCTGTAAGTCTGATACATGCTTTTCATTCTTGCTGTGTGCCTGTGATATTCAAGCTATCATTTCATTATTTTGTGGCCCTCTGAGACACCTTTTGATAATAAACTAGTTCTGCCTTGCCTTGGGCAGGGTGTCACATTGCCTGTGGCATAGAGGTGAGGAAACTGAGTTGATCTGGCACCTATACAAGTATATGGCATTACTAGTTGTGCAATGTAACTCTCACTCTCAAATATTATTACTTTACTAGTTGTGCAATGTAACTCTCACTCTCAAATATTATTTCTTATGCATTTTTTCCATCACAGTTAATATTCTGAGTAGTTTCAATTGTCATCTATGGGTAGAATTTTCAAAACCGCAAAGTGTCAGCCTAACTCTGCTTTCAAAAAAATTGACAGTATTTTTATTGACCTTGAGTTTGGGTGATCGTTGTGCACTATAAAGCATTTCATCTTGTATTAGCCAAAAAGAACCTCCAAAAGAAGACCCACTGCTGAAAGCATTTGGCTAATTAAATCTTTCTTTTTAATTCTGTCTCTGATTCCCCAGAATATTTTAAACATTGGGAAAGCTATGTGACCATGAACATATCAGACAAATGGGAGCAAAAACCTGGTTTAGAAATGTGGACAGGTCATCTATTGAAAGGGATAATGTCTGCAAAATCACATAAGAATTAATGGTCTATCTACCAATGAAACTAAATTTTAACTTTTCTTATCCCTAGAGCTCATAGGAGTGTTTTAGAAAAGTCTCAACTCTTTCTGTACCATACTTCAAGGTCTTATACAAAATTGCTTTTGACCTGCCGTGTCTGAAACCTCATTCACTGACAACTTCTGACACTTTGTCCTAATGCTGAAATCATCCTTTTAAAATTAAATGATTGTACCATTCTCCAACATCCTACACGGTCTTCTAGAGTTTCCCACCTGGTCATAGGGAGGGTGGTTAAGCACTCAAACAGGTGCCCAAAGAGATTGTGCGCAACCAAAACCCAGGTGGGCAAGGCCTGAGCAACCTCATCTGTCCGTGACATGCTCCCTGTTTTGAGCAGGAGCTTGGACTACATGACCTCCAGAGATCCCTTCCAACTTCAATTAAGTCTTGGACTCGATGATTTTGCTTCTTTTTCCCATGTCCCACTGCTAAGGGAGATCTCACATAAAAATGCAGCTATTCTAGCTCTGCCCTGCTGGTCTTGGCCTTTCACAATAATTTTTTCCTGGACCTTCCCTCTGCCTTCCTAATAAATACCCTGTTTCAGTATTTTCTCATGGTGTCTAGCCACCCAGCTTAAAGACAACACAGGCAGAACCTCAAGCCTTTCTCCCAAAAGCCTTCTCCACATTCTCAGTTCTCAAGACATGACTAACATCCTCAGTTCAGTCTCACTGTTAGGTATCATCTTTTACTTACCCAGTTTTGTAAGACTACATATTCAACCTGTATCTCAACACTGCAGTTTGTTCGTACATCAAATCTCTTACACTCATCCCTCCCTTTCAGTAATGAGGGACCTAAAATAGAGTTCCAGAGATGTGAGCTTTATATTAGTATTACATCTACTTCTATACATTGTTTTGTATATTTGGGGTTATTTGGTTGGGGTTTTTTCTGCACTTTTTGGTGACTCACTTGAGATATTCTACAGTTTCACAGATTTTTTTGCTTTCCATTTGTTTTTTTTTCTTTTGTTAGAAGACTTAATCTTCTCAGACAATTTTAAAAAAAGGTGATTTCTATTAACTATACTTAAGATTAATACCATGGTCTTAGCTCTCCTTCCAGTTCTCATGTCACATCTTTACTATTGGATGACAGGAAGGGTGGTAGGAGAGGTAGTGGATTTAAGATTCATAAAACTTTGTGTTGTTTCCTGCATTTCAGTAGGTCCATACTGCAGAGCTTCATATGAATTAGAAAGCACTGCTTCAGTTGGAATATATGAAGACTTTGAGACATCTAATTTACATTTTGAAAGTAGAGTTCTTTATTTAAGCCTGCCTTTGGTATCTATTTACCTATTGAAGTCTAAAGGGTAAACATAACCAAAAGCTAAAAACTGCACCTCAGCAAAGTGAGGATAACACAGTTTCCTCCCTCTTAATATTCTTCTGGGTATGACAATCTTAACATCTTTCCAGCAAGGAGTATATTTTATTATATGTTCCCAAGGCATAACTGGATATCTACTCTTTTGAATGAGTGGAGAGATTTAAAGAGAAATTAAAAACAAAACAAAACAAAACAAACAAACAAAAACAACCACCGACAAAATCAAAACCAAAAAAAAACCAAAAAAACCCAAAACCAAAACCAAAAAAAAAACCCCAACAAAAAACTAAAACAACCAAACAACAAAACACCACCAACAGGTTGTACCGCTTCAGCTTTTAGAGGACAGCCTTTTAAGAAATGCATCTTTTCTTATGCTTCAGCCTTTCAGAAGAGATTCCTACTTTCTAAGAAAATCAGTGAGAGTAACTTCTGTTATTTCATCTTGGTCCTGTAAGTTAGGCTAGGGAATGCAGCTGAAACTAAAATCTTCCATACAGTTTCTGTTTCCTGAGAGTATTTTTGAATATCAGGTGACATATGTGGGTGGGGGAACTTCAAGATTAGCTTTAATCAAATCTCAGCTTTTGCTGGAACTTCCCAAAGCCTTTCTCACCCTTTGCTCCTGACTGAAACATTTTGCTGGTTTTGGGTGCATTCCAATTAGAATTTAAAATACTTGATTTTAGTTTGTTGTCTTGAGATGTTCCAAGTACTCCCAAGTTTCATTTCACCATTCAGATCTATCCCTTTAGCCCTCTGTTGTGAAGCTAGCTCTCAAATGTTACCTCTGTATCTGAGATACAGACCACATTCAAATGAATCTGGTGATTTCCAGAAGACTTTTAATCTGAATAAGGAAGGAAAAATTGATCTTTCACCGCAGGCAATGAAGACGGAATTAACAAGACTGAAGCAAACTGAACTTATAGTGACAGCAGCTTCTTGATACCATTTTAGAAAGGAAAGATGAAATGTAGCTTCACTATGTTTCTGTGTAGAAATATCACTCATTCTAGCAGTGATCAGCAGAACTTTCTAATACAAGAGGGTAGGTTCATGAAGAAAGAGTTGGAGAGTGAACAAAGTAAATGCTTTTAACCATCTTTCTCATATGAAAAAAATATTAATAAAAGAAAAAGGCAAATGTAAACTTAGAGCTGGAATTTGTGATCAGAAAGAAGATACTTGTGGAAAGAAATTGATTTCACACAAAAAAGACCCAGCAGGAAAAACTGTTAAAATAAGTCCATACAGTTATTTAGTGTCTAATATAATGGGTCTCTTTTCTGGTTGAGAACTTTCAGGGTATCCTAGAACATGTACTAAATCATACCAGAAGCCATCAATTTCTTTCCAGTGATAACTGATTAAATACACTGTGATTTTCCTCCTCACTTTAGCTTGCCTTCAATTGCTCATGCCTTTTCTTTGGCTTTCTCCTTCTTCTCACCTCACAAGTATAAATTTTAATCTGCTTTCCTCATTTAACATCTTGTCTTGCCATCATGATCTTTTCCTATTCCAGCTCCTGGTCTCTTTTGCACTTCCTTGCATCCCTCCCCCTCTCTTTTTCTAACCTTTTCTTGTCTGTTTCTCCTCCCAACACAAATAACCTTGATTATAGTCTATTCTTAATTCTGCTACTTCTAGAGATTTTTCTCTCTCATCTCTGTTGGAATAAGATTTATTAGGAAGCAGATAAATACAATTTTTATCAATAAGGCAAAATGCCTAAAATTATGTCCAATATTCACATACAGGACATTGATAGACATGAGCAGTGTATTTTTCTCTTCAAAATCAGTGCAGTGTAAACATAGCTTTTCCTGCTAGTTTTAAAGTGTATTTTTTCTGAACTCTATCAATTATTTCTAGTTGTTACTTTCCAATATCTCTGTTATTTTTCTTTCTTTTCACTATGTACCGTTATTAGCTTGGGTTTGTTTTGATTAGTTTATATCGCATTGGTGAGGTTTTCAGGTTGAGTGGAGTTTGTTTTTTTCCAAAGCATCTTTTCAGGTTTTCTTTACACACATTTTTATTTCTTTCAACTAATTCATCCTCCACTACCAGTGTTTTAACTTAACTAACTACAGCTATTTCTTGCAGGCTTTATACTTGAAACATGGAAGAGCTTTCTTCTAGAATTATTAATAACATGGTCTCTACTTAGCAAATACACCTAATTGATGATTTTTGATACTCCCGATATGTTGCACATGGCACCTGTAAGCATAATGTCTGGAGCTGGCTTTTTAAATTACATCTCAGGCCTCCCCCAGTTCAGTTCCTGGCAATTGAGTTCAACTAAACTGTTTTCACCATAGTCTCTAGTGACTTCTTCTTAATTATAGCTTACAGTTCTAGCACCTCAGGCTTCCCGTTCTTGGTCTGCTGGTTGTTCTTGGCACAACTACATCATTTCTGAAAATTTCACACTCATTGACTTCAGGGTCTCCATTCTCTCCTGATTTTCCTCCACCCTCTACAACAGCTCACAAAGCTCTTTGGAGGCGTCTTCATTCCACCCCAGCACTGCAAAGAGGATGGAGTGTTCTGTCAAACCCTGGGTTTGGTTCCCTTCTCTTCTTCTGCCCCTTATCTCTGAATAATCACTCCCGTGGTGTACTTAACTTCATGCTCATTGCTTACAGATCCACATTTCCACTCTAGGCATGAATCATTTTAGCCAACAAGTCAGCCTGTCTTTCTGACAGCTCACTCTAGGTGTGTAATCATCAGTGTAAGCTAAATATGGTTAATTGTTCTCCCCCAGTAATTTCTTTTCCTAGCTTTGGCAACACAGTCTTGCACCATGCAAGTGTTTCAGCAAAGGCAAACTTTCTACATTAAGATTTTTTATTTCATCTCATTTCTTGAGACACCTCTTATCCTTGCTTTTTAAAATCATATGAAGTTTAACCCAACCAGTCTTCTCTCTGTAGGACCCATCACATACTGGGCCCTAATGTACTGACTGTGTGTTTGCTATTGGAATGCTGGGTATGAGAGGTCCTTTCAAATATCTCGTGATACAGCCACCTGTCACATTTTGAGATCTACACCTTTGCTTTCTTCTTTCACCCTGATTAGATGTGCCTTCATGTTTCCCTGTAAAATGCTCCTTTGTTGTGAGTCCTAATTATGCTAACAGTGAGATAATTCAAGTTCCTTCTTCCTTACCTTCCTGTGTTCCACTGTTATGTTTTCGAGTTAGTCTTAGATTATAAGCTCCAAGAGGAGAGAACCACGTTGGCAGCAAAGGGGTTTATGGTACCTGAGTAAAAATTCTAATTTTAATAGAAATATATAGAAATTAATAATATCTTGTCCTTGTTTTATTCTATGGTGCTGTATAGAGTTCCCAAATACTATAATCCTTCTGTAAATTACACATTTTCCAAATAAAAGCTACTTCTAAAGTACCCTGGCCAAGATTTGTAAATTCTTGCACATTTCAAGTAATTGTGTACCAAATTATATAGCTTAATCTTATTTACTTAGTAGAGCAGATGCATCCCATATTCCATAGCAGTCAAGTGAAATGAGTACATACCAACAAGTATTCTCAGTCTGGAAACCTGGGAAATCAATAAGAAATTAATAAATACAGTACAAATTAAGAGTTCTGAGAAGCTCCCTAACACATCTGAGCAGATTTATTTCAGAATACTTCTTTTATAAATCAGCATCCAGTGCATTTCAGAGATAATGTCTACATATGCCACTATTGGAATATGATATGAGGGCCAAGGGAAGTGACTATGCTGTTGCATGAGCAGGGAAAAAAAGGCTTTTTGCATATAGAGATTTATTTAAACAGTGAAGATTCTTGATCTATATATGAAATTTTATAACTGTGTAATTGGAAAGAACTGCTACAGAGGAATATCCTGAAATTGCTAGAAAATAAAAATGTGAATTGGTAACTAAAGAACATTTATAAATATACCATGTAACCACTTTACTATACAGAAACATAAAAAATTTAGGAAAAGGTGGCAATGATAGAAATAGCTTAAAGAGATAGAAATTCTGCATATTACGCAAAATTCTTAAGAAGCAGAAGTAATTTGACTTTTAGATTTTTTCTGAATTTAAATTAATGAGTTTGATTTCATTAAATGCTGTATGGCATGATATATTTAATGTAACACTACACTCATGCTGAGTGACACACCTGATTTGTTTAAGAAGGTGCCAAGGTAAGGGAAATAAAAGAAACCTGTGCTTTTTACCTTTTAGGGAAGTTCTTACAGGATCCAAAACTGATCAACATTTTTATCAACATTTGATTATTTCTTAATACATCTTCTGCTGTCATCTACCTTATAGTTTTCATAAGATGGGAAAAAAACAGCACTGTGCTTTTTCTAGTCCTTCATCTATAGTAAGATCAAACCACTAACACTTCCATTATCATTCAGCTAGAAAATTATATTTTGGTCTAAAGATCCTGTGAAAGAAATAGAAAAACTTCCTTTGGTTTGGATAGGTCGAAAATTACTTCTTTTTCTGAGTTGTTCTCATGGAACAAACTGCTTAAATGGAGACAAACTTATATATAGATTTTCACCCTAAACACAGCGTAGGATGATGTCCACAGTTAACTTGGTTCAGTGATCTGTAGTCATAATTGGACCTGGAAATAAACATGGAAAGAATGGATTCGATTTCTAGATATATTCACAAATAGCTGAGCTACACAGCCTGGTTCCTGTCACACTGTACCTGCCCATGGATTGACACATATATAGATACAGATATCTTCCCTGCATAATGTCTCACCAGTCTGTGACCCAATCTGGTACATGAAATTCCTACATCCCAACTAGTAAACCTAATAAGCTTTATTTTTTAATTCTGCAAATATCAGAGGCTTCCTCTCTTCTTCTTCATCTGATGAAATCTTGACATGTTCACTCAGCTTTCCCCCGCTGTATTATGAGGCAAAAGTTCCCATCACTTTCCACAACTTGCTTTCACCAGCTTTCCAAACTCGTTATTTCCAGGGAGTGGGACCAAGACAGCTGGCTTGTTTCACCATGGGACAACCAGTAGGCTTAGGTCTCAAGTCTACACGTCTTCCAAGTTCAGTTACATCTACTGGTGTGCGCTGAAGATTGCCTACAGAGATGCCTTAGTTTCTCTGAAGCAATTTCTAGGTCCTTTACCCCTCTCACCTCTTGTCCAGCTGCCTGGGACTCCCCCAGTTGTGGCTGAATGTGGATTTCCCCCTAAATGGGGAAGTTCCCCAAAAGAGACAGGACTCACAGAGAAATAAATGCAAGTCTCCAGTTGTACTGAGCACTGAAAAGATTCCCCAAGGGACTAACAGAGGGACAGTTATTTTCTTCCCATTAGCTACCTCCTCTCTGAATCTTGTGCTCACATTTCAGATAGAAGAAAAAAAACCAACACAAATAGTCTAGCAGAGCATGCATAGTCAGAAGCAGGGATTAAAAGGATCATGCATGCAGATATGACATTTCTGCCTGATACTGGTTTTGAGAAAATGGCCTGGACTTCTGGGAGCTTGACCTCAATAAAGGCTGAGGAAAACCTGAGGACCATATTCTACTCTATCACACTTCAGAAGGAGAGAGGAGAGATTAAACTCTCAGGAAAGCTGGAACAGGGACAGTTGGCCCATGTAAGAGCTTTCAGATCCAGCCCAAGATATCTCTGCAGGAAGTAACCAGAACAAGAGGGCAGGATAGGTCAGTCCAACTGACCTTGGAAAGGGTCTGACTGTGTCTGCAGATGCATTTTGTTAATGATGCTACTTTTGTGAAAATGCTGCCCTGTTGCTTAGCCCAATTACAACACATGAATCCAGTCCTACTTCTGGAAGAGTCAATAGGAGTTTGACATCAGTGGGATCATGAAAATTGAGATCCATGCTGCACCAGACATGGTTCTACTGCATTTAGTTTAACCTCACTGAAATATGAATCAGGGCAGAAGAAAATCTCTTCACTTGGTGTAATTTTTTCTCTAATATCTACTACTTTGAAACTTCCCCTTTTTTTCCACTTTATACCATGTTCTGTCCTCACAATTCACACACTTTCTATTCTCCATATTCTTCTTCTTTCATTTTCGTTTAATGATTCAGCCTCATCTTCTTTGGGGTCAAGAACAGGTTCACATGATATGATGCGTGAAACATGGGAGCATTTACAGGAACTTGGAAGCATTTCTCTAGGCATTCCTATCAAGAAAGGAACATTTTAAAACAGAATTTGGGGTGGGGTTTTTAGGATTTTTTTCAGATTAAGCAGTTTCACAGAGTGTCTTCAGTGGTTTCCCTTTGTAGAAAGAAAGAAACTAAAAATATTCATTGTTAAAGCTCAATGGTAAGATCTGAATAGTTTCAGAACAAACTTTAATTACCTCAGTGCTTTTTGTGTCTGACAGTGACATCTTTTGTTTACACTGAAGCAGTGCAACTAATAGTCTTTACTTTGGATTGTTGCTTTGAAGGGTAAACTTTGTAGCTGCAATTCAGTGGATGTACATTACACAGCATGAATTCTTTCACCCATAATTTCAGTTTTGCCTTTTCTCTTGTGTTAGTGATGAAATGAAAATTCAGACAAACACTGAAATTAATAACTTACATATTCTGTACCTGAATCAGATCCTGAAGCTTCTCACTTGACATCCCACTTCCTTTCTTGTCTCTACACTGCATCTTGAGAAAAAAATTTTCTTCTAGATCCTTATGCCACAGATACTAATCCATGCTAAGTTATTACTTTCTCCCCCTATTTTAAGAAGGCATGACTGAGAAAGAGCCATAGGGAAAAAAAAAAATCTGTATTAATAGTTTCCTGTGGGTGTCTGTCAATATATCTTGTCACAGTCTAAATCAGGGACTGACTTTTATGTGAAATATACGAAAATTAAAGAAATTAAAAATTAAGAACATGAATCTCAACAACTCAATTTTAATATTATCTTCTTTTGCATGTACAGATATTTTAATAGTAACTTAATTTCCAAAGAAAAAATTAACTTTATCAGTCATGTAACCAAAAATCCTAGAAGGTAGAAATGCTGGTCAGAGTAAAACAGTTATTTTGTTATTTTGCACTAAGAAACATTTTCACTTTTTAAAAAGACAATAAAGCACTAAAATGAATATCAGTTAGAGACTGAACATGACTTTACCCACACCAGTCTTGCCTAGAGAAATTTGGGTTCATATTATGCTCTCCTTCTCTTCAGATTGATGAAATGAGCAGTGAACAAACAATATAATGGAATATTTAGGCCCATGGCAAAGAAATATGACTCTTGTACTAGGTAGTGCAGCGAGATCAATGTGCAGGCATCCATGTCAAGCCTTTTCAACTGTAATCTGTTTGTAATCCCTCTCCTAGAGTCTTGCTCCATTGTGGATTTGAACACACCAAAAAGTCTCAGTGAAAAAACACCCGAGATCCAGGTGGTGATCATGCCAAATGGCCATGCCTTGGTTTACCTCAGTGAAAGATCCAAGTCAAGCTCTGCAAGAGCAATCAGAATGCAGCTTTTGGTTAGCCTGACACGCAGCCTAAGTCTACTGTTGCCACACCAATCTTTAGTACATGACTTATTTCAAACAGCTAGGCAGCAGGTTTGAGTACTAAATGCCTTAGCAAGAGTAAATTCTGCATGGTTTTATTCAAATATGCTTACATTATATCTTCAAATAACTTTGCCATGTGTAGCACAGTTATGGGTGAAACCAGCAGCTGCCTCTAGTCTAATGCCCCTATACCAAAACCGCTCAACAGATCTGACTCTTCTTCTCCACCATCTGCTGCTCTGTTCCCCTCTCTACAAGTCACCCTGTTCTAAGGGCAATTTCCCAGAGACCTCTGCTTCCCTATTCCTGATGTCCTCCAGAAGGCAGCTGCCAGTTGTCACCAACAAACAAGGATTTATTTTCAGACTTCAGACAGCTGAACCTTTCTTTCACCAGCCATGATGTGTTTCTTACTCTGGGAAACCAGTAGCTGTGGGGCAAGTGAAGAGTCTGCCAGATTTTTTGCCACTTGAACTCAAATGCAAAACCAGAAGAAACAGTCACCTTCTCCCCTTTCCTAAGTGGCCACACTGGACCTGCCAACTAGACTGTGCAAAGCATTTCTATCCACACAAAAAGAGTGGAAAATCACTACAGTGCTGTGCTATGTCAAGAAAAGGGACCCCCTTGCAGTTGTATGTGCAACTCTGCTCTGAAAACTTTTCTGAGTGGGAGTAGTGAGACAAGGCAGAAAGCTGGCTTAGCTCCTGAGAGTGCCAGATGGGCACTGGAGAGAAAGCTTGTGATGAGATGCAAGCCACAGAGAACAACTTTCCAGGAAGGGAAAGTCCCAGAAACTACAGGGAAAAAAAGCCTGTGGGAAAAGCAAGTCACAGTCTTTTCCAACCAAAATTAGCCTAACTTTAGGTATCATTGAACATTCAGTCTCTTGTTGTCCTGAAATACAGAAGGGAATGACCAACTACCAGATACAGATGGGGGTAACCAAGCAGCTTACATTTTCCAAAACCTTTGAGATAATCTATATGCCTTTCCTCCATGCCCAAGCCAAACATCTTCTAAAGAAATTTCATTGGCACTCTAGGGCTCACACAAACTATTTGCTATTGATACAAACATCAGTTCATCTACTTGTTGTAGCAGGGCCATAGTGATTTTCAAATCACTTCAGATAGGGAAACACACTAGATAATGACAGCTATTTAAAGAAACACCACACCATTTCTACACACGAACCAGGAAGCAGATTCCTCCTAGCACACAGAATGAAAACAAAACCTTCCACAGCAGGGCCACTTCTATTTTCTTTGCTGTCATCAGTTTGTTGACTGGTCCCTGAGAAACTTCTCTTTACAACATTGCATTCTGCTGTCATTCTATTACCTCCCACTCAAAACCTGGAGGAAAACACAAAACGATTAAAGATGATCTCAAATTTGTGGCATTTGCAAGATATCCAAAGCTGTTTAGCCACAGACTTCCTCTGAATAGTGCTGGGCAACTTGTTTCGTCATTGTGCCAAGTCTAATGCAAAAACAATTTATTTTTCACCAGAGTACAGTAATATGAAATACTATGCTAGTGGAGTAATTAGGATATCATAAAACAAACATAAAATTTTGTTTACAACCTTTTATGTGCTCTTCAAAGAAAAAGTCCAGGTGCAGGGAAGAGGTGCTGCCCTGCACTGGGGGCCGAGTAACATTTAGCAGTTTTCTATCATTAATAGCCTCATCGTGACCTGTGAGTTGCAGGGAGCATGCACAGCGCCTTTATCATCCTTGTTACCTATTGCCTCTCACTTGCAGAGGATGTGGGTGCTGTGGGTTACCAGAAAATGTTGGTAGAATATGTTCCTCTTGCTTGAGAGCACAGTTCACAGTGAAACCAACCGTTCATGAGCAATTCCATACCACAGCCTTGGACCTCATTTGTATCTGCATGGGAGCTGTCAGGCAAGCCAAAATGATGTGCAGGTTTGGGACCTGCATGGGAGCACTCTTGTCTCCGAGTCAGCCTCCCTTCAGGAGCAATGAGCTGAAAACAGTGTTCTAGTGCCCTGTGAAGGACTGAAAACACATCAGGGATCTTCTGTCAGCTTTGGCAAATGTTGGCTGTAAAAGTCAGTGTGGTGGTCAATTCAAACCATTCATTACGAATTCCCATTTAAATTAACTTGGAATAAAATTGAAGTGCAATTTCATTCAGGACTTTCTTCTCTAGCTGACTGGATAGCATCATTCAGCACATTAAATATTATTTATCATCTTCCTGTATATTTGGCAAACCATTAGATCCCTGGTAAAGAATGGAACTTCATAAATGTGAGATGATTACTTTCAAATTTGCCAGGAAACTCCTAAATTTACAGAACTAATTGACCTTACTGTATATTTGCAATATTTAAAAAAACAATGGTTATTGAGTGTCCCAAGTGATCTCCATGAAATTAAATTTTCTAATAATGGGAGGGAGGAAAAGGAATTGTTTAGAAAGGAAACTGTGTAAGCCTTACAAATAAAAATCTGAAGAACCACAGTTCTAGACGGAGGAAAAACTGTCTCTGTAAAAAGCATCTGCGAGTCTACCAAGCAGCCAGGAAAGGTCCAAGGTCACAGAATGAGTAGAAATGCATTGATTTCAGTTCAAGTTTTTTAAAATTTATATGTAGTCAATGTATTAAGCTTTTGGACCTTTTGGAAATATGCATTATATAAATTTAGGGGAAATGGCTACCTCATCTTTGCTGCATTTGCTAAATGTAAATATTTAGCAAAAAATTCTACTTTGAAAAAAAAAAAGATCATTTTATGCATGCCTTATATTCTGTCCTTTACTTTTATTACATATGAGACTACACACTTTTCATGTAAGTACAGGCATATGCACGTATATGTAGTGAGTAAAAGGAAAAGAATTTCACAGAAAATTTAGTCAAATTTATGTGACTGGAGATGTGCTGGTTTTAGTCTTACATACTATCTCAGTGGAGACTTGGGTGTGAATAAACCATGCCTGGCACACACCTGAAGCAACAAGGCAAGAAGAGGTGCCTTCTGTAACATCTGTAACAGACCCAGTTCCCTAACTGCACAGGAAGAATGGGAGGGATGACGATTTTCCTGGAGCCAATATGCCAGAGGGCAAATTTTTTTCACATACCTCTAAACAAGAGGTGTCTTTAAGGGTCTAGATTTGCTTCACCATCAAGTGGGGACTTCCCTTGATGGGAAAATCCCTAGCTTCTCTATCACAGTGATTTTCCAGCCGGGTCTGAAAGGGACTAGAGTAGTGCCTACAAATCAGACCCTTGAAATTAAATTGAATGAATTACAGGAAGTTCAATAAAAAATTTCTTGGCACACTGCATCTCTGTGAAAAAAAACAAACCAAAAGCAAAACAACCACCCACCAAAGTCAGTCCATCAGTACACCACTATCCTATTTCTGATGTCTTTGATGTCAAGATTCAGCTTCTTATGGTGAGCACCGAAGTAATTGGCAGATGTTCAATTTGTGTAAATTGTAACATATCAGCAATACAGTATAACTTCATGCAAAACATCAGCAGCAGACTTCCTCCTAGTAACAGTCACAAGTTGAACTCAAGAAAGATCAAGAGGAAATCATAACGGTTTAATTTTTTTAAAGGAAAATTAGAAAATTCACTAGAAGATAGTGTTAGCCTTTAATAAAGGGACATAATGAGATTTTAGGATTTTTTTTTATTTGGTTTCAAAATAAATTACTGGAGTTTTGGTTTAGCCTTCATCCCATGTTTCTCTCCCCACACACTTCTAGAATTCCTTCAAACCACAAATCAATTTCTTAAGAGATGAGCTTTTTAGCTTTTCCCCTCTTTCTCAGAACTCAGCCATTCCATCCCAGAGGGCTCTTGTTTCAAGGCAGCAAGAATTTACACTCATCAGTAAACTTGAGATTTGCTCAGTTACCAGGAAATACCTCTGTATTCAGGCAAAGCTCTTCTAAAGCAACAGAACAACAAGAAGGCAGTAAAATTGATGCAAGACAGCATGATGTACCTGTTCAGATTTTTGAGGTAAAATTATGGATTTTGGCATTTTCTCAGAAATTTAAATTAAAATCACTATACAAGTGTAGTCAATTTGCTGCCTGCTGGAAAAGCTGACACAGAATCCCATTGCTGGGACCATGCTGGGCCCAGGGAGCACTTGTACGGAACATAAGAATAGTAAAATCAGAACTGTACTCAATGTCTGCTTTTCTACAGTTTCACTCAGTTTCTGAAGAATTAAAGGAAAAGATGTTATGCATAAGGTTCAGGAAGGATATCCAAATGGCCAGCTTTGTCTTATTGAAAGTCCTGGGAAGCAAGGCAGGTTACTGATGAAGGGATGGGTGTACTCAGAGAGGCAGCAACCGTCAGGGAAAGAGCAGCAATTGCTTCCACCATTCTTCTGTTGCCCCAGGAGCATCTGAAGGTTTTCCTAAGCTCCATCATATTTCATCTCCCAATTCTTCCATCTTTATCTACTTCTACCCAGCCTTGGCATCCTTGGGCTACTACTGGCACTGGGCTGCTCCTGGTCAACACGTTTGTAAGTCACCACAGGGAACATCGTGGCCCTACTCATGTGTGAGACATTCTGGGCCACCAAAAAGGGAAGGGTTTTCCAAACAGGCAAGGAAATGAAACAATGCCCAGTCACAGAATACAGATACAAGGAAATGAAGGTTCAGACAGATCCTGGAGAAAGGGAGGCCCACAGGCTTGGTGGTACTTTTGTTACTCATAATGTAATTTCATTATGTATGTGGTCCCTCTGCTTTCTCTCACAACTTCCTTTTCAAAAGCTTGAACAATACACATGCTAAGAAAGCACACTTCTGATACACTGGGACCAGCTTCTACATGGCTGCCAGACTCCTCAGGATCTGTCCCTTTTTAATCCCTTCATATAGCCTCCACCATTTTTTTGTTGCGTTTTCCAAATGAGCTCAAAGTCTGTTCTCTTCAGAATCCTTCAGCATAACCCGCAGCAAGGCAAATACAAAGTCAAACAAATCCCAAAGCCTTCAGCAGGACTTAGATACCTTCGCAGCAGCCCAACAGAGGAAGGAAGGAAGGAAGGAAGCACTTTGAAAAATCTTTTAAAAAACTTCTCCTTTTTCACAAGCTCTTCCCTGCAAGAGCTCTTGCAAGCCAGCATTGTAAACTGAGAAGCTGCAGAATCAGGCTGCAGTTTGATGCAATCAATTCACTACACGGGATTTTCACTCATAGGGTTCAGTATTAAGGTGAGCACTTTGAAAAGCTTTTTGCTGAGTACTTTTTTTTTTCCCCTGGTAGTTACATGGAAAAGACACTATAGAACAGACCTAAGCTCAACTCCTCTATAACAGCTCCTCCATAAAAGTGTTGACTGAATGAGATTGTGAGATGTCTGTGAGAGGTCTGTTTTGTAAAAAAGACAACTACCAGGAGTCTTAATATTATTTATGAGGAATATTAGACTACAGTGTTCCATAGATCAAATCCTACAGAGGCAGCTACTGAGGAGGTATGTCCACTGAAATTCTGTCACTAGGTTCCTTTTAGATTTAGCAACAGTAGCAGTTCAAATTCCTAGAAATTCAGCTCATCCTTCCATCTTTCAGATTACAAATATGAGATAAAGATGAGAGAATTTTTCTGAATATGGCTTCATTTCCAAGGTAGAGTTTCGGAAAACAGACACTGAGATATAACTTCATTAAAAACTGGGTTAAAATCTTTTGGCTTCTCTTTTATAGAGGAGGTGTCTCTAATTGCAGCTGCACTTAGACTGTCTGAAGTAACTGTTGCATAGCTATTTTAATTAATGCTAATCTAGGCCCTCTTAAACTGTGTAAGTTCTTCTGACATTAAAAAAACTGCCTGTAAAATTTGAGATATTTATGCATGTCACAGAAATGGCATCTTGGACTGCATATGTTGGCTTTATAAACACAGGCTATCAAACAGTAAAAGCTGACATTATGTACTGAGGTAACTCAGCTGAGTGCTTAAACCTTGTACCCCACAGATGTTAAGAGTGATTAAAGACTTGTACCCAGGTTGGGATGACCCCTTCTGTTGACAAAACAATGATTTCACTTATTATCAATAGTGAAGATTTACATCCAAGACTCACAGTCTTAGTTTCATGCAAGTTATTTAGTTTTGATTCTGGATCTTATAGAAGACTTTCTTGGTTTTCATGCTGACAGCTGTTTTCCTGTTAGTCCTGTACTATCTCAGAATGCAGCAAAGATTGCTCTATTTGGAAAATCACATACAGAGGGAAACAAAGGCTCACTTTCTCTTCTTTCACATTGCATGACATCACTCACATACAATCATTTCTCTCCACACACCCACATTTTTCATTTAAGAACCAAAATTATTACTACGATTTGGCACATGATATTGCACAGTCCTGGGCTCTGGGAAAAACAAAGTTAATCTTTAAAGCCCAAAGCCCAAACTCGTACAAGCTGCAGCTCAACCCTTGGCTCTGCATATGTCTTTCTAACTCTAGGGGAAGCCAGAGGAAACCTTCCTGAGCATCATCTCTAACAGTGGCAGCACTGCTGCAACATGATTTCTGCAATTTTTAGATGCTGCTGGGTCTGAGCCATCTCAACCTTTACATAACATGTCCCGTAGCACAGAGGGGTTAATATGTCGTGTAAAACACTTCCAGTCTAAAATTATTCTTCTACACAGCCCTCACCTGTGAATTCTGCCGGGGGCCAGGAAAAAATGATGCAGTCTAGACATCTGACTAGACCACTGCCATTTCCTTCTCATCACACAGATTCTCCACCCCAAAAAGAGATCTGCAGTGGGGTTTAGAGGAAGGTTAGCAGTACAGCTGTTCAGTACAAGGAGGGTGGTAAGGATACAAAAGAATTGTCAGCAAGGTGCTCACACACACAGATCTTGGAAGCATACACAAGCATGTATTCCCCACATCTGTTCCAAACAAATGGTATTTTCATAATCTTTTATATGAATCCCAGCATGTAATTGTAAGCAGGCAGTTTTCCAAAATACAGTTGTGTTGTGGAAGTGAGAAAGCTAATAGTCAATGCTATGTACTACACAAAGAACTATTATGGTGTCATTCTTCTCCAGAGACCTTTCAACATAGTGAAAAGAATGATATTAGGTTTTATACTGCTCCAGGGTGGCAAGTCAAGCAAGGAGGCTGGATATGGCAATCAAAATGAAATTGAAATTTGTCTTTGAGAACAAGACTTTCCAGAAGCAGTGTTATGAAGAGAAGACATGGGCATTAGAAAGTCAAGTATCAGCCCTCATCAGAAACCATGAGAAGAGCTTTAGGAGCATTTCCTGCCATGTGCATGCACACGAAGGAATTAGTCACTACATCACAAGGGATGAAACCATTACAATTAGTGAACATTACAGGCAATATATTCACACAGCCTTACTCCAAGTCATGCCCCAGCACATGTAAGGCTCAGCAAAAGCCTGGCATGTTTCCAGCAGGCCTGAAAACACCACCATGCTTCAGAACATGCTGCTGGGGAGAATGGTTTGACTAAATGCCTCTGCAGCGTAACCACCGACACCTACGAGGTTATGCAAGCAGCTCAGTGTTTGTTCTATGATATTGTTAGAACAATGCTTAGAGAAATTCAAGTGTGATCCATACACCATCAGGTTATGTATTCAATTATATCCAAATCTGCCTGTACTGCAACAGATGAAGTAAAAAGTTTGAAGTCTGCCATGAAACAGAGATGTTTGAAGGACAGCGGTGTAGGTGCATCTTGGTTAAAGATTTTGGTAGAAAAACAAGGGAAGAAATTTGTTTCTGTTAGTCCCAGGCTAAACGTTCCTGCTCAAACCCTATCATATCACAAATAAAGCAGATGACTAGTTATCCACAGAGGTTTCTATTACCTTATTATTTTTTTTTAATTCAGTTCCATGAGTCATTTACACAGCCTAGGAACATGTAGTGCATGTTCATGTTCCCATTTCTCTCATATTTATGTTTATTTTTTCACATCCTTTCTTACAGTTAAAATAACCTCGGTTGAAGAGATAACCCTATTACGTGGCAGCAAGGCCTCCTAAGATCAGCACTAAACCACCATCATAATTTCCAGCTCTGCTGTGGAGCAACATTCGGTCACAGCAAAGGTATTCTTGAGCAGAGAGCATCCAAGCTTCATCACCCTTGGCCCCTTCTCAAGCAGGAGGGCAGAATGCTGGCAGGCTTTGTATCACTCGTGGATGGTGATTCCCCAGAGAAACAGCAGCAGCAGGGGAGACACCCTTCCTCCCCTCACTCTCCTGGAACACTCATCTTGGGCACTAGCCTACCTTTTGGAATAAGCATTCGTGATAACCAGGATTTTCATAACCTTAGCCTTAAAGTCCTTCTTTCAAAAGTAGCGTTTTGTTTCTGGATGTCCAATCTGAGCTTGCTCTCATGAGTGCCTATTGCCAAGGGTGCTCTAAGGAATATGCTGAGACAGGGGCTGAGTGGCCCTTTGGCTCTCCCACCCCAAGATAGGCATCCAAAAATCAAGATAAATTAACTTAAGTGAATGACTGTTCAAAACAGGAGTCTATGCAACTTTCCCCTGGTCAAGGAGATTATCAGTGGAAGAAATGAATTGTTCTTACTTCCCAGACTTGCACATATTCCCCTGACTGCCCTACCTCTAAACCACAATAATTTTTCATATTTGTGTATTCACTATCACAAACACTAATGCACACTTTTCCAGGAACAATTGTGCTATCATTGCAGTAGTTGGAGGGGGAAAGAAATTAAACGTATCCTGTTATGCTATCTTCCCCCAAGGTGGAACTGCAGTATGAGGGATTCTGTTATGGAACATAGCAATTAAAAGGGAAAAAAAAAAAGGCTATGATGCCTCTTTATCCAAAAATGTATGGACAATCCTTTAGTTCAGTGTTTGAGTGTGCAGAGAGAGGAGAGGGAAAGGAACTTATCTCTCTTTCAATTTTCTACTTGGGGTTTTGCTGTCAGCTTCAACTGCTGCTACATTGCTTGTCAGGTTGAGCCCCTGAACCACAGAAATTAATCCCAGAACAAACTATTTGGGCTTGTGAGGTGGTGTGAACACAGGATGCTAGATGACAATAGGCCACAGAAAAGGTCAAAAAACCCAATGGGGGAAGCAATGCACATGTTGAGTGCTGTGAGAGTCATGCTGAGTAGCTGCACGGATAACTGAGTTTGGGGGATTTCTCAGCTCTGCTCATTGCTCTTGGGGTTTGCAATACTGTAGGTAGCAAAGAAGAAAGGGGGAGGGGAAGGGGCTGGGCAGCACAGATGTATGGCAAGGAAGTAATTCTCAAATGTGAGGCCTCTGTGACAGCAGTGGTGGATCTGCACGACTAGTTAGGGTGCTGCAGGGAAGTAACTTCGTGCTTGTGCCTTCTGCGTAGGAGGTCTGGGAGCAAACGGGGATACCCCACAGCAACGTGAAAAAAAAGAAGTATGCATATAGATGTATGACTAATGCCACTTAGTGCATGGGACAGACCTCTCTGAGCCATACACGAGTCTTTGCCAACTCTATCATGCAGACCAAGCTAGAAGCAATCTGAAGTAATGGGGCACACTGAGTTGTGTGCATTTTAGTTCACATTGTAGCAACAAACTTAGTATTTCCCAAACCAGAACTCCCAAAACACTAAGCACAGGCAAATCATTGAATTAACAACAACTTGTATGAATATGTAATTTTGCATTGCTCTAACCTCCGCTCTGCCAATTGTCAGAACCTTGTATTGGTCGTTCTGTAAAACTGTAACCTTCGACCCTTCAGGGCAGCTTACCAAGCTGGGGTCTGCACGTGTGCTGGCAGAACACCTCCTTATGTGGAGGTGGCCTTTCCCCCTTTCCGTGCATGGGGAAGAGGCATATATGGGTGTCGGTTGCATTTCTGCGAAGATTACCCTTTCACACCTCTGATGACTGGGATCCCAAGAAGGCGGGAGTAGCTATCAGATATAGTAACACTCCAGCCCTGCAAAGGCTTACATTGTATATTAATATTATAAACCTCGTATTTATTTGAGAGAATCACAGCCCATGAGCAGTCCATGGCAGTACTTGGGCCCTGACCTGGCAGGGGCTGAGAGGTTGGGACATAAGCAATCATTTTCCAGGGGTCTACCAACCAAATCCCAGCTGCTCCCCAGGACGGACCCTTTACTGCCTGCAGCCTGCACTGGGGCCATTGACAGAGAGAGAAGAGCCAACATGGACATCCAGGCAAAGAGGCGTCGGGCTCGGGAGTCACAGGGCCACGGAAAGACAGATTATCTGCAGGTAGCCAACAGTAATGCAAAAGCAAGTAATATCGGGAACATGTCTTGAATCATCTGCTTCCCCAGCCATTTTGATACATCCCAAGGGGGCAGCTACCAACAGGCCTCCACTCCCATACACAGAAGTCAGCACATATCTTTTCCCAAGTGTGCACGTGCTGATTATTTTCTTTTTCCCCTTTTGTGTTATAGCCCAGTGATTAAGACTGGAATTGAAACCCTGTCTCCCTGGAGAGAATTTTATCACAGGTTTCACACTTCAGGGCACCTCAGCCAGCAAGCCCCACGAAACTGCAGAAGAGCAGGAGGTGAGTACGGGGGGAAGGCAGGGCACCTCTGTGCTGGAGAGACTCCCACCCACAGAAGGGAGCTGAGGCAGCAGCAGCAGCTCTTGCGCAGCACGGCTGTGGCCTGCTGGCTGGCCCTGGTAGTGCAGAGAGAAGTTTGGATCCCAGCTCTGGCTCCCAGCTCTGGCACCAGGGATTTTCCCCGTGTTTCACGCTACACAGTCATTACCTATAAAATTCCAGGTCAAATCCTAAGTCAGAAAGTTTGCTCCAGGTGGATTTTGAGCATAGCAGATTGGATAACGCACAGTTTAAAGGACTGAAATTTTGCCCATAGGCAGATTGGAGGTGGCTGGATCTTTTTTATCGAGTCTCCCTTAGTCTCTAAGCATCAGTTTGCCTATCCGTCAAATATAAATCATTATTCGTTTGTATCAAATACTATGATGACAATATCTGCTCTATGAGTAAACCGTTAAATGTACTGGTGAAACTCAAGATATCTAAATTCTTTATCTGACCTATAGAATAGACCAAGAAAGGATGGTGGAGGTAACAAAATAGCTGCTCAGCAGAGTCACTCCTGGCAAACACAATAAAGATTTTGTTTAATTCCCAGTTTGTTTTGCAACTACCCGGATAAGGGAGAAAACATGTGGGTAAGGGGGCCGATCTGCTGCTCCGCGCGGCTCAAGTTGGTTATAGCATCTCATGGTGCCATTCTCACCTCTCCAGCACCCCCAGCTGGGCTTCGACAGGACAAACGCCGTCCTGATTATTCTGTAGCTCACAACAGGCTCAATTAGTTGGTGTCAGGGCAGTAAAGACAATGAAACGTTGCTTTGCTCCCACTGAAGGCTTAGAGAGTCTGTTTCTGGCAGAAATTCAGAGGAGCCTCCCCCTAGAACTATGTCCTCTGTATAACATTATTCTTTTGAACTTTGGCTAAGTAGTTGGATTTGTTTTGAAGCCAATTGTCACTGAGCTGCTCACTATTTCCAATGCCAGGTTGTTAATCTTGAGTCTGGGCCACTGTGAGCCACTCTGTGTGCACAGGTTTGAAAGCAAACCAGTGACTCCAAGNTGTGTTAAAAAAATTTTCATTTGATGACTCTTTTACCAGGATGGGGAGCACTCAGATCATGGGATGGTGTGTTCCTGTACAGGACTTGATCCCATATTATAGCTTGATTCCAAGTCAGTGAAAGGCTCAACAGTAAATGGAAAGCAATCACCAAGTTACTGTCATGGATACACCCCATGACAAACTGCCAGGATGAGGTCATGGCACACTGAGCAAGTGGGTGCTCCCTCTTCACTTCCCTGTCTCTTCTCCCCATGTGGTTTGCAGGTGCACAGAGTGACCTGTCAGCAGATGTTTCAGACTAGTACTGGCATGCAAGAGGAACATGTAAAAATTCCTTTGGAAAGAATATCTAAAATTAGTTGCTTCTGAAATACATAATGTCACATATCACTGGACTCACCAGAGGCAGCACCTTATGCACCTTCTGCTCCCTCTCTACGGTTCATCAGCTGTACAGAATTGTTATCTCCCACCACAACAGATTTCAGCCAGCAGCTGGGCTCCTTTCCAGCGTCACTTTTCAAGTCTAAAGAAGCATCATCTTGAATATGAAAAAGAATGCCAGCATGATGCATGATCTTTTCTCCATAATAGACAAATGTATATCTTACATTAGGGATAGAAAGTATCTTTGTTGCACAATGACTATTGAAAAAAGGTGTCCCAAGTTTTTGTTTCATCTAAGGGAAGAATTACTGGCATGGAAAATCTACTTACTCCCTTCTTCACCTCTTGTCTGAAAAAACCCTCAACCTTTAAAACTCTGTTTCAAACTTGTGTTCAAAGTCAAATAGGCAGAGCTGTAGAATATCCTCAGATTTTAAAGTACCTTCTCAGAAAACTATGCTCAGATATATTCAAGTTTTTTAATAGCACAGCTAATGTATTGCCACTCTCAGTTCAAATACTCCATAAGGTACCTTGCCCTGAAATTAAACTGCTTATTTATTACCTCTTTAAGTACCAGTTAATATTAATTTCACTCTATGTTTACATTAAATATTCCACAAGTAGTTGAGGGAGAGTGCAGACACTTCCTATTGCTTTTCGCTATCACAAACGGGGCAAAAAAAGACAGTAACATTTAGCAAAGATTCTCATTATTCAGATACAAAGACAAATCCTAGATCTGCTGTGCTTTACCCACAGAGACTGAATTCATAGTCAGATTTGAAATTTCAGCCTCTCTTGAAAAGAGTATCTCAGGCCAGACTCCTCAATCAAAATTACAGAAGGGATTAACAATTTGAAAGTAACAAATTTGTATTTGAATGAACTAGTCCTCTTACACTCTGGCAAAAATCTGCTTGCAGAAGCTGCAATTAAGTTTCAAACAGATAAAAGCCTTAGATAGATATTTAATTTATATACTTTCACAGTGTTAAATATTTAACATTACAAAGTTTAAAAATAAGCTAAACAACTGATAAGAGATGTTTCCTGGGACACTATCCCTCTTCCTGGTTTGCTTTTGATTTAGAGACTGTATTATAGACTTGTTAACCCCAGAGGTTACAATTTTCAACTTCTGTTACTCGTTACCATACAGACAGGCTGAGAAGAAAACAGATTGCAGTGAGAGGCTGTTAGTCACACAGTCCTCCTGCTTCCTTCCTTCCTGTTGCACAAGCCCGTCAGCTTTTCTGCTCTAAGGAGAAAGATCGATACAAGAGCGACTGTCATCTTTATTACCTGACAAAACAAGCCTAGGAATAGCTACGGTGTTATTGTGGTGTGTGGGGGTGCAGACCTATTTTCTGTTGGATATTATTTCTGTTTCTCCTTTTTTCTTCCTTTTCACTGCAGAACCACAGTACTCACTGATTAGAACTGTTTCCCCTGCATTCTCTGTGAAAGTCACAGAAAACTAATCTTAAGTAGGATTTCTCTTACACTAATGATTTGTTAGAATCGTTTTTCCTCGCTGCTTATTATCACTGGCAACAAAGGGTTTTAAAACATTTTGTCTGGGACAGAATTTGCATTAGGGATTAAATGCTCGTCCTTGGTGGAGGCTTCACTTCTGCTGTAAAGGTAAACCCTCGCACTGGGCGCTAGAGGGCACAAAAAATATCCTTTAGATGCACAGTGTCTTAAAACCTTAATATACTACTCCAAAGACGAAACAATGTGTACAATAAACTTCATATTAATCCTAGAAAAAGGCGTAAGAAAAGTAAAAGTAGTTCTTGCACTGTTATATTCTAATATATTTCATTTATTCTAATTAATTTCTTTTTTAAGATAGGCAACCATACCTTGCACCCTAACCCACAGTATGTAATGTGTATGAAGAAAATGCACACCTGCACACACAAATACCATATTAGCATTTCCACACACGAATTTATACAACAGCTATTATGGATCACAACATTGTGTCCTGTGTCACCTGATAAAATGGGAGGGGGAAATTTTCATCTAGTTCAACTGCTGAAGAAATCAATCAGCCTAAGTGCTGCACGTGTTTGTACTTCACAGTGGCATCTATACTGGCTTTGATTGTGTTTATGACTCAATTCATTGTTGGCTTGAAGCAACAAACCAGCTATTTCAGAGTAGTTTAGATGGAAGTGTTGAGCTTTGCTCTCCTGGATCCAGTGAGTGGGAATGGTTCAAAGCTGCACCAGGGCAAGTTCAGAGTGGACATTAGGAAGCATTTCTTTACCGATCATTCAGTGTTGTTTCGCTCTAATCCACCCCAAGGGATTTATTAACAAGAACCTGGGTTACCCTCACCTTGTGCAGTGGGTCACTATAGCACCCAGCTGCTGTTGCATGTTAAAAATTTCAGCAATTCTTGACGTGAAGACTGGAGCTTTCCTGTTCCAAGCTCATCTCAGTGCCTAAGTAATAAAATGATGACTGTTTTCTCTCTTTTCCTTCACCAAAACACAAGATATTTTTCTGCAGTGAAACAGCTTCAACAAGAACTGATGATGTACCCACTCCAGAATAAACAATCTGCAGTTTGATGTGGGGGTCACTTTTTAAGAATGGATGTTTGGTTTCCCTCAAGCTGAAGACAGAATTAAATCCAACTCATGAACTTTCTAAGTAAGTGGACCAATAAGCAAATACCGCAGCTGTACAAAAAAAAAAAAGAAAAAAAAA
>VZTH01018810.1:0-47888 GCA_013397815.1 Aleadryas rufinucha
GTCCTAGTGGACAACAAGCTCTCTTGGTGACCGAGGCCCATGGCATCCTGGGCTGCATTCCAGCATTCCAATGCATCCTGGAAGCGCATTGCCAGCTGGTCAAGGGAGCTGATCCTGCCCCTCCACTCAGCCCTGGTGAGGCACACCTGGAGTGCTGTGCCCAGTCCTGGGCTCCTCAGAAGACAGACAAGCAGCTCCTAGAACAGGTCCAGTGGAGGGCACTGGAGACAAAAAGATGAAAGAGAAATAAAAGCTGTTTATATTGGTCAAAAATATGTCCTGAAAATAAGACAAAAAATAAGATAGAAGCCAGCCAGACGTAATAAATAGCCAACAGAGCATTTCAAGTTTCAGGAGAGGAGAAAAAAGCCACAGCTACACAGTAAGTCTAATTCTGGTCATTTAGTGTTTCACATGTCTGAATGGCACTCTTGGTCTCTCTGCTAGTTATTATGTAATAAACAACTGGGACATGGTGTTTATTATTATTTTTGCTCTTTTTAAAATCTCTTGTAAAGACAGCCTAAACAAACCAAAATTCCAACGAAACTAAGAGATAAAGAAGTACAAGGATTGATATTCTGAAAAACATCTATATGCCTTCTGCTATGAAACAGAAAACAAATTCATTCTAACTAAGACCAGTGCCAATGAATGAGGCAAATCTCACTTCAAACAGTTATGTTCTGTTATTATAAATATGGTGACTACCAGGTTCTGGGCCAAGTGAAAGAAGGAGAACCTGGAAAAAAAAAGGAATCTGGCAGTTGATAGAAATAGGACAAATACTGTGACAAATCTGTCAGGTGGAGATACTGTCACAATGAGCTAAAGTACAATTAAATTAGAAATGGAAATGAGACACTATTTAAGCAAAATTGCAAGTGGAGAGGGAAAAGAGAATATCTGGTACCATCCCAAATGCAGCTTTCAGTTTTAGGAGGAACCTTTATCAGATTCAGTAAGGACAGGATCAAATATATACAGCAGTTTCCACAACAACTAAGAAAATTTAATATACTAGTAACTGCAACATCAGCTTCAACTGTATTATTAACTCTCTGGATACCTGTATATTATAGTCTTACAGCAAGAAAGTAACACTACATTAAAGGTTGCACTGGAGCTTTCATTTTACGAGGTTAATGTGTAATTGCAGATTGAGATTATTTTAATACATGTGTACGTAAAAACATATATTAAATTACAGTTCATACTCATATTCATACTGAATTTTTTTGAAGCATCTCTGTAAAATGCATGTTCCATTGTACAAAATGACATGAATTAATACATCTACAGATAAAGTAGGAGGAAGAGGGAAGGAAGATCAGAGAATGAAAAAGCAGAGAAAATAGATCTGAATATATGGAAGTGAGAACAGGGCTACCACGTGGTAATAAGACTGGAAACACTGCAAAGCAGCAACAGTCTAGGCAAACTGTGAAATTAAAACCACAAATTGTTGTGGTGGTTATTATTGTTATGGAGCAGAGGAAGTGTGGTAGGTTGAGCCTGAGCTGATGGACAGCTCATTTGACCAGTGGCGCTTTTCGGAATTTCCATATTTAAGGCCTGGGGAAGACAGGAAGTGCCCTCTCTTTTTGGGGTTTTGCCACTCCTGCGGGAGGGGAGAGGAGATGGGGGCTGAAGCTGCTTTTCCCACAGCGGCTTCGAGCTCCCCCCACAACCCCTTCCCTGGTGCCGGGGCATGGCCCCAGGATGCCGGCGTGCCAGCAGGAGGATCCCTCAGAGCTTGGCAGCTGAGGAACAACTATCATCACTGCAAGTAGCTGCAAACATCCAGCAGAGGCTTTTGAAGACTGCCCCCCCTTCCCTCCACATGGCCGCGGAGATTCTGGCAGAGGCCGATGGAACAAAGAGACTAACATCAAGGAGCCAGCAGCACAAAGAAAGTGGGGCTTTCTTCATCATAAAGCCTGAACAACGGAGACTACTCTTCATCATGGCGTTTTCAAGGTCAGAGAGAAAGAGAAAGTGAAGCTGAAAACGGCGAACAGGGAAGAAAGAGGGGCATGGTCACGCTTACAGCGCGAAAGCTTAAAACTGCTTTCTGTAAACCATGGTAGAATCTGTAATATTCCAAACTGTTTTTCTCTTTAATCCATTTAAAGACATGGTGGGGTGATGAAGAATTCTGAATGCAGCCTATATGCAAAGGGGACCATGCCAGGTGCCCAGAGGTGTGGGGAGCTGTAAGAAACTTTTGGGATTTTCTGTGGAGAAGCGAGTTGCTATTTCAGGCTGGAATCTGTCCGTCCTTAAAAAGAATACCCCATGTTGTGGCCCATGTGATCCTCTATCCATGGGAGAGCTGTTTTTCCCAGCGGCAGCTTTGTTTCCTGGGTGAGAGGTTGTTGCTAATACAGTTTTGGGAAACCACAGATAGCAAAGGAAATCTCTTTCTTTCTCCTTAACTAGTGGAGAGATTCTTAAGAACTGTGAATACTGACCAAGAATTATGTAATGTTATCCTTTGTGCTGGTTTGGGGAAGAGAAAAAGGAGGAGGGGGGTGTGCGAGTAAAAAGAGGGATTTTGCTTTAATTTCTTATTATTTTCTTTTCTCTTTTAGTTCTGTTAATAAACTTTTCATTTTCTTTAAGTTTTGAGCCTGTTTTGCATTCCTCCAGATCTCCTGTCTCACAAAAGATAAAGAGGTGAACTGAAACCACTACAAATTTGGTGTTTCTGCCCAGTTTTGAACCAAACCCGCTACAGGAAGCCACTAGAATGTAAAAGCTATTCAAGCTAAGCAGAAGAAGGGCATGAGAGCTGGGGAGAGGACCTGACAGTGGTACTAAAACTGGGCGAAAAAGAAAATGTCCTCAATGAACTGTAGGACGAGTATTAAATTTCCCTGATTAAGGAGGCTTTGTTACTTCTGCTCTGCTTACTCATCTGTTCCAGACAGGATGAAGTACTCATCAAAAAAGAAAACATGAACTTTTGGGTTGGGTGAAGCAGAAAAATATCTCCAGATATATCATGATGAAGTTTCCCTAGAGCAAATTATACATCTTCTAAACTATCTAAAACATGATGCAAATTCCAGACAGCAGTCTCTTGAATCACAATGTCACCAGTAAACAGCTGGGCTGAAAATTCTTCAAGTTTTCTATGCTTAGGTTTGTAAGACTATTTGGGAGGTTCATACATCAGGAACCTGCACAAGGCACACTTAGTCCACTTTCCCAAAAAAAGCCAACCATATACTACTAAACATAAACAAAACAAAACAAAACAAAAAATAAACCAATAAGGAAAAAAACCCGCAAAACATACACACACACACTAAAAAAAACCTGTCAAACTAACTCCTACAAAAAATACTTCAGCAAGTTGCTGAATCTTCCTTCATTCCAGGACCTCATGGTGTTTCACATAAAGGGTTGTGTGCACACATGACCTTTTTTTCCTTTGAAGATAGCAAGTACAGGCAGAATGCTTCTAATAGTTTAGTTTCAATCTGGAGTCATACTTAATATCAGACTTAAAAAATTGACGCAATGCATACATTTTCTGACAAGTAAAAGGACAAGATTTTTTTTAATTACATAATCAGGAACAAGATTAGAGAGAATGAGAAACAACAAAACATATCCTCAGATTACCCCTAAAATTTTTAAGCAATTTCTTGTGAGATACTTGAAAAAGGAAACAAATATTAATTTTACAGAAGCCAGTTAAATGGGATTCTAGTGTCCTCCTTACAGGTGAATCTGAAAGTCAGCCTTGCTGACAGGAATCAGACATCCCAGTTCGTACAGTCTTCCTAGTCAGCACTTCAAGACAAAATCCTTCTCCTCTTTTCACCTCTATTAATTCCAAACTTTATTTCTGGTCCTTTCACCAGTGGGCTGATATCTCATTAGAGGAAATGTGTCTGAACATCTCTGAACTCCCCCACTTCATTGTAAACAAAAGCAATGCAAGAAAACCACAGCCCTTCCCAGAGCTTTTCAAGATGGCCATCTTACTTTTGCTTTCTTTGCTTAGGTAGTCTCTTCTATTTTAAATAGCTTTCTTGCTTGTCAAAATATTTTCAATGCTGTCATAATATTTTTGTGTTATGTCACAAAGAATATTTACTGTATGTACAGCTTTATCAAAACTGCAGCCTTTGATTTGCACACATGCCCTGAATATTTAATCTATAGTTTGTGCTTTTAGAGTTGAATGCCATTTCAGAGGAGAGCATCCCCCACACACCCTCCAGTCCAGATGTGCAAACACAAACACATATCCACTTATGGAACTTTATGGCCCTATAGGGCCATGCGGTGGAATAAAAGCACTGTTTTTGCAGATACCCTAGTAAAAACTTTATGCTAAAAAACCAAACAGCTTCTTTCTCAAATACTGCAGAACAGTGAAGGAAAAAAAAATAGAAAACAAGAGAAAAGGAAAATTGTGGTTGAAAGTTGTGAAGTTTCTGTAGTACAAAAACATCAGAAGATTAAAGAGATATGGATGTTTTCCTTTCCATGTATCAGGAGCCATACAGCTTAAGATGTTTACTTGAGTCAGTGGGAATCTCCATATCTGTGTGTACGTATAAATAGACATGTAAATATATAATAAGCATAAGTTAGAAAACAGGAAATTAGACTAAATATAAAGTTGCTTTCTGTAGTTTAGGGTTCTGTCAATTTTTATTTCTCATAGTAAATTTCAGGAATTCATGGAGGCAAAACATGCTTTGCAATCTTGTAAAAACTTCTAGCTCTTACCTATACTAGAAAATACAATATTTCTTATAGTATAAGAGCACATCATTATCTTAACTGCCTGAATGCTGGGGGAAAGGTACTGACAGCACAGACATCTTGACAACATATGAACAACAGTTGTCCAATGAAGAATTTGTAAGCTGCTTTTTTGCTTGAGTGGTGGGAATGTCAAGGACATTTTTTGGGCATAGAACAATTTCATGCCTTTTTTCTGATCATTCTTTATTGCAGGAAGAAACTAAACTGGGTAGCATATGTATCCGTGATGAATGTAACATGAAAAGAAATTTTATGTATCAAACTTACATGCAGAATGGTGTAAGAAGACAATTGGCAAAAAGGACAACACTATGAAATAAATTCTTTTTATCCACTTTAAAGGAAGCTCTTTTTCCACTTTAAGTGGAAATTAAGTTCTTTTTTCTTACTGATGTACTATCAGCCATTGCATCCAAACTCTTAGCTATCACTGCAGTCATTAATTTTCTAAAAAAACATCAATTCTCTCAGTGTAATGACATTTCCCAGTAATTGTTCTTTCTGCTTGTTGAAAAGAAAAAGGTACAGAACTATTGATGGGTACTCTTTGGTGTCTTGTAAAAAAACCCAAATCAAATAAACTAAGAACATTTTATCAATTCTTCTCTATACTGATGTTCATATTAGAAAGCTGATTAATATGCCATGCTGACAAAATCCTATCATCTGGTAGTTTGATAACAACATGTGATAAAACAGTATCTCCGTAGATCTCCAGGTGCTTCACAGAGCATCACAAACTGGAGACACACTGAAGAGAACTATGTGAGGCCATGAGGTCATAGTGAAAAATCCAGAAAGAAATGTTGGGTCTCATGAACGCCAAGTACAAGGTCACACTGTATGTTCACCTCCAGTCCTCTTCACAAATAACTGTAAACCAGTTCTATTCCCACCATTCAGTCAGAGTGTAAGACATGAAAAAGTTTCCCATGTAACCAGAGATGTCCATCTCTTCAATACAGCAGTGTTATAACTTGACATAAAGCTAGGGAGTAACAATTTTGCATTAATTTTGTCATGGTAGTTGCTCCACTACACGTTCTTCACGAGCAATGGAGGGATAGCAACAGAGCCATAATGAAAGAAGTTGGCAACATAGAGAAACTCAAAATATGTCATCAACTATAAAACCATATCTGAAAAAAATAGTCATTATTAGACAGATACTTTCTCCACAACAGGTAACGTGAGGAGTGAAAGTCCAGATTTTTGGAGTTTGTACCCTACCCCTCACACTTCCAAGCAGGAATGGACAGAGCAGTAAAATTTAAGGTATAGGTAAAATGGTTATCAGCCCATCCAGCTTTTTATTCCCAGGAAACATTCATATAAAAAGAAACAACCAACCTTGTAGCAATTACCTATTGAAAATCCAGGAGCAAATTTACTATCTTGAAGTCTCTCAAATCACACTGCAAGGACAGAGAGCCAGAGTTAGGGATGTATCAGCAGTGATCTCTTTTGGGCAAAAGTTTTAAGTCAAAGGTGTTTTATAGAATTTAACTTTATTTAAAACTCTCAATATTCAATCAAAGTTTGTTCAGAGTGGAGAAGATATCATATCTTCAGTTAATAAATATTCTCTATTTGATATGCATATGCAAAAATATTCTGCAGTTTAGTTCAGTGGACAAAAAGATTGTATTCTGTTGCCTTTTTGTTGACAGAATGATATGAGCAAAATTACATTCTATTGACAAAAGTATTATGAAGCTTAGTTGTAAAATACTTTCCAAAATCAATGTATAAATAAAGCATTCACAGAGGAAGAGAAGTGGCAGTTATTGAAAGCTTCTTTTGAAAGCAAGATACTTTAACTCCTGGATGATTTTCACTAATCTCATAAAACGTCCCCAATTCAGAATATATTTTTGGTAAGAAAATTTAGTAGCAGTCTTTGTAGTGGTTAAGGAGAAAGAAAATTTAAGCCTGGCCGCGACAATATAAATTTTGGCTTTGACAATGAAATTTCAAAGCATAGTCAGGCTTCCATTTCTAACTTCCAGTATGTGTTGAGAGGGGGGTAGAAATGGAAATATCAGTTATTTCCATCTTAAACCAAAGGAAAAGATGAGTCTTTGGCTCTAGCTCCTTGAAAATGCCATTGTAGCATACATCAGGTAGATAAGTAGCTGCACCCAAGCATCTGAACCTTCTCTGTCTTTAATTTTTAAGGTTATTCAGTGACATTGGGAATGGACACATTGGCACCCTATTTTAAAGCTCACCAGTTTAATGCACTGTGGTAGAATTAACTCTCTATTAAGCCAAATACATTTTTACTATTTCATTCAGGTCTGGTGCAAGTCTGTTCTACTTTGCTCATTTGGCAAGCTTTACACAATAAACTCAAGGTACAGAAGAAAATGAAAAATTTGAAATATTTCTTTTAAATGAAACCTCAGTCCTGTAGCATGCACACATACTTTTGAAAGAATAGATCTTTTTCCTGATTGAAAAGTGCTAAATAAAAGCCTTGCAAAATGAACATAAATTGAATGACCTCTCTAGGTTTGTTCTGCATGTTTTTTGTAGACACAGGTATGGATGAGGTTCTGATTAAAATGGGTACAAGAAAACTGGGGGAAGGAAGAAAACTAAAATATATCTTTAAAAGCCTTAATATAAACAGAAAATGTTTGCAGCTTCTGGTAGTAAATCTACAGTCAGGTAACCTTTTCAGTCATAAGCTGCTATATTCATTGTGACCACTTGGGATACTGTGACACACCTATTGACAAGAGCAATTTGGGTATGACTGCAATGATCCACTCCTAGAAACCTACTAGACTGATGCTGTTTACCCTAAGCAGTCATGGCAGCCTGATAGCCACACATTATACCCAAGAGAACAGAAGGTATGCTCATATGCTTTATTTACATGATAGAAGTTAAATATATCAAAATATAGAGCCATTTTAAAAAGAGGAAAAAGATGAAATATAGCCTTTTCCTCTGGTGAAACCAACACAGTGCTCTATCTTGGTACACTTTTAGAGGTTTGTTACTAGATTATTTCAAAACATTATTCAGAAATTATAATATATGCATATGTTTGGCCAATGGCTCGCTGTGTAAGAAACCCCAACTTTGTAACATCCATGAATAGAAAAGACCAAGGAAACTGTTTAAATTACATATGGTAATTAGATATAGTATTTACAAGAACAAGCATGCTTTGCACATTTTCACAAAATACATGGCAAGAAAGAGAAATGTGTATATATGTCTGTATGCATGTGTCCTGGTTTGGGCCAAATTCAAGGAAAATGTCCAAAAGGACGTCTCCTCAAAGAAAGGCAGGGTACTGCCGCCCCTCCCCCACCAGGTTCGGGAAAGAATAATATTCCCTGGAGGAATGTGAAAGGGGAAAAAAAGAACTATTTATTTAATGAACACACAGGAAAACAACAACAATGCCAAACAACGAAATCTCTCTCACTGTGGAGAGGAAACCTGGAAGATTTCAGAGTCCTCCTGTGGGGTGGTCTCTCTCCTCTTCCTTGGAGCTGGGTCGACGTGGGTGCCCCACTCCAGGCCGGGGGAAGGTCCACCAGTGGAGTTCAGACGCTCTGGTGGTTTGAACAAGTCCAAAGGAGAAGGAAACAAAACCAAGATTTTCTCTCCATCTCTCTCCGAAGAAAAGAGCCGAAAAAGCTGGCTGGAAAAAGCAGGAAAGGTGCTTCCTCCACTCTTCTCCCCACACAGCTGAACGCAGAGCAGAGCAACCTTGAGGCACAGACTGCTTTGAAAAGTTCACCTGGCCTCTTCTCTCTCCTCTCCCAGGCTCAGTTTAAAGGCACAGGAATCGTGTTTGGGTATAGAGCGATGGTAGGGGATACACATCATAAAGTCACCCCAAGACAACATGCAGTTTTATATTCGTACAGCATTATGTTGTTGAGTTAAATTCCAAAAGAATAAAAAATGAAAGTATTAATATGTACTGAGTAATGCTGCATCTGAGGTTTTTCAACATTTTCCTCTCCCAGTGTAAAAATATATATATATACAGTGCAGCTAGTTCAGATTGTCATAGAGATGTGTTACTCAACCTTCATGAGTTAACTGAAAGCAAATGGTCCTTCTTTTTGCACCTTCTCTCTCTTCCAGTGATACTGTACATATTCTCTAAATTATGTCCTCATCTCCTCTGGCTGTTATGAGGCATTATTTTCTGTCTTCAGTGAAGATGTCCAGCAAAGCCCGAAGGGGTGTATACTATTTAGGAGGGACAGATCAGGAAGTCACAGTGGTAGGGTTGCACTCTGTGTCAAGTAACACTTGATATGTGTCAAGCTCTGCTGTGGAGTGGATGACGGGTAAGTCAAGAGTTTATGGGGCCAGATAAAAGGGTAGGCTAGTCAAAGGTGACGTTGTGAGTTGTGCTACAGACTCCAGGAGGAAGAAGTGGATGAAGTCATCTGTAAGCCGCTTGAAGCAGTCCCAAAGTCACAAGCACTAGTTCTTGTAGTGGAGTTTAACTACCCAGACTTCTGGAGAACCAGCCCAGCAAAGCACAAACAGTCCAGGAGGTTCCTGGAAATTCTTGATGATAACTTCTAGCTGCAGGTAGTGGAGGATCCCACATAGAATGATGTGCTGCGTGACCCCATACAGACCAATAGGGAAGGCCTCTTTAGAGATGTGAGGGTTGGGAGCAGCTTGGCTGTAGCGACCATGACATTGTAGAGTTCGTTATTAGGTGATGACAAAGCAGGACAGAAATTAAGATTGTAACAGGTATCTTCTTGGAAGGATCCCATGGAAGCAGGCCCTGCAGAGAAGGGTGGTGTAACAAAGCTGGTTTATATACAAGGATCACTTCCTTCAGGCTCAAAAACAATGCATCCCGGTGAGCAAGATATCAGGAAAAGCAGGCAAGAGACCTTCGTGGATGAATAAGGAACAGACACAAGAAGGAAAGAGACAGGAGATGGAAACACAGTCAAGCCACTTTGCATGACTCTAAAGAGGTTGTCAGACTAAGTAGAAAGAATTCCAGGCCATCTGGAATTAAATCTGGCTACAGATGTCCAGAACAACAAGATGGGCTTCTTAAATACACCAATTACAAAAGGAAAACAAGGATAATGTGGGCCCTTTACCAAATGGAGAGGGGACTTTGGTAACAGAAGATGCAGAAAAGGCAGAGTTGCAGAACACGGCCTTTGCATTAGCCTTCACTGACAAGACTTTCCTTCAACTAGGTTCCAAAAATTAAAGACAACACAGATACATTAAACAGTTCTGATAAAATAACACTATTTTTGTGATAGCTTCAGGCACGCTCAAGCTGACTGAATGATCTTTCAAATAACTTTTACTTTATAGTATCACTGATGTGTTTTGGTGACACAAAGGTTACGTTTAGCCTTACATTGTTTTTGGGGTTTTTTATGAGAAATAAATGCAAGGCACGTGTAAATTAAAAATGCATATGCAATTTCTAAAAACAGTTGGCATTTTGTTACTGTCGTAACAAGTACAGGTTAGAAACAACTTGACAAACTTCAATAAATAAATGACCACTGTTGGTAACTGGATAAATAGAGAAAAAAAAAAAGGAAAGAGCAACAAGCAGAATCAATGCTTCAAAGAGTCTGCATAAAAGTTTAGAATGAGGGAATAAATGAAAAGGATTGAGAATGCTGTGATGAAAATGAATGAAAAATAAAACATAGGGTGAAATTATAAATAATAAATGGTTTTACAAACATATAAAAATTAAGAAGTTGGCAAGGGAGGCTGTGGATTCCTTGTGGGAAGGTGAAAAAATAAAACATCAGAAAATGTAAATATTGCTGGAAAATGTAATGCTAGAATGAGAGAAAGATGTTCAAGGTGAAATGAAAAACAACTAAAAATGGAGCTAAAGAGTGTACCAAAAAAAAAAAAATGGAAGCATGAAAGGTATTGTATTATATTATGTACTATGAATAGAATAGCATAGCATAGCATAGCATAGCATAGCATAGCATAGCATAGCATAGCATAGCATAGNATAGAATAGAATAGAATAGAATAGAATAGAATAGAATAGAATAGAATAGAATAGAATAGAATAGAATAGAATAGAATAGAATAGAATAGAATAGAATAGAATAGAATAGAATAGAATAGAATAGAATAGAATAGAATAGAATAGAATAGGAGTATTTGGTAAAACTGAAAATGCAACCAGTATTTGCATGAGACGTTTGCATTTGCATTTGGTAAAGCTGAAAATGCAACTCAGTAACCATGAGACAGATCATCTCAAAAATTCAAAGCAGAGACCAGGTGAGAGAAAGATCCCCCTAAATCCCTCAAGACAGGAATTCCTGACCTTGTGTTTATTTACTCCTATAAAAGGCAGAGTAATGTCCTACTCCATAGGTGTGAATGCATCAGTAGTGATGTAAATTAATACATGTAATCATATTAAAGATGGTTCTAAAGGACATAAACCAAGAAATTAGAAGATTGAATTTGGCTGGTTTAAACTGAAGCAACTATGACCTTCTGCTAATCTATTCTGATTTATTTAGAGTCTGAATTCCTTCCTGGTATTTTAAGAATTTGGGTTTAAGAATCTGCATTCTGCCTCTGATTTCTTGCATTCCTGATACTTAATGTCTCATCTTCATATTTAAAAGTGAAAATAAAAATAATAGAAAGCATGACAAAATGTTCTCTATTGTTTCTAACCTCACGCGAGTCCTACTGCATGGTGAGGATTTCTATTTTGATCAGAGCTGACAAGAGACACCAACCAGGCATTGTTTCAGACAGCTGATCTATGATTAGCTGCAGGAGTCTTACAAATTTTTTTTCTGCCGTTTGGACTATAGATTGTCTCCCTCAGATGTATGCAGACGTTCATATGGTTCCTTCACCTGAGACACCTTAATTAACTGTTCTGATACCATTAATAAAATTTGTATTATTACTGTGACCTTCTATTTGGGAGTCCTTAGTTTTGGCCCTCACAAGAACCTTAGTGAAAAGTATTTTCGGAAATAAGGTGCATTCTATCACTAGAAGCTTCAGTAGGGATGCACCCAATTGTGTCTTCTGTAGTTTTTGTTGGGGATTAAACCTACCTCTTGCTTTCGAAAGAGGGTATGAAGTAATCTCGAGGCCACCATAGCACTGATTTTACTTTCATGTAGACCTAGGGTTGTTGTAGTTAAAAAAACCACAGCCATGGTAAACCACTAAAGAGGGAACCATTTTGCATTTTGGCAGCAAAACTGAGCCACTATTTTGAAGCCAGGTGACCTAATTCCTTGTTAGTCAACATATTCTTCTAGGTAATAAATAAAAGGGAGGTGCCCAGAAGAAATTAATGTTGCACTATTTATTATATCATTTATCATGATAGAAGAGGCATCAATTCTGCAATTCTTGCAGGAATATATTGAGTTCTCTTGAGAGGTGTATTCTTCCTTTCAATAACAGGAAGGTAATCATAGGAAATATTCATCTTATAAGGATTTCATAGCATTTTAGGACTAATATATGGAAAGATACAGGTTTTATAATAGTAAATATTTGCATTTTGACTTCAAGCATAGAAAACTTCCACAAATCTCTAAATTACCTTCTTACACTGACTGTGTAAGAGTGTAAGTCACTTACACTGACTGTCATCAATTATACTCCCATGTTAAATGTGTGCAGATATTTAGCATTTTTCTCTTAAAAGAATTGAATCTGGATGTAAAAACTGCATTACTACTGTCCATTGCATGGAGTGCCAGGAGTCTGCACAGGTTATAAGTCTTTATCATTTTATGGTATTACCTTCCAACTGCAAAACTTTAAGATATATTTCTCACCTCATGGAATAATAGAGGAGATTGAGATAGATCTATCTATCTATCTATCTATCTATCTATCTATCTATCTATCAAGCTTGAGTTACAATACTTGAGCTAAAAGCCCCATCTCATTTTATAAGTAAGATGGTTGATCTTTTCAGAAAATTCAAAGCAAGTCTGGAGGAACTTTTTCAAATATTTTTACATTTCCTTAAACATTTCATTTCCAAGATTCAGTTATAAATTCTACCCAACTTTCAAAGAAGTGGAAAACTTTGAAGATGTTTTCATACAAACATTCAAATTCATACAAAAGGAGGGAGGGAAAGAAATATCTTCATTATTCAAGAGTCTCATGCAATCTATTAATGTAAATCATTCATTAATCAAATTAATCAATTTGTTTGATTAGGAAGTGTAACAGCCCTCTGTATGTGTCCACTAGTTGAGAAAAGTTCCTTTTTAAAAGCTAGAAAAACATTATATGAGCAGTATCCCAGTACATTATCCCATCCCCAAAGTTGTGTAATGATAGATCTGTTCACTCAGAGAGCAGCTGAAAAATTAATTTTTCAGATGGAAATGTGACCTCTCAAAAGGTTCATTTGGTTCCATGACGATCTATGAATTTTTTTTAAAAACCTACCTCGTATGATTTATTCAGTATTTTGGGGGATGAATAGCAGGAGTTGAAGAAGATTTTTAAAGTACTGGTGCAACATATTATTTCAAAATTGCGGTCTCCCAGAGGGACTGCCTCAGATAAGTGTTCTTATTGTGGAAAAAACACATTTAAATAAATTATCTCAGCATGGAAGATATGTCCTGTAACAGCACAGCCTTTTCTTTTTGAGAATATAATGTATTAAGTGAATTTCAATTTAGTATTTGAAAGGTTTATTTTCTTAAAAATAAATCCTTTCCTTTTCAGATTATTTTATTAATATAATTAAAATTAGACTCTTGTGTCACGCCATACATTAATTTTTTCAATTGAATTTTAACCTAAATCAGGCCAGGATATTAAAGTATTCACATTTATTCAGGTCTAATCATTGTTTACAGTGGCAAAGAAATTTTACGATACCCCATAGTGCCACAATAGATAAGGTAGTGTAAAAATTTAGTTCCCTACTTTTTGGAAGGCCATAACACCTCTAGGAGGTTGTTTGTTGGGGTTTTTTTTTAATGCCTTGTGGTTGAGAAAGCCTAATACAAATATCTTTCTCTCAGTGTTTAGTCCATACATATTTTACATATTTTACCCATGTTTTAATCTGGGATGAGGAGTTCAAAACTCAGGTGTTCAAAGGGCGAGAGATGATGGAGAACATTTCTGTTGCAGAGATGTTCAGCAGTGTGACAAACACAGACCCTCCAAGGATCATGGGCTCAAGAGCCTTCATACTTCACACTTTGTCTTCTAGAGTTCTTCACATTTAAGAGAACAAAGAGTTCAAGAAAATTTGTATGGCCTTTTGCAAGAACAGAGTGTATTTTCACTTTGCTGTAAATTTGACCTCTTCTTACAACACTGACTTTCACTACAGTTTTCTGCCATTGTGTTTCCCATGAAAATATCTTTCACTTCACTTCCCTGCTCCTCTTTCAAGAGTGGGACAGCACTTCAGTCTTCATGTTTATTGTAACATGAAGTGTTTTAGCAAGGAGCTGGAATGCTCAGAAATGCTACAATTGAAGTTGACTGTGATTTTAACACTGGTCCTGTCATGAGACATTTCTTGCTGCAAACTTTGGTGGAATTACTCAAAGAATCAGCTTGAAAAAATAATGATGTAACCCAGGAATTAACTGGAGGATTGCATTTATATCTGAGAGGAGTATAAATGATAGATATTCTCAAAGAAGTACAAATAATCAAATGTTAGCTTCTAATCTTTTTAAGATTTGCTGTAGTAGACTCTTAGTAAAGACAGAGTAAGAAGATGCCCTGGCAAATGTTGGTTCTAGCAGCTTTGTCTTTAAGTTATTCTGAGCTTAATGTGGGGCTTTTTATCCCTTATTTTTCATTTTCTATGTGAATAGCTGCCAAAACCCAGATATAATCCAAGGAGCCAGGAAAGGAAGACCTTGTCTCAGTCACTCCTTAGGCTTCTTCCAGTTGCTTCCCACCTCTGCTCACCCTGAAATTTTTTCATTTTTCTGGGACACAGGAGAGGTATCAACAATGTGTGCTATGATTCTATGTCTGATCTGTGCTATGGCCTGTAAGATAGTGGCACTTCGAAATTATCAACTCCACTTGGTACAATTACTCTGTTTCTGATTTTAATAATAAATTTAAAACCTGTCACATATACTCTGGTATTTCTATTCTGCTGTTGAATGAATCTAGAGTTTCTAATGAAAAAATAGGTACTAATTTAATTAAAATCAAATCACATCACAATGTGCAGGACAGAACTATGATAGGTGGTCAGGGAGCAGAAATGTTTCTGCAAGAAAATTCAGCCTTGGTTTTTCCAACTTATAATACTGAATCATTTAACCTTGATGCCTAAAAAGGACAACCTGAAACAGAGACTAGACAGGGGTAGAGGAATAAAGGAGATATTTATTCAAAAGGCCTTCCGAGGTACACCCTGGCAGGCCAAAGGCTACCAAGATGGACCACAAGTCACGAGTTCTTCACACTGTTGTAGGTTTGGTCCATTTGCATATCAGCATAAATTTGCCAATTAAACTTTAGCTAATAATGTAATCGCCCCCCCAACTTGCCCCCCTTCCTCAAGATGCTGGTTTACACATTTTGGCCCAGGACGGTCTGAGTGTCCTTGAAGAGCAAGCCTGGAGAGGCTTTGTTATGTCTATCTTAGCATAAGAGAGCAGCAGCTAACAGGCTGCAAGACAGATCAGTGTTACACACTAGGAATACAGAGAATACAGAATTTGAAAAATATAAAAGCTAAAACCTAAGGCATCATTAGTTCTTTTTCTAATAGCTTATACATAATATTGCATAACCAGATACTTGCCAGATACAAATTGAGTTACTTCAAATTTTCATTGAAAACATAGAAATACAGAGCTAGAAGGAATCCAAAAAATACATACTTCTGTTCTGAGACAGAATTAGATATGACTAAAATAATCTCTCACAATCAGTTCTGCCATCTGAGTCATTTTCACTTTAAGAATGCCTCATAGTTGCTTTTCCTTTCTGGGCTTTAAAAATAAATAAATAAGTGAAGAGAGACAGAAACTATAGGAAGAAAAATATTTTCCAATTTTTAATAGAGAATGGAGAGAAGATAATAACAGATATTTGATGTGAATATTCCCTGCCTGTTTTCCTTTCCTTAAAAAAAAACAGACAGTGTGAAATCCAATTTACCTACTTAAGGAGAATTCTCTATAGAGTCAATCAGCTATAAAAATCTTAGGAATTTGAAAGAAACACCACTAGAATAGCATAAATGACTTAGATAGCAATCACACAATTTTCTGTTAAAATTGTCAATGTATAGTTATTACATTGTACATATCCCTAAAATCAAATAGAGTAGGACCCATCATAAAAGCTTATTTATGGAAGAGAGGTCAATATTTAAAGGAGGATAACTACAGAAGAATAAATCAAGTTTATTTAATAAATTTTGTGAAGGAAAATTTGGCTGAAAAAAGGTTTACTGTTAGGAAAAAAATAATCAGGGTATTACTTAAAATATGGCTACTATAACAATGATGAGACAGAGGGAAAAAAGTGTAAATGCAGGCCTTGCTTCAGAAGACTGCAATGTAAATTAAACTACATCTAGTGACACTATGGAGAGGGAAGAAGAGAGGGAAGAAACCTATAAAACTGCTGAGGTATAGGACTTTTAATTTATATGCATATATATATAAGCATCTACATATACACATGTACTTAAAAATAAAACTCACAGATAACATAAAGACTGCAAAATAATCCATGCATTTTAAAAGAGAGAACTATACAGCAGAATGTACTAGTATTTGCAGTTGGGGTAATTTCAAGCAAGAATTTACTTTGTTAAATGCATCTTTAAAGAAACTCTGTCTGAAGTACCACTATTTTTGTCAGAGCCACTGCAAGTTGTGTAGAAGAGATGCATACAGACTTTCTTTGTAATCTAGAATTTTTTACTTTCTCTATCTTCTCAGTCATTCAGTAGAATTCTTGGTATGAAAAAGGGAAGTCCAAGGCACCAAAGCCTTCATCTGTCCCTGCTCTTTACCTACAAATCCCCCACGGAGACTGAAGGTAAGAGCAGCTTTCCAGCTCTCCTTAGATGTCTGCTGGAAACACCACCACAACTGGCCACAACCACAGGTGCAAGGGCAATTTCAGACCCTGGTCACATCAGAGGGGAAGTGGGCTCCACAGGTGTTCCTAATACTCTCCAGTCCCCAGGTGGAAATGCATATCCTAGTTTTCGTTGCTGAAAATAAAGTGTGTTTCATATTAAAGGTCAGTGAATTAGGTTAGTACAATGAGCAAAACAGTAATAAATGGTAAGTTATGTCAGAGTTGTCCAAGCGCCTGGCTAATCATTGAACATTCTGCTCTTTTGAGCTCCACATTTAACAATGTTACAGTGGTTTAGTACCTCACTGCAGACAAAACTCACTACAAAAGACAATTCCATGCATGGGCAACACTGATGTTACCCTCTCTGCACAGTATTTAAACTGGAACTGCCATCTTTCTCAGCCTTCTCAAATGCAGGTTAATAAATGAACAAAAGGGTTTGGCTCCACTTTACAGGAATCATGTTATTTTGTGGCTTTTTCTTCAAGGGGGATACAGAGACGTAATCACAGAATGGCTAACCAGGTACTTAAGAACAATGATGATGTTTAACTATTGGAGTACAAAATGATTAGGAAGGAACACAGTTGCCTAAAAAGGTAAACAAGGAAGCAACACATTTCACTTTAGTAAAACAACATTAAAGAAAAACACTGCAAATTGTTATAGTTCAGTGAGAGCATCTTTTGTGACTCAGATATTACAAAGAATAAAATCTTTCCACAAACATGCTTAGTCAATAAACCAGAACATAAACCACTGTAATAATCATAATGGGAAGATTAGCTGGCCATAATAATGAAGATGCCAGTTTTCTCTCTGTCTCCTTTTTTAAAAAAGTGTGTAAGAGACCATCATCTTTGTTTCCATTATCCAGCTGTAGTATAAATGGAGGGAGAAGCTAAAGAGCAAAGAATATATATACATACACACACGTATTCTAATCTTTACCAGAAATTAGAATTTGGATCAGAGGGTTGGGTGGGTTCGTTAGATGCATAAAAACCTAATATAAAATTTAGATATGTCAACACCCAGAACAGAGCAACTTAGTTTTGTTTCTATCCCATTTATGCCTGATCAATGAAAGGTAAGGCCTTCCATTATATACAGACTGTGTATGCATGTATTGTACAGTGTGTGCCTGTAAATGCTGATGAACACAGTGTTCTGTTTCTTTGATGCTGAAAGAATATATGTATACCATTAATTTCCATTTAAACAATCAGCATCACATTCAAAGCTTCGAACAGGTATAATTATTTAAATTGAAAACTCTCGGGTAAGAATTTTAACCATAACAAAAATGGCCACCAAAATTTGTTTAAACACAGTCAGGAATCCAAACCATAAGTTAAATAATATTCCGCTTATACTTTTCAACACCTTAAAGCCTCAGCAGATGCATAGTCTCAAAAGATAAATATAACCTTTAAGAACTTTAGAATAATTTTGAAAGGAGGTTGAACCAAATATCAGAACAACGATGCCACCATGCATAATGCCCTGCCAATAGTGACTTTCCCTGTAAATCAACACTATTAAGTGTTTTATATCTCCAACCAGCATGTCAAACTCTCACCAGATATCTGCCAGTAGATGATAAAACAGAGCAAATGGCTTCCCATCTTTACAGATGCACTAAAGAAACTGAGTAATGCATTTAGCACAAGCTTCCCCTTCTAGATGAACCTGGGGCACTGGCTCAAAGAGAGCACATTTAGGGTAATTTATTTTTGAGAAAGAAAATGTCACAACCTACTACTCAAGCAGAGATGTCCAAACAGTTGACCTTGCTGCTAAAATAATGCAGTAATGTAAATGAAAGGGATGATCTGAAGTCACTCCTGTATTCTAGACAGAGCAACTCGTTGAGTCATTGAACACCTTCACCCTCACAAAGCTGTGTTGTGCTTACAACAGGTAAACTCTATGCCAGTACCAGAAGAGATCCAGTCACAGCTTAAAGATTTTGGTTATAACATTTGACTTACATAAGGCTGCCTTGAATATGGATATCATTTACATGCTAGACTGATTGTACTGTCTTGAACTTATTCATTTGAAACAGGAAGGGCAGCATGATGCAATGTTGTGATGTCAGGCCCTATTAAAGCTGCTCGGAGTAGCACAAAAGAGTATTTGGATGAACCAGTTATGCTGAACTGCTGAAAGAGTAAAAGGCAGTCTTGCCTACATGGACCAAGAACTGAGTGGATGCTCTAGATACTAAATAATAATTCATCACCTTCAAAGTGATCCTGCCACAAGTATTTTGGGCATGACTTATTTATATTATCATTGCCTCAGATAAACTTGATTTTGTATTTATGGGAATTCTTTTCCTGCAGAATGAAACAAAAAATAAGGTTTTATGAATGCTAAAATAAACAGGCAAGAAAAATGTTCAATTCACTCAAACCTGCCTCTCAATAGTAACAAAATGAAATCTAGATGAGATTAAGCCCAGAAACTTCTCCCTCTCCCTATAGTTGCTAAAAGCTTCCTGTTCTCAAATAGAAATGAAAGGTGAGGTCTCTAGAAGCCTATCATTCATGGAGATGTATAAACTCATAAATATTTGGGGTACTCAAGTTACATTAAAGTGAGATCATTTTTAAAACAGTTTTTACTTTTAATGTTCCAACATAACAATATCATATCATAACTTTTGTAGAGAAATTCTTTCTCTCTCTCTCTTACTCACAATATCTTTTCCCGTACTTGTTTTCACACTATCATTTACTATAAGGTTTCCTGAACGTACCCTTAAGACACAAATCCATCTTCTGGCTTCTGAAATTAAGGAATACCAGTTCTGGTCTTCAGTAGTTTCCAGCTTGACCAATCAAGTCGGTTCAAACCACACCAGCATGTAAAGGGAGACACCTACGTCTACAAAACAGATTTTGCAGGGTTTTGGAAGCTATCAGAAGTTTCTTTCAAGCCAGCTACTGAGCAGAATGATACATGTGAAGAGTTAAGAGTGTGCAAGTGCCAACCCTGCAAGACTGGGGTATGTAAGAAGTGAAATGTTCTAAACACTTCAGGTGCATACAGGAACCAGTACAGTGCTCTCAGAAGGTGAGAAGATAGCAAAGCAATTTCAGGCATTTTTTTTTGTCCCCATAAGAGCCATAATCAGTGTAGGAAGTCAACAGATCAATACATAGTGAGGTTGGTGGAACCCAAACTGTATGTGATGACTGCCTAGACTAACTTAATTTTTCTTATCATTATTGGAGAAATAGATACTTACAGGTATCTATCTATATACACACTATTTGTGTGGAATTCTAAGACACGAATTTTGGTGCCTCAAGCACCAAAACAAGCCCATAGCTCCACTCAATTCTGTTTGACTGTGCTAAGCCCTTCCTCCACAAAACACACAGTTCTCACCACCTGTATTGTTTAAGAAGCCCAGCAGAGTTCATTAAATCAGCTGTCAAACATTAATGTATTATCAACTGACTAAAGGTTATGTAAAGAAGGTGCTGTTTACCAGCTAAGTAGCTCAGAGAAGCTCTCCTGCTGACTGCTGTTGGCAGAAATCCATGCTAACAGAGTATTGCCTGCTAAAGACTATTGTTGCCTTTTTTCTGTGGCTGCCATGAACAAAGCAGGCACAAGCAAAAGCCAGGTTTTTCCTTTTTCACAAAGGAATTTCTGGAAGAAAGAAGATGGGTCATGCAAAGAGTTTAACTGAAGTGTGATATTTAAACTTTGTTCTTCCTTTAGCCTTGGCCTTTTTCTTCTCTCCTCTGTCTCCTCCAGCAGACTATGTCTTGCCTTTCCATGGGTGTCTTTTCCTTGAAACCCAGGACAAAGTATGCAGGTTTCACCAATGCCAGTAAATGCCAACACAAGCACATGAGTATCCTCTTGCTTGGAAAACAAATCATCATCTCGAAGGTTTCAGTGCTACAGACAGCTGCTTTCCAACAGGAAAAACATCAAGCCTTTACTCTAGCAGAGCACAATCACCTGGGCTTCCAGGAGACAGTTTTCATACTACAAATTGTCCCAGAGACCACCTGCACCTTCCCACAATGCAGCTGGCAGGGAAAAATGGTCATGGGGACCTGGGTCTTAGCATTTCACCTTCTCATTTACTGATACTAATAATCTAATAACTGGGGCAAATCTAGAGATCCTTGGACAGTTTCCATCTGATCCAACATTCATAGAGACCAGTGGTAGATGTCAGAAGTTCAAAAACTGCATTTCCTCCTATATAATCAAATTCACAATGTTTTTAAAATTATCTTTTTTTTTTTCTTCAGCATGAAACCCTTGTCAGTAACAATAGCACTCATAATTATTCAGCTGGCTACCAGCAAGCTCCTAAGCATAATGATGTAATTTGCACTCAAGTCAGGTGGAGAGAGATAACATGCACTCAAGTAAGATGAAGTCCATCCCACTAATTTGCTATCCATAGAAAGGAAATCTAGAAGAAAGCAATAAAGGCTGTGGAATAAGAGATGAGGAGCACGTGTAATGGATCAAACAAGTAATATCAGGAAAGCAAATCATAACTGTTTAACAGCCATGATTTAACATTTGAAACTGTAAACCACTATGTTCTGCAATTCATGCCAATTCACAGTTCTCCCCTGACAGATTACATATAGACAAAGCTGTCCATTTAATAGGTTTCGCAGCAACCTTACAACCAGAACACTGCCCTATCATTTGATCCAAATACAAGGATGCAGATGGATCCTTCCCATTCTGTGATATTTATTGATTGGGATTTCTGATTCAGAACTAAACATGATGCTCCGGTAAACATCACAAGAATCAGAGTTTGATTAGTTACATCATTTGCCTGATTAACCTGCAGCCTGGCTTCACATTTTCTTTCTATGATTTATGATGCATATTAAAAATTGTAAGATTTGCTTCTGGTTATATTAAACAGATATTAAAAATGCTGCTTCTCTGTCTTCCTTGTCAAATGGTCTTCAGCAGACAGACAGAAAGCTTTAGATAACAGAAATTAGAGAGGTGTCAGGTATAGAATTTCAGTGACTTCATCTCTGCAAATAGCTGACAGGGGAAGGTTTCACTTCAATATTTTCTCTTCCACAGAATTCTCTGGAGTCCCATCTACTCCTGATAGTTTTGAAATGGCTCAAAATCACTAGTTAATAGTCTTCTTCCACTCCTATTTTGAAAAGAGATTAAATTTTTGCTTTAGTGAAGAACTTTGTGCAATGCCATGGAAATAGACCCATTAGAAAAGGTCTGAGCCAGAAATAACCTGCAAATTTTACACTACATTTGTATTTCTGCACTTGCTGAGATTTTCACCAGGGACTACTGGAGAGTACACAGAAGAGGTCTGACAATTGGCTGGCAGTACTGTGTGTCCATCTGTGAGGCAGTATGGTAAAATATTCCTGGATGGGAGGGTACTGGTGACTGCTGAAGGAGGACCACAATGACACAAAGACAGGGTGGAAGCAGAGACCTGAAATGCTGCTTTTCCAGACCTGTACATTTATAGAGCTTCACTAAAATTTATTACAAACACACCAGAGACTGATAAGGGATTTAAGGAGCTGATTCAGCAAGCTAGTTCAACTAGACCAGGTGCTGCATACTGCACTCTGGCCACAAAAATCCCATGCAGCACAACAGGTTTGACAAAGAGTAGCTGCAAAGCTGCCCAGCAGAAAAGGGTCTGGGGCTGCTGGTCAGCAGTGGCTGAACACGAGCCAAGAATGTGCCCAGCTGGCCAAGAAGGGCAATGGCATCCTGGTTTGTATCAGCTATAGTGTGGCAGCAGTACCAGGGCAGTGATTGTCCCTGTGCACTCGGTACTGGTGAGGCCACACCTCAAATCTTGTGCCCAGTTCTGGGCCCCTCAGTTCAAGAAAGACACTGAGGTGCTGGAGAGTGTCCAGAGAAGGGCAATGGAGCTGGCAAAGGGCAACAGAAGTTGATGAGGGGCCACTGAGGGAGCTGAGGGTGTTACTCTGGAGAAAAGCAGGCTCGATGGAGAGCTTACAGCTCTCTACAAGCACCTGAAAGGAGACTCTTCTCTCAGTTAACCAGTGACAGGACAACAGGGTCCTCAGTCTGCACCACGGGATATTCAGGTTAAACATCAGGAGGAATTTCTTCCCTGAAAGAATTGTCAAGCAGTGGAATAGCCTGTCCAGGAAGGTGATGGAGTCACCATCCCTGGGGTTGTTCAGGAAGTGACTGGGTGTGACATTTAGTGCCATGGTGTACTTGACAAGGTGGTGATCGGTCAAAGGTTGGACTCAATGATCTTGGAGGTCTTTTCTAGCTAAATGATTCTATGAGTCTATGATTTATATTTTCTTTATCATTTTTCATGGACTTAATGCTATGCTCCTAAGACTGCTTTCTCTGAGTGCTAGACTTCTGTTAGACAGACAGTATTGGTGCTTCCTGACATGACATATTTTGATTATACCTGCTAGAAAACCTTGTTTTCAGACAAGATCAGATTTAACTTGAAAATAAAGTAGAAGATGAAGTAGTCAGTGTTGCAACACTCAAAATATAATTTGTACGCACCTCCGCAAAAATCAGGTCTTCATTTATATAATGCGAAAAAAAAAAGAAAGAGCAAATTATGTACATTTTTATTGCAAATAGGTCATTTAACAGTGACTATGACTACTACCTGATGGCTACAATATGAACAGAGGGAAAATCTAGCTGCAGGAACACATTAAATCTTATTTTTATTTCAGAGATCAGATCATCAAATCTTCTTCCAACAATATCTGGTACAGTTTCAGAAGAACGTGAAAGGTTTTAGATAGACAAGTAACTTTATTTGTTGTGAAGGGAGCTCTGTATATAAATTTCTATTCACCAGGCAGAAAATAGATCCCTTATGCTTCACAAATCATATCACTTACTTCTAACAGAAGTCACTGTCCCAAATACTCATATACTCTGTAAATCTATCCCAGTCAGTCACAACACCTGACTATATTCCTTTCCAAATGTTAATTTTAGCTGTTCCCCTTTATGTATGAGCTATGAAAAAGTTGTCTTGGAGGTCAGTAAAGAATTAATAAAGAAAAGCACAAAAAGGCTGGAAGAGCTTGTGTTCAGAAATGCATGAAGTATTTCAGTCAGTTTTCTCAAACAGTGTACCATTCAACTCAAAGGTGAATACTTTTGCCACCTTTAAAATTAATGTTTCATTAAGAATACAAATACAGAGGTCCTTGCAGAGCAGTTCCCCCAGTCCTTCCATTAGACATACCAGAGAAAGACAAATGATCTTCTATCTGAATAAGTGGCAATTAGATTTGACATTTTCCATTTTCCTAAAGCTAAAATGCATGCAGTAAAATACTCTATGGACACAAACAAACAAACAAATAAAATAAACATATTTCCTTCATTTATTTGTTATAGAAAGAAAAAAATATAAGACCCTGGCTATGTGACCATCTTTGGAAAATTTACTGAAAATTTTATCAGAATTTTTAATTTTTATTAGTATCTACTGTGGCAAATATTTTCAGTTGGCGAACTTATTTGAAAGAGAAAAGAGTTCTAACAATAGTTACCTGTTTCTTCTGTAGCAAACATCTCATCTTCATCTCTTGCCCTGAAATACTTAATGGTTCCCTCTGGCCTTGAACATCTCTTTCTCTCACTCTCCTGAAGAGGAGTATTTGTCAATCACAGCAGAAGAAAACCTTTCATGAAGTGTACGAGTTCTCTAAAGGCTGGCAAACATGTAAATTCTTGTTTAGTGTCTGCATTAATTCTTGACATTTTGATTAATAACTTAAATGTGCCCATTTTTCCTTTTCCCAGTTAACCCATATACTTTATTATTAGCCTCACCAGAGCTGACCTACATAAACCCTGCAAAAACCCCCTGTTTTGTCCACCATTTAGCTAAAAGTTTTCCCTTAACCCTAAGACAAGAAACATAACCTTTTTTCCAAGAAGAAATGCAATGACTCACTCATTCCAGCTGCCTATGCAGTGTGGTTGAGACAGAACCCAATATTTATGCCAAGATACCCCCCTTAAACATGAATAATTCATTTACGTGGCAAATATCCACCTTACATCCAGTCTGAACCTCCAAAAATTGCAAGAACTGTTTATTGGAACCTAAATCAAAATTGGCTTTAACAACATTTTTGCCAATTTCTGTATCATTCTTGGATGCAGTTTAAAATCTAGTTTTTGAAAGATCCCTAGTTCATTCTTGTCGCTGTTATCGCGAGGAGAGAGAGGGAATGAACACTGATTCAGCCCAGGAAGTAGGGAGAAGAAGCTTTATTTAATTATATACCACCCCTTTTATACTTTAGTGTTCTGGCATGGTGTAAGGTCATTGGACCTCTAGTCACCCACCTCCTAGGGTGATTGGTCAAATTCTGCAACCATCATTTCAAAATATTTCTCCAGTCAGTATCGTAACAATTCTACAAACAACTGCAGGTGCAAGATAGAAACAACAGTTTACAGAAAACCATAATATTGTTTTGAATAGCTTGTATGGGAAAGACAGAGCTCTCACGAAATGTTACAGTCTCACAAAATACTGCAGAAAGCTGGAAAATTTCTCTGCTGAAAGCTTTTCAGCATTCACACGTTCTAGCATGTTCTTCATCCAGTTCTCTTATTTGTTCATCTTTGGTCCATTTTTGTACTGTAAATATTGGAGTATTGCTCTTCCTTTACAAAAATCTTTACCAAGTACTCCTGGTTTTTTCCACTCAGAGACTCAATTTAAATGTTAGAAGGAAACAGATTTCCTCTATTCATTCACCCTTATTTCTTTTGTTAAGAAGTGGAAGAAGATATATATATTTATTGTTTAACTCTTGCTAAACAGTTTAATCCTGGAAAGTACACATACACACACACACACACACACACGCACACACACACACACACACACTCTCTCTCTCACTCAGCTTTCTGTGAGCCGTATGAAAATTACTTTTTTTTTTACTATTGTGAATGCAATAAAAAAATCCAGAAGTACTTCCAACTCAAGCACTTTTCAAGGTGAACGAGTTTGAAAATGAAGCAAAGGCCTTGAAAGTGTGCTATAGAGCTTTTTTTTTTTTATTTCTCCCTATGCAATTGACATATCATGTGACTGTGGGTAATTCAACTTTTCTGTATTCTTGCAGTATGGCATTTCCCTCCCTGCACCTGACCAAAAAAATAATGTAGTTTAAAAGAATTCGTTGTCAAATACTTGATTTTGTTCCTAAAATGAAAGAATATTACCTCCAGTTATAACTAATTACAAAAAATTGAAATCACACTGACCTTGTATGACCTTTTCACTTAAAATGTCAAAGTAAATCCAGGCATATTTTAGGAAAATATAAATTCTTTATACTAAAAAAAAATTATGTGGTTGGAGGTTTTCATGTTTCAGTTCCATAGAAATCATTAAAAACCCTGAAGCCAATACAATCACAAATGAACATGTTATCAAAACAATGTATATGAAGAGAAAAAGGTTGTACGTAATGATCTTATTATTTCCAATTAGAACAGGGAATTTCATGCAATTTTACAGAGGTATGTTTTGTAACTCAGCTCTATCTTTTTTCTAAAGTGTAGTCCACATTTACAATACCTGAATACTTTCTATTATCAACATCACTGCATAACTTTCCAGATTTTGAATGAAATTGAAAAAAAAATTCATGCATTTTGGACTTAAGAAAGGATTACTTTTGTCTAGGAAATAGTAGCTTTTTGACAAGCATTAAAGTTCTGAGATTCTCACTTTCAGAAGTTATATACCTAGAAGTACAAGCAAAATCTGCTCTATAAGAGAGTTAATTTTAAATCCTACCTTTTTCTAAAACATTGAAAAATGTTTCAATGTTTCAAAACATTAGAAATTTTTCCCTCATTAGAAAAATATAAAAAGTGAATGACAGATGTAGTCTGGCCTTAGAGCAAACTATAAACAGAATTAGATCATCAGCATGAAGAAATCTTATCCTCCTTGGTCATTAATCTGAATTTCATTAATCAAATTTGAAGCTGCAATTTTGTTTGTCTGTGTCTGGATGGTCAAAAAATCAGCAATAAAGATGACACTAAGCAGATTTTTGAGCTGAAAACTATGGAGTCATTATATGGATTTCCCCTAATAAGGATGTCTTTAATTAATTCTGTTCTTCTGCAGGAAACTAAGAATGATATAATATTATAATCTTACCAAAAATATGGTGTGTATAAATGGGCATTGCTTCTTCTAGTGAATAATGCTTAAGCAAAATCTCAGAGTGTAGGAAGTTTTATGTTTTCATTTTTCTGACACAGTTTAAAAAGTAAAAGATATGCAGCAACCCAGTAAATTGATGTAAAAAGCATTTCTGTTAACATAGCTTTTGTTATTTTGAGACTGCCATAGCATACATACTTACAAGATTTCTTTTTACTACTCTGCAGTTACTGTGTGATATCAATACTGAGGCATGTGTCAATATGCTGTAACAGTAACAAATAGTGCACTCAACCTTCACATTTTTGCAAAATGTATTTTTATTCATCTTATGAAAAATACATAAAATATTCAATGTTATTTTGCACAAATCCGACTGCTCAAAATTCAGTGAGTCAAACTACAATACTAGTTTTATTCAAGGTGGGTAAACACACCACATGTATTGTCAGACACCTTTGTTGTTAACATTGTGTTAAATGGCAAGGAGTGGAGAAAGAGTAAGTTCCTGACATCATCCTTTTTTGTAACAATGAGATAAGGAAAATAATGGTTTTGCACTGTCTAAAACACTTAATGTACCAGAAATTCTTTATCAAAGGAATAATTAAACATAGATGGTAATGGCTGAGCTACCTCAAAGTGTGTTTCTACTCTACAAGAGACTGAAAAAAATAGCATCATAGCATTTGTATCTTTACTGATTTCCAGATTTAGCTTGCCTTTGTGAATTCCCTTCTAAAGGTTTTTTTCTGCTCCTGCATTCTTCTCCTACCAGTTCCAAAAATGCAAAAAATTTATCAGAAAATTTTGTTAGCTTTTTCAGCTTTGGTTTTGTTTGTTTGGGTGGGATTTTGGGAGGTGTTTTTTGTTTTGTTTTGGCTTTGTTTGTTTGTTTAGAGAGGTTATTTCCATGATCTTAGCATTGGTAGCAGTTGGGGACCAAGCTACGCGCCCACAAGTTTCATATGTGTGCTAATCTGCCCATAAAAACTGCATAAGATAAAAGAACATGAGAAATCCAATACACATGATTTTATACACACAGAGTTACATATGTGTGTACAGCTATTTCATTCACATACACTCTGAGCTCGACTCTCCTCACATCTACAGGCAAGGCCCTAAGATGTTGGATGTGGCTGTAGCATAGCAGAGAGCTTCCTGAGAAAGAAGACAAATGTTATTGTCCTTTTCAATTTGGCAGGGTGCCAGGACACTTACAGTGACTGACAAAAGACGTCAGTTCCTATGCCTAACATAACAGGTTTTCTTTCCTTTGGGCAGGACCGTAACTTTGGAAAGGCTCATCTGGTCCTTTTACTGTCTTGGGTATTATCCTGAACATAAGTGCCAGACATTGAAAAACTGTTGATCAACATGTGTGTTGCTCTTGTGTTAATCTCTTGAAACATATCGAAGTCTTCATTTTCTACAGCCAACAGTTTTCTATGCTGTCCTGTAATATTTCCTTCTCTGATGCACACTTATATTTTTGTTAATCTACAAGCAAGATTAATTGCCTATTTTGCTCTGTATCCTGTTCTAAGGAGGCCAAGTATATGTTAAAGAATAGCTGGGCATGGAAATCTGCGAAAAAAACTGCTGAAAACTTGCATTTTGAACATCTGCATAACTACGTATGAGCAACATCTTGCCTTTCTCATCCCTACAGGCAGAAAGCATGAATGCCACTTTCTTTTCTGCCTTGCAACTCTGCCCTCTAAGTTTCAGCTTACACAGATAGGCAGGCTATATGAACAGCTGTCACTGTCACCAGTGTGGTTCCATGTTAGGCTTAATTATCCAAGTCTTTATTACTCTCTACGTGGGTTTCTAGATTCACGAGCCTAACAAAGCACAGCTAAGTTGTAAGTGAAGCATAAAGAAAAATCATCAATATCTGAAGGAAGACATATTCTCTGTGGACAATTTGTTGATAATAAATTTCTAAAAAGTAGTTTGTGATTAAAGCAACCATGGACATGCCGCCAGGTAAAATCTGAAAGCTAATGGAAACAGTAATTAGATATAGAGACATAAAAGAATTGTTTGTTTTATTCCCTCCTGTATTCCTGTATAAAGTGGGCTTCATAATGACCGTTACTGCTGTGATGAAGCATAATCTTGTTTGTGTTAAGAAAAGACAACTGTAATGAGATATTTTCTGGCCTTGGTGTTACTTGAAGGTGTAGTGCACTTGAGAAATCCAGCTTGCAGAGGTAAAAAACTAAACAAAACAGCTCCTCCTAAACAGATCATACAAGAAAACAAAATTAAATCATTTTAGTTTTCAATGTCATTAATTAAGATATTTAAATCCTGACATTGAGAATCAAGCTTTTCTTTATAATAGTTACAGTTGAATTCATAGGAATCACCACCTGCTCACTAGGCAAGCCATTTTATTTTATTCCTTTATGTTCAAAAGAATTACTCTGTAGTCCTGACACCTGCTACCAAAAAAAAAGCTCTGTTTTATGATCTCTGAAAAGGCCATGAGTTAAATATTTTTTGCAAAACAACACGGTAGTCAAGGCACCAATTCAGCAAGCCACAATTCAGCAGGTACTACTAGATTTGAGCACATGCATAACCTTGCTTTCTTTTATGGGACTTGACAGTCGATGTGTCATTTAGGAATATTACCTAGCAAATAGAAGTTTTCTCTGGTAACATTTCCACAGTTCAGAAGTACAGTTATAGATTCAATCTCAGTTTCATAAAAAAGTTTGTAAAAGAATGGCACTTTGAATTAGTTTTTGCATATTAGAACAAAGTTTGCGGTAATACTAATCCTTGACCAGTACCTTGTACCAGGACCAGTTCAGTACCTTGACCTGAATTACTGCTTCCATCATGCTGAAGCACATGTCTAGGTTCCTGTGTAATTTATGCATTCTGTATTCAGCTGGTTACATGCAAGCACCAAGCTGAAAATCCAAATTGTGAAATTTGAAGGAAGAAAAAGCCTCAAAATAAGACAATCAATTTAAATATAGATCTCTGAATTATTGGCTAAATATGCCTCATTGCTCTGGTGGCAGCTCAGTTCATGTCAATCACATAAAAAATGCCATTTTAAGTTTGCCAGTAGAATAACTTAAGGAGCACCAAAGAAAGATATCAGAAAGATATCTTGTATTTGGATCACATTTTTCATTGCTCAGTTGGATCATTCGGTGCCTGTAGACATAGCAATACCATTGTCTAATCACTGAATAGAATCCTTTTCTACTAGAAAAAAGGTAGCATTTGTTTAGAAATCTCCAGAAATCCAAAGTTGCGTGGTGATGCAATACTTTAGGAATCTGTAAATAATACATGTCAATAACTTCCTTAAAGTTCATTTCTCCATAAGAGAGAGATAAAAAAACCCAATAGCAATTAATATATACTGCTGTCTCTTCAGAATTTTTTGACCAATCCATGGTAGAAAATTGTATCCATACTACAGGATTTTACAGGCAAGCAAAAAAATTAAATGGTGAATAATTCTCTATAAAACTATTTAGAATTTCACAGAAATTGCTTTAAAACTCATTATGTGTCTCTAAAATCTGTCTTTTTAATTTCCATTCAATTCTACAGAATCTTCCAGAAGGTAATAAAAGCAGTGGAAAAACTTCCTGAGAAAGAACTTCTCTGGGGCCAGAGACAAAAAAAAAATATTCATCTGAATACAAAGAATCAGAACACAGTTATAAATGTTCAGGATTACTTTTCCCTTTTCTCAACGGCTAGAATGGAAATGTGAGCTATTTCCATAAACTTGCCAGCATCTTATGATCTAAAAAGTTATTTTTGAATTTATTTCTCACAGAAGAAAACCTACATCTTCCAATCTAAAATTAGACTGTGAGACTGTCTTATCCTGCAGCCAATCGTATGTAAGGTAGGTACTCAAATAAAAATGAGAAGCCTGAGAATTCCAAAAGCAATAGAAGTAGGTCACAGTAAGCCTTACCTATGGTTAAGGGAAAGTTTCAGTAACAAAGGTATTCTTGTTAATGAACTGTAATTTAATGAACTTTCTCATGAGGAAAAATTGTCTCCACGTAAGGTGTAAATTGCCCCATACAGAGCCAATTAATGAAGATAGAAGGTTTTTTACGTGCCCTATCCAATGTACTTAAAGGAAAAGTCCTTGCAGTGGAGCAGTTCTCAGGTGCACATTAGATAGTTACATATTACTGGTTCTACTTAGCTGCATTAGATTTAAGGCAAGGGGTTCCACTTTCACGAGATTAGTAGAGAAACCCTTGCTCGGTGAATGACCCGCTTAAGTCATTTAGAAAAGGAAAAGAACCAGTAACTGGTGTCTTAATTGCACAAGTTTCATTTCTACAAATATGAGCCTAGAGACCATGGCAGCCCTTTATCTGTTCCTTTTTAATTTTTTTTTTCAAATGGGAATATGATGGCTGTTTTAAAGTAAAATGTGCCATGAGCTGCAGAGATGTGGAGAATGCCCTGTTGGTTTGCAGTAACAGCAGAAGAGTATAACACCTTTTCTTGTTTGGCATCTTTTCTTTTCTAGGTTTGAAAAAACAAAAGATGCCTGTAGGAACCAAAGAGCTATTGCCCACTCTTGGTCATCAGAGCTGTATTTCTACATTCAGGGGTCAGTCTGGAGCTCATGTTCTAACAAAATCTGTCAGGATCTCAGGTGCGTTTGCAAGGACATTGGTGTTATTTCCCTAATTTGCTGTCAATAGCAGGAGATGATGTCTGATTATATTTAGACTAAAAGTCATGCAGGGATTACAATGTGCTTTTGAACAGTAGCTAAGACTTTGGGAGGAATAATGAGCTACAGACACCCTTTCTAAGACATGTACAGCTATATGAAAAAAATGCTTAATATTAAAAAAAATATTACGCTTCCTAAAATTTTAAAGACACAAGTGAGACATCAATTTTTTTCAGTAATTTCAAACCACTTTGATAAACCATTCCATTAAACTTCTGAGTTCTTTGACGTATTTAGTAACATTTTTTTTCAGTCTAATTTACAATTAACTATTCTTTTTCAGTCTACATTAACTCCTAATCTAGATAATTAGTGTGTCTGTGTCTAACGTGTATTTTGACATATTGTTTGAAGAACAGCATCCACATCTCCTATAAGAGGCTTATTATATAATGATTTCTTAATTTAATTATCACATTTTTAAAAGCCCTAAATTATTTGTAGTTTCTATTTTGCACTATGATATTTGGGCTAGAGAAACCAAGAACTTAGTGCAACTCTATGCATCTAGCAAAGACCAGTATGTGCCCAGCATTCAATTGTACTTGCACATGACTTAAAAATTTTGGTGGTATACCCATATGGGTAAAGGAGAAACTTTTGATGATTAAATGGGAGTGTTGATATTTCTCTTAGGATACTTAGATATGCAAGGGAAATTCTAGCTATTTTTAAGACTAATGACATAGCTGTATTTTCAATTCCACTAAGTAAATTTGTGATTTCCAGCTGCCCTAGTCTCTTACATTTCCATTATAAAAACATTTATTTATTTCTCTTCTAATTTCTGTTACTTCTACACAGGGAAAGCATTGTGCTGCATATCTCACTTTCATTTAAAATTTATTGGCTAATAATAGCACATTTAATATGTAGATGTGTTTACTAGGCCTTCATGCACCATATTATATCAGCTCAGAATGAGTAGCTCCAACCACCTTTCACTCTTAGGCAAAATTCTACTTGTGAAATCCCCATACACCCATTCTTTAGTCATTTCAGGATGTTTTTAATGGCCATTTTCAACTGAAGATATACAATAAATAAAATATTACTATTTCTTAAGAGTCTTTAGGCACTGAATTTCTGCAGCAAATTTCAAAAACACATCTCCTGCAGTTGATCTCTAGGATACCTCCCATGAAAATAAATATGGTGAACATACCACTGTATCATAGAAATATTATTAGTAGTATAATAGTACTATTGTAGCATATTCAGATACTAATAGGGTCAATAGCTTAGCCATTTTCTTTTAGGAAATATTGAAATTATGTATTTTTATAAATAAGTAATAGCAGTTGTCAAAACTACACATACCAACACCTAATAATTTAGACTTTCTGTTGCATAACCTTTGAGAAGGAGAACATTAGGAGAACATTTATCATTTTTGCAAGTATCTAGAAAAAATAGCCCACAGACATGCAAAAGAACATGGGACAGTGTTTCTACCTCAGGCTAGGAACTTTTAAGATCCTACACAACCCTGTCTGCTTGAGGCCATAATCCTATTACCACATTTCAGTTCCAAGAATTTTACAACCCTTTTCCTTAATTCTCAATCATTTCCATTTAATTTAAAGTATTTTTGGAAGAGTTTTTTCCCCATCAGTCTCCTTTGCCACTTCAAATACTGCTCTATCACAGTCCATCAGTTGATGAAACCATAGTATTTAGACTCAGTCACAGACAGTGCTTGCTTTGTTTACTTATGTAACAGCTGAGTTTCTCCTCTTCCTATCAACTAGAACAATGGTACACTTGCTTACAGAGGTCCCATGTCTCATACTTAACACTGAACTTTGGATTGTGGAAGAAATGGTGAAATACATATCTGTGCTGAATATTTTTTGTCTCTGCTTTTTCTGAAGCATTTATTGAGCTGCTGGATTTTTGTGTCTTCATTTGTTTTTTGTGGCTTTATCTTCAAAAGCATGAAGCACTGATCTTCAAATAAGGAGCTTAACTATTGGGACTGTCGAACAACTGTCTGTGAATAATTAATTATCTAAATGTGTCCACAGATAATAGATAGCAAAAGGAAAAAAATATCAACTAGTTTCATTCTTCAAAGATAAGGATTCTTCTCTTTGTTAGTTTCATAATAAGTTTATATTCACTTACAGCCAACACAATTAAAACTATTTTGAAGCGAAATCTTACAGAAATGGAAGAAAACATCTGAGGTGGATATATAATGAAGAATTCCTCTTACGTAGACAGAATATCCCTACTACTTTTTACACGTAAACACTTAGAGCTCTCTTGTAAGGTTGAGACCCATGTGAAAAATTGCACAATCAGGTGATAAATGACCTTGCGACAAATTAATTTGTCGTGTGCTTTTGACTGCCTTACCTGCCCTCTACCCATGAATCCATCTCTTGGGATTTTCTTTGGCATCAGAAGAGCTGAACAGCCTCAGATATATGCCATCCTAATTCTAAACCAGCTAGACAGTAAAAAAAAAATTCATCTTGCTATTTCTATCCAGAAAAATGAAATAAATCGACCATGACTCACTCAGTACAATGTTAACTTCTGTGGCTGTGACATTTGGAAAGAAAAACATAGGTATGAGTGTCCACATATACATGTATACATGAAACTAATTTTCCAATTTTAAAAACTTCTAAAATAATTTGTTCAAATAGGTTTTTTGTAACACATGATATACAGAGGGTCCTCATTGATATGTAATCAGTGCAACAACTCCCAGAAGTAGACACCTGCGGTCCCAGGCTCACAATGTTTCAGGGATGAACAGCTGCTGGTGAAATTGCCCTGTACCCAGGAGAAATGCTGCTGGAAAACTACCACTGCCTTCACTGAGATCTCTGTGATCAGCTGCCAGACTTTGTAAATGACCAGTCAGGCTTTAATAGATAACATCTCATCTGGAACATTCCCAGGTAGATATGTAGCCCCCCACTACATTGTGATTACCCCAAATCAAATTCTGTTCTTCTCCTGTCTTTGCAGCACTCTGTAAAAACCCTAAAGAAGAGCAAGGCTGAGATTTTCATTAGTGACTCTGGAGAGGGACCTTCTCAATGACACACTTGCCATAAGGGCTCTTTCACCATAGATATCTTACCATGTGCATATGCCACAGGGCAAATAAAATATCCTCTAAGGTCCTCTGAGGTCAGATTTCCTTCTCCTACATAATGCATCCATCAACAAACACTATTGGATTTTTCTGACTAGGTGATTGAGCTGGCAATAATGGCTACCCACACACCTAGCTGGGATTGAACCTCCCTCAGCACCTCTGTTCATTTCCAGCATAGCCTTTCCCACATAACCTTTTATGGACAAATAGATATGGATAAGTATCAGCACAACAGTATAAATTCTGAACCAGTTGTGCTGTTGCACCACAAAATTCTGGAGGGCCTTGCTTTCTGCACCCTCATAGTCAGTTCAACAATAATAGCTGGCTGAATTGGCTAATGGACACTAGCAAAATGTTTCAACTGTGGCAGGGGAATGACCAGAATGCAAGACCTCTGATATTTAATTCAGCTTCTGCTACACTGCAGAAAGAATGAAATGTGGGAAAGCAGCCCAAGACACTGAGATTTTGTATGAAATGTGATTTGCTGATATCACTTGCCTTGTGGGGTAGTTTTCTAGACTGAGGAAATTCTGAAAACAAAGCAGTTAAAATCCAGATGTGAAAGTTCAAGCGTGTTCCATCATCTGTTGCTAGCTTTCGTTATCTGGCCTTGTTTTAAGGTTGCTGCTTACATGTCAGTGACTTATAGGTAACTGGTCACGAATAATAATTCTCACTTTAACCCAGATTTGACATTTGGGAAGGTACAGTTAACTGCAAAATGCAGTAGTGTAACAGCAACAAGTTCATTTTTTTAAAATTAAAATGTTTTCCAAGCTTTCTTTGCTTAATTACAGAGGAAATAGTTCAGCTGATGAACGTTCAATAAATACCCTTATACTGAATCTGTTATAGAACCTCCAGCTGATTACATTGAAACGTTTTTTAGGTGGTTTATAAAAATCTGGCAAATTTAGCCTTCCTGAATGACTTATCTATCAGGCATTTCTACCATAGCAATAAGGAAGTAAAGGAAGAGCACTTTAAGGCTTTCCTAAAGATCACACTTAAAGTCTGTAGCATAAATCATGATGCTAAATCTCTTAAATCCCATTCCTATTTTGGTCTTGTGGTTTTGTGGATTGTTTTTGTTCTGTTTGTTTTATTTTTTGAAAATAATATGACAACCAAAACAGCAGGTAATATGTTCAATGCCAACATTATTTTAGTAGTGATTTTGTCCAACTTTCTGGCAAGTCAAAGAATAAGAATCTTGAAACCATTCTCTCTAATTTAAGGACTTAGAAACAAGGTATTTGGCTTAATTTCCAGTGTATAAGTAGGGCTGTGCACCAGTGACATCTGCATTATGGCAGGACTTTTTCAGAGAAACATGAAACAATGGTGTTATTTCTTAAACCTTAAAAACTAATGGCAAACAAACAAATTTAGTCAGAAAAACATTGTCACTGTATCAACTCATCTCACCTTTTGTTTAGGCTTTGATATGAAGAGGAAATTGGCATTTTTGATGGAAAATGAACCACCTTCACTTGTGTCTGTGAAGGTCGTAGTTGACAGAGGTGAAATAAAACCTGCAAGCAAAGGATTTAGGTTGGCAACCAAACTATCTAAACTTATTTTATAGGTAGAAGGGCAATTATGATAACCCTATTATGTCCTGCTCTAGTGTGGTACTTTTATCCTAACCACACGGTACTAGCATGTCAAATTAGTTTTCGAATCACAGGAAAAGATTTTTCAACATTTGCAATAGCAACAAGGCGAAGAGCCTCAAAACCACATCCCCAGACGTGTTTTCAAATATGAAGTTCTTTACCGGTTTAATAAGAAGTTAGTTAATTGTGAGGATCCTGTAAAAATCATAGAGTCCAAAGCCTATTCAGTCAGTCAGCTGCTTCCCTGAACTCATTCTTGATGACAAGTCACCCTGATACATGCCCTATCTTCAGTAGTTACCACAGGAGCTATTTTCAAAGGGACACAAGGTTTTAAAAGATTAAAAAGTACTACAAGAATACTTTCTATTCCTTAATCTCTGGTGGCACCTACATTCTGTTAATGAATAGCATTGTTTATATGTGCATAATGTCTAAAAATTAGTGCCAGATTGACTGAGAAAATCCCCCACAACTCATTTCCTAGCCAAAGCATCTGATTCTTGTTTAATTTGCAATGACTTTGTGTACATAGAACACAATAAGCAACTCCATGTTTATGCTTTAAAGTATAGTTGATTTTTTAAACTGAATTTAAAGACAATTTACAATGACTTAAAACTAATGACAGACAAATTAAGAAAAACAACTTTTTGGCAAAGCTGAGTAGGCTCAAAATAAATAAAGTACTTAATGAAGTGAGTGGGAAAATTACACTAAATAATTAAGTGTTGAATCACCATCCTATTTAGCTCACACTGCCATTTTTAAAAATAGCTTTCATTGTGCATGTTTGCTATTTTTCCTGCTGTAGGAACGCTGTGTCATATATTTTTTGAAACACATCCTTTCTATTCAGCAGACAAGAAATGTCACTGTTGATCATAGCTTTGGTCTGTCTCTGAGACTGTAGTTCCCTTCCACACAAAGGCCAATAATCGGTGTAGTCTCACAATAACTGAAATACTTCAGAGGGTTGCTAGCAAAGTGGTGTGAACTCTCATTGTATTATCTGTGCTGTACATATTGTAAGACACGGACTAGAAAGAGTTCCCTTGACCACCTCTGATCTAAAATAAACCCAAATCAATGAATCACCTCACACATCATAAAAATATTTTTTTAGAGGGAGCAATAATCCTCTTTTTTAACCTGAGAGGTTGTCCTATAATACATGTCACCATCATTTATAGAAATACCAGAATAATGTAGCCTGATACCACTGGCCCTGAGAGGAAATTGCAAATGCTAAATTATCTTCAGTTTATACTTTTCAACACAACTATGGCAATAATATTTTGTATCTATATTGTTACAGACTTAAGTCTATAGATAAATTTGGCTGATTTTCTGGTCTTTTCCCTAGCCCCTAAATGGAGGCAATGATCTGTATATCCTGAGTGCAAGTTCCTTAGGCCAATTAGCTCACTTTAGACACAATCCATCTAGAAAGATCTAAAACTCTGGATCATGTTCTGTTGGCACAAATGCTTCTCACTTCATGCATTTCACATCCACTGATGCGATTGTTTTTGGAAAGGAAACACTGCGGTCTTACCTAAGAAGAATCTGACATTCTTGAGCTCCGGAGAATGGACTACAGAGAAATTGCAAACTAGAATAAAGTCTACAGTGGCTAGTTCTTGAATTTCTTTTGTCTGTTATGGCTTTATCAGGAATATAGAACATCCATTTGCTTAAGAAAAAAGTTGTATGTTGAATGAACTAGAGTTTTTCACCTGTAAAGACAAATTACTTAAATTCAGACCTTTGAAGAAAGAAATTAAGAGAGGGGGTTTATGGAAAATTTTTCCATTTTAGCCAGGCACTTTAAGAAGTTTAATTGTAGGCAATAAGAATGCAGAGCTCTATAAGTATTACAGAGGTAACCAAGAAGTCAACAAAATTTGAGCTTTGTTTATACTATGCAAAACAAGAACAACAACATTCTATTGCAGATGCTGACATTAGGTATGAAAAAAATCATCTCCCCTGCTACTTCCCCAAAGCAAAGGAATTTATAAGAGGCTGTTTGCATGCAAAAAAGAGTGTCTGCCAAGAAATACAAATTATTATGTGCAGTACATCAGAAAAAATAGATTGGTCTGAATTCATCCTGGGGGTAATTCCATTGCCTACTAAAAACTCTTACCAATAATGTATAAAGCCTGCTCATTGTGAATATCTTTAATGTATATACTGTCAGTACTTTTCATATAAATTATTAGTTCTGTGTGAAAATATTTGTACTTAACTGCTGACAATGAAATTTCCTGTTGCATTAGGCTGAAAATCAGGTACCTTAACATCACACATTCATTGGTCTATTTTTGGTAATGTATGAACCTGCAGTTTCAGGACTTTCCTTTGCCTAACCTACTTCTTGACACTACCTGAAAACCAATGAAAAACAGCTTTTAAAATTTTGCAGAAGTACAAGAAAGAACAAAGTGTTATCCTTATGAAGTGATCTGTCATTACAGCTGGCACTAACTAGGCATTTTTCAGTTTACTTTAATTTCTAGAAATCTTGTACAATTTTATGTCTGCGTGTTTGCTTAGGTGTTAACTGAAGAAAACCCCAACCAAATAGCACAAAATATTTCACATAGAGTGTAAAGGGCTACAAAGTACACCAAAGGTAACTTTTCTGGTATAACATAGTGCTTTGCTTCCCTTCCCATTGTAGATTTTGCCTTCTTTTAGGTTTAGCGCATTATAATAATGTGCTAATTATAATAAAAATGCATAGGCACAACAACTTGTGACAGAAATTGAAAATAGAAATTTTTCACACTCAGGAATTATTTAATTTAAAGTAAATGTTGACTATGCACTGCAGTGACCCAGATTTGAATCTGTAAAGACTATGGAGCTTTAACTTAGCGGCATGGATTGCACAGGGATAATTTTGGAAAAGGCACTGAGAGTCCTGTGTGCATTCTGCTGTACAGAAAGGTAATGTCAGCTTTACCATTATCTCTGAAAGATTTCTTAATTAAAACCTTTCTATCTCAGAAGCACAGAATGCTTCCAGTTTTACTCCCTGGTGCCTGATACATAAAATAGAGCCATGATCTCATGGAACTGCAAGGAACACTGTTACCCAATAGGAAAGAGGGGAAAGAACAGTTAATTAAAAAAAAAAAAAAATAATGAAATCGGCTCATTTAACTCTCCTAAAAAAAAAAAAAAAAAAAAGGAGGAACCAAGTGGAGTTTTGAGCTTCTCTAATGTTTCTCCACAAAAAATTGAATTTTTGTTTTCCAATGGAAAATTAAATCATAATTTTTCTAGCCAGTGAAAGAAGAAAATAATTATATGGTAAGCCTATTTCTGTTTAAATCTCTGCTTGAGTTAGAGAAATACCAGGATATGCACCCTGGCTCAGTCTAGGATTCGGTTTCCAGGCCACTTGGCCAGATGCTCGATGGTGAGCATCTGAATGGCCCCACTGAACCAAATGGAATTATTCATAAGATTTAGGATATCTACATACTTCAGTACTTTGTAGGTAGAAGCCTAAAGGCCTGCTTCCGTGTTAGACACTCTGTAGGAGAGAAGTGCTGAGGGACAAATTTTGGATTATAAGACCGCTCTTGTGCTACTGATGACCTTGCTTGATGGGCAGACTCTATTGACTCTACTGAGGACAGTATAGTTTTCCCCCAAAAAAGTTTGATTGTTGCCTAAACACTCCCAAAATTTCAGAGTTTCATTGTTATGCTAGAGGTAATACTTTGTTTTCCAAAAAGCAGAACTAAATAAATTTAAGTATAGAAGTAGAATAAAAGATAATAAAATCAATTAAAATTACCTAGAAAAAACAAATCAAATGCTATTTACCTTGAAAATATATATGCAAAACTGAGTTTGAATCTCAGGTATTTCCATATGCATTCAAACCCCATAATTAATGATTTATAGCACCTTCTAGAGTTCAGAGTTACTCCAACTTCATGTATATTAAAAGTGCCTTATAACTAGGAAAGATACCTTAATCTGTAATTGTTGTGTGTGAAGACAGATCTATGCAATGAAGGTATAAGGTATCCCATATCTTCTGTTGACTAAATGAAAAAGGCAATTTCTATGTGCCTACCAAAGGAGCCAAAAATTCAGAAACTGTTAACAGAACAGCATAATGAATTAGTGTTCACAGAGGCACAAGATGAAGCCCAGGGAAGGGCATCCCAAAGGACTTAATATTTTCATGCATGACTTCTGGCAGAATGACTGCAGAGAGGTGGGCAGTGATCATGGAAACAATCACTCTGCCATTCCTAATTATCATAGAAATGCAAAAGTCTTTCTGCTTTATGCTCTGCCTCTCCATCCTCCTTCCTAAGCAGATCTGAGACCTGAGCTGAGTGACAGAAAGGTTATGCTGTCATATTTCTTTATGTGTCACATTTCTTTAATAGGTAAATAAATCTCATACATCCCTCTTTCCTTCATGGAGTGTCTTAAACCATATTGATGGGTGTCCACTTTTTTCTTAATGTTATTGTCTTGAAGCAATGCAGTTATTCCTTCAAAGCTGCAATACTGAGCTGCAATTAGAGGAAAAAGCATATTTTTTACATGTGTGTGTGGTCTAAGAATATTCAGCAAGTCAGCATAGACAGCACCAGACACAGCACTCTACTTGCAGCTCAGCCTGTCACACACCACAAATATAAAGAACTGCTGACAGGAAACCTATGACTTAAAATGCAACATAGAATGCATTAATGTAAACAGGTAGTACTCAAAGAAGCTGGGATTTACTATGCTTTATACTGGAAGCACAAGTTTGGTATACGAAAGATCACTGCAGAGGGATTAACTCGTCTCTCATGTTCAGGTGGAAGTTTATCATAACTCAAATAAACAATTTTAATTAATTAGTAGGAAAATAACAATCTGCCACTTTCTTTGTTGCTGTTACATTTCTACTGCATATCACGACTGCAGTTAAGAATAAACCAAAAACTAATGACAGTCTTTTTGTAAAGTTCAAAATGCAGAACTGTTAACCATAGCAAAGATGCTGCAACTATTTTCTTTTTATTAGGATATCTATTTTCCTATCAGCTGTAAGGCACAACATTTTCTCTCAGGGACTCTGCAATTAATGCTGTTTTCAGGTCATGGGTGTGATAAGACATCTTCTGTCCACAGAAAACCATTAAGTGTCTGAATCTCATGGCCAGAAACAGTGGCCAAGAGTCAGGACATCTGCTATCCATATTTGTCACTGTCCTTGCTCTCTTCTGCTCCCAGGTTACCTGGTTATGATAATCAGGTTATCATAAAAAATACAGCACATGGGTGTACTAGGTTAATGTCCTCAAACTGTCAATATAAAGTGTCCTAAAATGAAAGGTCTCCTAAAGAGTAAGATGTAATACGTGTTCTTCTGACAATTAGCATGATTTCACTTGTTTAGGCATAAATCAATCATTTAAATTGTGGATACTAACAAAAACCAGCACATTTAATTAATCTATTGCGAAAAGACTAGATGCAGGAACACCACGTTAAGGGAAAAAGTGAACTCAGAATAGGGTAGCGTGAAGGCTTCAATTATCGCCTCGTTTCCATTTTCATTTTCTGCAGAATTATTTTGTGAGTCCCTAGGAAGTATTTAATCACCAGTTGTGAATGATGTCACTTCATTTATGTGTCATCTTCTGTATCAGTACCAGGTCACCTGCACTGAAGATGTACAACATCTCCCATAGGGTCAGATGAAAAGAAAAATTCTCTCTTGTATTATGCCTTTGAATGATGTAAAGCAAGTCATGTTCTTCAAAGATGTCTTCTGCATAATTCAAAGCAAAAGGAAGAGTTCAAATTGGATTTTTGATAGAAACTTCTTTTTAAAGAGCCGCCTTGTCTGAAGAGATTGGTATTCACAAGGCTTTCCAACATGTTTTGATGTCATCTCACATCAGTATTGACAGTGTTTTGACTGCTGCAGGAAAAAGAGAACAATTTACAGTACTTCAGCTATTTTATTGACACATTTCACTGTGCTTGGAGTGTTAAAGAGAAAGAAAAGTACTGAAGACTTACAAGCTTTCCCTGTAAATACTCTGCTGACCAACAGCCCTTCTTGTGGTAGCATCATTTATTTTAAAAAAAGGAGATACCTACAGTGGGAATCAGAGCAGCTACAACACAAATAACTGTGGAACAGTACAAAAGGAGACTTATGCTAAAATTTGTTTTACAGTCTCTGATTTCTTCTAGTCTGTGGGTTCTTAGCAGGGGGTGAATTCTTAGGAAAGGTATACAGAAGTCGGTGGTCACCCTTCCTTTGGAAGGAGCTCAACTCTGGCATCCACTCAGCAGGGTGCTATTACCAGAAAGGATGGTTTAGCTGTGAACATGGTGGTGCTACATTAATGATTGCACTGAATTATCTCAAAGGTCTTTTCCAGCTTTAATGATTCTACGATTCTAATTCTGCAGCACTGAGTAAAAAATGTTCTCTATTTCATGCTGGCATTTTTACTTCTCACCCAGAATGAACAATACGTAAGGTACTGTTTGAAAGCAGTGTCTGATGCAGTATCACACAGAGACTACCTTGAGCAGACGTCCCTGAAGCTGTGTCAATCTGATAAGAAAGCTTGAAGAAATATAAAATAGAATTACACTGTCTTCAAAAGCAGGATACCTTTATGCATAAATGGTAGAAGAAAAAAATAAATTGGTATATATGTATTTTCTGAATGCTTGTTTCCAAAATTCCTAAGTTTAACCATAGAATTTTTCACCTAATCTAACTTACCCTGGCCAGTCAACTCTTCAGATACTGAGAGGTCTGAAAACTGATCTGCAAAAATCAGGACACTTGGAGATACCAGCAGTCACCAATAACATGAAAAATATATGGACGTCATATGTATCTGTATGTATGCATGCAGACATACATACAGACTGAAAAACATATATATATATGCCCATATACACATACATACACATACTTTGTGCACTCTAGTTACTGAAAGTGATTCGTGCTCAAGACCACCATTTTGCTCTTTCCCTTGGAACACCAGCAAATGTAGTTAAGTAATAAATGCTGATATAGTACAGCTATCTACAAGAAGCCAATACTAGTGTCAGCTAATCTCTGGTAATCAAAAAACACATTACAGAGAATTTTAAAAGTATTTCTCCAGTTTTAAATGTGAGAACTTTTGTAATGTTTAATAACAAATGCCAATTATATGGACAGATGGGCATTTTCTATCAATTTATGACAAAACAGATGTGCAGAGGTTTTTCTTTTTAAATCTGCATAAAATTCAATGGAAGCAATTGACACAGACTAGGCTTTCAACCACTAAACGAGCAGCTCAGTAAAAACTGGCACAAGGACAAAAAGTAGAAGCAAACTCTTGCTTTCATTGTGGGGGAAAAAGAAAATGTATGTGTACTCAAAGTCATTATGAGTAAACACTGTTATTGCACTTCACCCAAGAAAGATTCTACAGAGGAATAATTGCAGTAATATTTGTCATGCCAAACAACACCTCTTTTGTGCACATCCTCTCAAAACTTCAATTTCACACAAGACCTGTCCTTTGGGCCCAATATCTCGTTTATGATAGCAGCCCATAACACCATATGCTGTGGGAAAAGATGTCATAGCCCTGTGGTAGGCAGATGAAGAATAATCTGTTTCCCCAGATACAAAGTTATAGACTCAGAAAGGTGAACACTACAACGATATCTTATGTAAATAATCAACATAAAATTCAGAAGTTGGAAGACTGGCTGTTTGCCATTTCAATTCTCAATCTCTTCTCTTCTTGTTGACATTGCTAGAAAGGACACTGCCTGATTTTGCGGTATTGCTAAATGTCATTGCAGAAAGCATAGCAAGGCAACTATGTTATGTTTTCCTTGTGTGCTTGCTTTGACAGACCCCGCAGACCATAGAGAGCAATGGTTTAAGGTGACTTGTACACTAACATTTACTGTGTGTATTTAGTCCATTCCCCTTTTTCCATTATAAACATCTGCTTTAAAATGCAAAAGCCTTTCCTAATCAAGTGAAAACAATAATGTAAAGTTACATTATTTAATCTTTTGCAAGTTTCTTCACGTGAAGATTCAATAGCATTATGCAATGCTAGGCTGCAAAGGAGAAGATGTAAGACTCAGATTCACACGAAAATTAATAATATTTTTATTGATTTTTGTTAGAATAAAAATAACTCAATTAAATATACCCCAGGCCAAATATTTTTTCAATAACAAATCTCATTAATTCAAGCTACTCTAAAAATGAATTGCATGTCACTGCTGAAAGATTTTGATGATGTCATTGAGAATATACTTACCAACTTAAATATGATCAAGGTGAGTTAAAATTAAACCCTCTGCTCTTGTAATAAGCATAACAAAGTCCTGGGTGGTAGCTGCATCCCTTAAATTATAAAATTAACGTGAATCATCTGGTGACTTAGACATCACAGTGCCAAGAAGTGACAGGCTAGTCCCAGACCACTTGCCTTTCAGCCATGCTGCTGTCAAAGGGACAGTTTGCTGGAAAAAGGGATCCCAATTTTTGTGGCCTAGGCATGTATCTTCTAGACAATTTATTGAAGGAAACAGGTCATAAGCCCCATTCAACAAACCCCCAAAAAAACACACACAAAAAAAAACCAAACGAAAAAACAAACAATGATCAGGAGATTATAATAGCTCTTGACCAGAAATGACATTAAAAGAGAGGTAAGGAAAAGCACATGGCTTTGCATAGACAGACAGCTTATGGTCCTTTGTAGGTGATACACATGGCTGTAGTCATGCTATCAAGAAATTATTGAATATTACTAAAACCTCTGTAGATCATTATCAATTTCTAGCCCTGTGATTTCAAAAAGATCTTGGAAAGAGACACAAAATAATCTTGATCACTAACATTTAAGATGATATGTCATTCCCTTTTTTCATAGAGTTTGCCATGGAGGTACCATGAAAAAAATTGCTTGCTGAATTCAGTGAAAACTGAGAAAATAGCAGTATGAACAAGGCAAACAAAGAAATAGTATGAAATCACAGACATTTTGTAGAAAAGAGACAAATATAAGAAAATTATGATACAAACTGCTGTATTGCTTATGCCTAGAAAAAAAAAATTACCTCTTCAGTGAAATGGGTGACCTCTGATTAGGCAGCAAAATAAAATGTTATAATCAAAAGTAAATTTGTATAAAAGAATGAATCATGAAAAGTCTCCCATGAAAATGAAAATCCTCTAGGTAGAATTTGCCCAATACACTCCACAATTTCCACAGGAATTTGAACAGCTCTACCTGACAACTGTGTTTTGCACTTACTAGTGCAATTAGGAGTGAGGATTCTGGCCATCTGTTAAGAGTTGTGCTGTGTTGTATTATGAATAAAACTTGTGCTAATTTTATGAAGAACTTTGCTAGTTCTCAGGAAAGCTTCAGGAGGAGAACAGACAAAAACTAAAAGAATTTTTAGGAAAAATATAGAAAAGGAAAGTGCCTTTTCTACTAAGCAACTACCTTTTGTCCTTTTCGTCCTTCTTCCTGCTCATATTTGACCATTTAAGGTTTTCAGGCTTATTAAAATATCTGCTCTTCTTTACCCCTTGCCCAGACTCTAGGTACCTTTTACTTCCTGTTTCTTACTTAGAGGGAATAAGACAGGAGGGAAAGGAATTAATTTCTCAATTTCTGTGATTATGTAACAGAAGAAATGCTACTCAGCTAAGTTACAAAAAATCAAAGTTAATAATGCAAATTCTTAAAATACTATGTTGCTGTAAGAAACACTTACATTGAAGTTACAGGTATAGATAGAGATAGATAGATATATAGATAAAGATATATATAGAGAGATAAAGATATATAAATAGCATAGAGATAGATAGCAATAGATATGGATGCATATGTCAGCTGCTGGCATTTATTGAATTTGGGCTAACATAAAGGCTTATGACCTGACAAAGGAATTATTTTATTTTTGTATTTTAATTTCTGGGCAAGTTAGGCAAACATTTTCCAAGAAGTAAGAAAACAAAAGTCATATTTATTTGCTTTCTTCCAACACAAGTACATATTCCTCTGCCGAGAAAACCAAGGTTTCCTTACAATAACTGGGGGGCTTCCTTAATAAACATCCACCAGGATTTTTTTTATCATGTAATTGTAGAATACCTGGAGGTGGAAGTGACCAATAAGAATAATGGAATCCAACTCTTTTGGTTTAGGAATGGTTTTCCCCAGCACCACAGCACTCCAAAACACAGGCAGCTCATTCACCTCCCCTCTACCCCCCCCAGCAGGATGGAGAGGAGATTTGGATGCACAAAAGGTAAAGCTTATGGGCTGGGATAAGGACAGTTTGCACACACCGTCATCTGTTCCACAAGGAAAGTGAAGAGGGGACACCCCTCACTTCTGCAATGGAAAAGTTTTGGGGGTTCCCTGTGGCTCACTGGTACCGAGTGTGAAGAGTGGCTTTGCTGGCAGACTCTCTGGTCTCTGTCCTTGAAAAATGTGTGAGACAAATTGAGCTGCTTTTTGTACAGCAGAAACTGAAAATCAGTGATCCAGGGGGAAAGGGTCTGAGTTTGTGTGAGGGTTTACAGTCTCATACAGATATAGGTTGTTCTACTAAATAATTTCTTCTGGGAAGAAAAAAAAAGACCTATTTGCATAGCCTTCATCACAGCACAAGGTAAAATTTAATACATTCTCTCATAGAGAGAAGCCCCATTGCCCTTTTGCACCTAATATAGAATCATTTTATTTTCAGCTGGTGAAAAGGATGAATTGCCTTATATAGAAGCATGTCACTGGACCAGGTTACTCAGAGCCTCATCCAGCTTGGTCTTGAACAACTCCAGGAAAGGGAGTCCACAATCTCTCTTGGCAACATGTTGCAGTGCCTTATCACTCTCACAGGAAAGAATTTTTTCCTAATAACTAGTCTAAATCTGCCCTTCTTCAGCTTAAGGGCATTTCCCCTTGTCCTATTCCTTCCCTAACACTCCAGCTTTCTTGCAAGGCCCCTTCAGGTACTGGAGGGCCTTGCTTGGAGCCTCATTTTCTCCGGATTGAACAGCCCCAACTATCTCAGCCTGTCTCCATAAGAGAGGTGCTCCAGCCCTGGGATCAGCTTAGGGTGTCTTCTCCTGATTTGCTCCAACAGGTCCACGTCTTTCCTTTGTTGTGGGCCCCACCCAGACCTGGGTGCAGTGTTCCAGGTGGGTGTCACAAGAGCAGTGTCTTGGGGTGACCG
>VZTH01018812.1:0-11663 GCA_013397815.1 Aleadryas rufinucha
GAACGGCGGCGGACCCGGACCGGACCCGGTGGAGGCCCCGGTCCCGGCCCCGCTCGGCCCCGCCATGGCCCGGGACCCGGCCTTCGTGCTGCGCTACCTGGCCGAGGTGGAGGAGCTGGCCGAGGACGTGCTGGCGGCACGGCAGCAGGTACGACCCCGCCCCGGCGGGCCTCCCCCGCCCCGCTCTGTCCCGCCGCCGGTAGCCCCGAGCCTCGGCCGCTCCTGCCTCTTTCGCTCCCGTTGCAGATCGTGGACCTGGACGTGAAGCGGAACCGGAACCGCGAGGCCGTGCGGGCGCTGCAAAAGGACCCGGAGCCTGACGGTNGGAGCCTGACGGTGAGGCTGGGCTGGCTGCGCCCACCGTGACCTCGCGGCCGCGGGTCGGGGAGCGGCTCCGCTGACAGCCCCTTCCCTTCCCTTCCCTCCTGTCCCCCAGAGAAAGCCATGGTTTGCTTCGGGAACATGTTCATCGAGCTGCCGAAGGCGAAGACCCGGGAGATGCTGCAGCAAGGTGAGGTCACCCCGAGGCCTTCGTGTAGCTATAAGCGTTTTAATAAGCGCCATAATTAACAAGATGTTGGATAAATTAGCGGAGTTCCATCCAGGGATGGGTTTTGAGGTGCCCAGAACCTCTCGAGAGGCTGATTGTGGCCCGTGCTGTGCCCTGGGAAGCATGTGCGGAAGCTGCTTGGCCCCGTGGGTGGTGGAGGGCAGGGTGGGACCCCCCCCGGGAAATTGAGCCTTCATCCCAGAGCCCACTACAGTCCTCCTCACTCCTGCCTCCCTTATCCCAGACCAGGAAGAGCTGGATGAAGAGATAAACAAGCTCCGGAAAGAGCTGCGTGTGAAGGTCAACCGGCTCTATGAAGCTCAAGGTAAACGCTCCCAACTCAGGAACCTGCTCAGTGCCTGGGAGCAGACTCGTGCATCAGGAGGGTCCAGAAATTCCTTAGTTCCATGTGTTCCCACAGCCTCTTTTCCACTGGTTTGTTCAGTTCCCTCCCTGCCCCAGCAGTGCTGTCTGTCTCTGTGTGGAGCTGTCACCCACCAACACCCTGAACCCCCTCTGACATTGTGCTAGGGTGACCCCACTTCAGCTTCCAGCACCGTCCCTGCCCTCTCTGTGGCCGCTCTCGAGTTTAGGATGAACTGCTTCACTTCTTTTGTGGCAAAATCCCGATTTTTTCGATGTGTTCTCTCAGGTAAACCTGAGCTGAAGGGGTTTAACCTGAATCCCATGTCTGCCGAGGAAATGAAGCTCATCAACCGCATCCTGGAGGGCTGAGGTGGCCGTGCCATCGTCACAGCGTGTTTGGCTGTCACTGTGGGCTCCTGCTTCAATAGCCACAGTCCTTGGGATTTGCAGGACATTGGTGTGTCCAGAGCCCACCCAGGCGAGGGCCCTGGGAATCGTTTGGCTCCTCAGCTACAACACTGCAGTTCCTTTGGATCACAAACCCTTTCCTGCTCTGTGCTGGAACTCGGGTGGCAGAGCAGTGCTGGATACAGCGCTGGGCAAAGGCCCGTGGCTGGGGTGGAAGTGGGATCATTAAAATCAGAGCAGTGGGACATTCCTGACTCCATGTGTATGTTCCTTGTTGGGGGGTTTATGTGAGCGCTTCTGGGCTTTGGCTTCAGAGCTGCTCCTTTGTCACGCTGGGAACAGGAGTAGGAGGGATTGGGAATCCTCCACATGCCTGAAGCACAGAAGAGGAGTTGTGCATGCCCGTGGCATTCAAACAAAGCAAAGCTGTACATCTGAGGCACGTCAGGAATCTCTAAGGATGTGTAGGGAGGAGCAGGAGGAGGCAGCATCCTTTTAGTCTCGCTGGGAAAACATGTTCCACTGTTGGAAGGCAAGAGACGACAGAAATGAGGCTTTCAGGACTAGATGAAGGGATAAAACTTGGGTATATTTTAAAAAGCAGCCTGAGGAGAGCTGAGCAGGAACAGTCACTGAGTTTGTCTTGTAGTAAAAGGACAATTGATGTAACCAGTAATAGTTTCTGCAAAGGTTTTAAAATTTGCTGTTTTCTGCACTCCCCCCTCTGGATGTGCACCCCCAAGTGCTTAACTTGGTCAAGAGCATAAGATTTTAAAAAATTAGTGATAATTAGTACAGGACTACAATGAGTTTGATTTTTTTCTGTGTACAGGGAAGTGTCTGGGTCCAGCCAAGCCCTTAATTTTTTGAACTTCTGTAGAGATATTTTTGGGTAGAGTTTAAGAACTGTAAACATGGCTGTTGTCCTTTCTCCAGCCCTGTGGTTGCTCACCTGTTCTGCCAAATCTTGCAAAAGTAACAGAGCTGGGCCTGGTCCCTGGGCTTGGTCCCTTGCTCCCTTTCTTTTTTCCCAGCCATGACAACTTCAAACACAGCACCACCATTTCCCTGGCTCCCTGACCACCTTCCAACTTAGCAAGGCCTTCTCCTGCCCTGGCCAGTTCTAAACACGCTTCAAATTACACAGAGTTCCAAAAAATACCCTGTTTCAGAACCCTTAAAACCAAGGTGTGATTTCTTTAAACCAAAAAACCCAACTGCCATTGCTTGGTCTAACTTTTAAAATTCTGCTGCTGAGACTACATACCCTAAATGTGTCTCTGTCCACTTCAGGCTTACATTTCAGATACACAGACTAAAAATAACAAGACTTACTACCTCAACTGTGTTGCCTGCAGCTTTTTCAGAAGCTTGCTTGTCTCCTGGGAGCAAGAGGCAGCTCACAGTGCCACATCCCAGTGTTGGAGCTGCTCTTACATAACCCATGTGGTGCAGCCAGTCCGTGTCTCCATAACGTGATGGCAGGGTTATTTTTACAGTCTCATGGCAACAGGTTTTCTGCTCTGACATGTTTCCATAGTAGTAGCAGGAGGAGGATCAGGTGCCTGCCTGCCCTAAAAGCTTTGTTTTGCTGTGCAGAATGTGTTTAGCCCCTTTGTTTTCTTACACGGAACAGAACTAAGCTCTGCAGTGCAGAGGGCCAGCTGAGCAGCCAAGCATCCCTGTGTCAGCTAAAATACCTCATTCCAGCCCACTGCAGCTTCCAAACTGGGAAACTCTCAGAAGCAAAGGAGCCAGTGCCTTGTGCTGAGCCAGTGGTGTCCAGAGAGAAGTGGGAGATGCTGCTGCCCAACACGAGGGGAGAGTGAACTTCATCCATGAGGGTCTCTCCCACCCCAAGCTTGGGATCAGCACCACAGTTTCTGCTGTGCAGCGAGGTTCCTGAAAAGCTGCTTCAGCTGTTTCTTCCTGGGACACAGCAGCCACAATGAAAACATGAACAGGTGAGTTACACATCACCTTCCTCTTCCTGCCTGTAGAGGTGAGGGGATGTTTCACTTTCAGGTGATGCTGTGCTTGAAGGTTGTTTGTTAGAATCCACAGCCAGAGGTGATTGTAGACACACTGAGGTGTGCATGGCAAAAAGTACAATGTGGGTCAGCTTCTCCAAGTATGGAGAATCCAAATACTGCTTCCCATCAGTAAAATACACAGCTAGCTTCAGGAAAGTGCCCAATAAACAGTCACCACAGCGACTGCAGAGAATCATTTTCAGAAAACATTTGGTCCTTTTGGTCTCCTAATCCCCTAATTGCTCACACACCCATTCTTGTTCTCTGGTGAGGATGTGCTCTCCCCTCCTGCGGACGTGCCGACAGCTTCAGGACCGAGCAGGGCACCTGCCAGCACTGGATCAATTCTGCACCTAAATGTGTGTTTGCCATGATGTTCTCATTCACCAGAACACCCAGATCTCCCCCTCTGCTGACAGGCCTGTCATTTCAGACCAGGTCAAACACTCCAACATGCTGCTCCTTCCATGTCAGCCTACAGTGTCAAACCCACAGACTGAAGTACCTGAGCAATGACAATTCCCCAGCTGCATGCAGGAATCAACTCCCAGACCACCAGGGACACAGCTGAACAGCTGAAAGCAGGGGACATCTCTCTGCTATTAATATCTGGGGTTAGCACAGTTGCAAAGTCAATGACAAAATGCTGCAAGACCAGCTGCTGAGAACAGAGCACTCCAGCAGCAGCACGAGTGGGAGGCACAGTGCACAAGGACCTCTGACAGAGAGCTCTTGTGCAAGTCCTGGCCCCAGCACGGGCTCCAGTCCCTTGGCAGCCCCATGCTGCCTTGTTTTCCCACTCTGAAGGGGCAACATGCTTCCTTACTTTGCTCTGCTGCTGGATGTTCATCATTTAATCACTATGAAGGTTAGAGGATTATGATCAGTTGCCAAGAAAATCATGAAACCAGACCATCCATCCCAAACACTCTAATAAAACCCCTCAGAAAGTGATAAACATCTTCACCCCCCTGCTCTCCCTGTTCACAGTGCAAAATGCATCTTTCAGAAGATGAACTTGAGTTCAGAGTCTCCCTGGCAGCTGGCAGTGCGGGAAGGTGAAGTGTTTACCTCCAAAACCCAGCTGAGGAGATATAACAGTAAATTAGGGAGAAACAGGCAGTTTTGCCAATGGCTCATTAAGAAAAATGCCTGCCCACAAAATCATTACCCTGCTAGCAGGCAGGAGTGAGTGTGAAGCAATAGGAAATCCAACCCTAAATCTCTTTCCCATGTGCTGAGCCAAAGAACATTCTGAGCTTATTGCAAAGTTTCTATTCCTGTTCTTGATGAGACTAAAGAAAAAAAAAATCCCTTTGGCTTCCAGAAAGAAAAGTGAAAAATAAAGTCATGCTGAAGCAGTAAGATTCACAGAATGAGCATTAACCCTTTTTAATTGCAGATGTGGGTGTCTGCAGGGAACAGGTTTCCAGCAGAGCGTTCAGACATCTCTCTGAGAGCCCAGCAGCACTGTGATGACATCGAGGACTTTCATTCCAATTCATTTCTTTCCTGACTAACTGAAGTTACTCCAGCTCTTTACCTGCAGCCTGCCTTAGCAGTAATTTTGTTTGAGGCTGCGAACGGAGTAGACTGTGCACATTAGAACTATCCCAGACCAGAACTGAGCTGAATTTATTTGCTCATTTGAAATAAAACTGTCCCCAGTGGCACCACGTGAAATATTGGGCTGAAGCTGACAGGACACATTGCTGTAACAAGTAATACCAGTGACCATGTGTTGTTAGAAGAAAGAGTTAAATTAAAGGCATTTCATAGGAGAGCACCATCAACACAAGTCACATCTAAGAGAAACTGCCTTACCTATGGTTCTGCTTGCTCTTTACATGACTAAGGCTGAAAGAACAATAATCGTATTTTTGCTTGTCATTTTTGTAGTACTATTTGCTGTTTCTGTTTCTCTCAACTCTTGTAATGACAAATCAGTTGCATTCTCGGGTTCCTGATGTTGCAACACTTGGGTTGCAAATGTAGCAGATAAATTTCTGAGAATTTCAGCTGAATTTCGTGATAAATATTTTTCACTTAACCAGGGAGAAAACTTGTGTTAAAAACCAAACAAAAACAGCAGAGTCAAGTTCTGTTTTAAAGGGGCTTTTTGTTGTTGTTTTAAGTACCCTCAGTTCCTGGCCTGCATCTCAGTCAGTGCACCATGGACCTGGTGATGTTCATTGCTGGCAGCCAAACCACTCTGGGGGGAGGATTATCGGTGCTGATGGGGCACTGCTGTGGGATACATAAGCAGGAGAGATGATCATAACCCTCCATCTCTGGCAAGTGCTCTGATACTTGTGATTTGCTGGTACTTGGAGGGGAACATCTTCCAGAAATAGCCAAGCTGGCAGGGTTTCACAACACAGGGCTAGAGATCTGACAGAGTTATATGGTGCTGCACCCGGCTGAAAAACCTGATACTCTGAGTAAAAGCAGCTGTATCCTTCCAGGTGGCAGCTTCCTTCATGTAACCAGTTCACAGAGCTGTACACCTCACTGGCAGCACCACACCAGCTCACTCTCAGCCTCCAAACCCCTACCTGCAAGGTGCAGAAGCATCACAAGACATCCCTGTCTCAGGGCCAGTAGCCGACCTGACACTGTAACCCCTTGTCTACTTAATAACACATTGAGGGTTTCAGATCCTGATGGGTTGGGATGTCACAGGCCAGGAGCTCAAAGTAGCGTTTGTCACTGCTAATCCCTTCTGAACCCCGGATGAAAGGGCTTGTCCATATCCACAATGAGATCTTCCACTGGCCCCACACCACACCTGGGAGTCGGGCACTGTCCGAGCTGCTCGGTCACCCACCTGCAGCCCTGAGACATCCAAACAATTACACAAAGTCATTCCCAGCAGATGACCCCACATTTAGTCCATGTGATTTGTTTTCAATCATCAAATCCACAGCTCAGGAAGAATTCTGAGTATAAGGCCAGAGACCAGAAGGTTGGGGCCACCAACCGCACTCAGTAGTTAAATTCTCCAGGGTTAACTGCTCTACAGTACAGGAGAAAAGAATCCCCAGGTCTCCATCAGAAGTTCCCCAGGAGCAACTGATGTCCTTTCTGCTATCAGGGTGCTACAAAGACTCTCCTTCCCCTACTGACAAGAGAGATTTATAGAAGGGAGCAGCCTGTAAAATGGGAAGTTCAACACCATCCTCCATTATACTCAAACACCATTCTCAGATTCATGAGGAATCTGACAACTTATTTAATTTTCTTTCCTTCCTCCCTCCCTCTCTCCTTCTTTCTCTCAGCTGCCACCTCTTGAGAGAGGCAGCTTAACAGTGACAGCTGTGTGCAGCAATGCCAGCCTTGCTGTCCCTCTGAGGTCTCAGAAGCGAAGGGCTAAGCTACATCTACCTCTCAGGAGTGCACTAACCAGAACATTATTGAGTTTAAAGTAAAAAAAAATCCACCTTAGAGATGCACAAAGCAACATTAAAGCAGAAGGCTGGCCCAGCCTCATGCCTAAAGCTGCCACCAAGGAAATCACCTGGCTGTGAGTCAGGAGAGGAGGCAGCACAGTTAAGTGGCTGCAGCGCACGTGGCAGCTGGCAGGGTGAGGTCAGCTCACCTGCACCTGCCAGAGATCCCACAGCAAGCAGCCCGGAATAGCCTGCAGGCAGCGTGTCCCCCTCCCCTGGATCAGTCAGGTGCAGGCTTTTGTGCTGCCACGTTTGTGTGAGGAACATCTGGGATGAAATAGAGATTAAGATCCAAGACAGACAGACACTGAACAAGCAAATATGCAGTTCTCACTCTGACAGTCCTCTGTGCCCCAGGGACAATTAATTATTTTCCCTGTATGTCCCTAACTATTTTCCCAGTCTTCAGCCACCTGAGCTGAAATCCAACACTGCATGATGCTATCTGACCAAAACCAGTACAAATCAGAAGTAATCAAAAGTAATGGAAAAGGAAAGAACTGCCCTGAGCTAGTGCTGTATGTCAAGGTGAGGCACTGGCAGAGCTTGCCCAGAGAAGCTGTGAGTGCCCCATTGTGATAAACCAAAGTTTGCTTAGATAAATCGGTTGAGCCCTGTGATCTGTTGTTTCCCAGATAACACACTTAGACAAAGTGTTACTGCATCAGATAAGGGAAAAGGCCGATAAAAAGCAGATCCTGCAGAGGTGCGGTAATGTTTTTTATCGTGCCCATTTCCTCCTTCCCGATAAGGCAGAGCTGCATCTGACAGTGTAAAACCCCTCAAGGGAGGTATTGAGGCATTTCCCCTAAGACTGAACACATAACCCATGGAAGTCTTTGTTGTGTGTGGGCTCCTAATGGATGAAGACTGTGACCATCATGCAGACCACAGACACTGAAATTGCAATGATCAAATCTCATCACTGGATCAATGGGTGGTGGTATCTTTCTTTCTTTCTTCCTTCCTTTCTTCTTTCCTTTCTTCCTTCCTTTCTTTCGATACTGTTTCACTTTGTGTTAGTTTTATATTTTAATAGAAAACAATCAAAACAGCTGTATGCCTCCTTTTATTTTAAATCAAAACAAACCTGCCTCATATATGTACATTGGTCACTCAGTCTCATTTCACTCTAATTCACCCCAAGGGATCTATTAACAGGAACCTCATTTACCACTTGAAGGTGGGTCATAACACCCATCCCTGGAAGTGCTCAAGGCCAGGTTGGATGGGGTTTGGAGCAACCTGGTCTAGTCGAAGGTGTCCCTGCCCACAGCAGGGGGCTTGGAATAAGATCTTCACGTCACCAAGTCTCCAAACCTCGGCACACCCTCCCCCAAGGCAGCCTGCTGCACCCGCACTTTGGAAAGGCTTTTGATCATTCAGAGGGAGCATGAACTCTGCTGAACTTTCACAGAGAGAACTGATGGATTTTCCTGTCTCCTAAACCATCAAATTGAGGTGGCATACCTTTTGGGAAGATGTGTTAATCTAATGAAAGCTATCAAACTCAATACAGCAGCAAGTGTGACACGTTGAAAATCAAATAGTTCTCTCCCGTGAATCACCCTGTCCTTACATTCTGTGAACCCAAGGAAGAAGAAAGGCTGCCAAAATTCAACCACTAACAGTAAAACCGGGAGTGACATTTCAGCTTTGTGCTGAGCTGATTTGTCAAACTGACATTTCCAGTGATCTGGTGACACCAATTTTCCAATGAAAAAGGACTGGAGAGAGACAGGGTGACAGCAGCAGCGACGGGCCAGCCGAGTCCTGTAGGTGTTTGCAGGAGCTGGAAGTGACAAGGTTCATCTGATGCATCTAATACCAAGCAGTAGAACTGCACAGTCCTTTCCTTACCCCGCTGGAATCATAGAAAATCCTGAGTTGAAAGGGACCTACAAGGATTAAAGTCCAACTCCTGGCCCTGTGCAGGACCACCCAAAGAATGGATAGTATAAATATATTGTAAAACATGCATATATTTTATATAAAAATGATAATAGAACCCAGTTGCTGCCTAGTGTTAGATGCACCTGAGATTGGAAGTCTATATATAAATATGTACACAAAGTGTAAAAAATCAAATCCCAGAGAAAGTTTCCAGCCACTTGGGAAAATCCATTGTAAAAACCTTTATTGTTGCCCTGGAGAATGGTGAAGGAATATTGCAGGAGGAGGGCATAGGAGAACAGACCAAGCCACTGGCAGAAGGAGAGGATGAAAAAAGAGCAAAAGAACAAAATGCCTGTTGGATATTCCCAAAGAAAAGACAGTCATTCTCACCTTCTTCAATCAATTATATATTTCAGTTTTCAGAACATTCCCCCACCTTGTGACTTGCCAACCTACAGATGGCAGAGCAGACTTAGTGGCTTTAACGTTAGCGTTTCCTGCAGTTTTCCAGAATTTCAGTGCAGAAGACCTGCATAACCTGATTCATCAGCTGTTCGTGTGCAAGCATGTTTATTTAAGGTTATGGGGGCAGGGAGATCCAACAAAAACCCCCTCATATTTGTGTTTGGAGGATTCCTGGAGGAAAGGCAGAGCAGGAGGCCTATGGGGAACTCCCACAGCACCAAATAAACAAACTCTGTCACACGCTTCCAGAAATATACGTAACGCAACATATGTTGTTGGGAATTTTAAGTCCCATTTTAAATTTGTGTATGTTACAGAAGAACTTAATTAAACAGGAAAGTCAAAAAAGATGCTGGGGAACTATGGCAAATGAGCAGAAATATCCTGAAGATAGCCTAGGCTGCACATTGCATAAGAGAGGATGAGGAGTGGCCCAGATAAGGCACCCGAGGAGCACAGCTCCCCGGGACACTGCTCCCCAGGTCCAGCTTCCTCCAGCCCTAGGATGAGGCACTGGGCACATCCTGACCTACTATTGCCTCTGAGTGTGGGAGTGGGCAACCCGGGACGTCACGACACGGGGCTGCTCCAGAACACAGACCAACAGAAGGAGTAACATGGAGTTTATTTTTACTTGCCTGCAAGTTTTGAGGTCAGCCACAATCTATTTAAGTTGTTGGTATAATTTCAGTAATCACAGGCTTTTCATATATCCTTATTTACTGTGTTCTGGCTATTTACCATGTTAATTGAGGTTGTGGGGCATAAAATCAGCTTAATATAAGGGTTTTGTTGCCAATTAACACGTTCCCATTTGTAGAGTTAGATAATCACTAGCTGCTATCCTCTTGGTTGTAATTCACGAGTTAGTTTGCATAATTACCTCCCAGTCACTTCTCACAAGGGTAAGACAAATCCTCCTGTCCCAGCCTCCTCACCAGACCTGCTGCACAAAACAGAGGGACTGCTCACTCGCAGGGGTGTGTTTTTAATTATGCACCACAGCACAACACTTAGGATGTCAAATGGCTTGAATCCTCTGGCACAGGCAAGGCATTTCTCAGTGTCACATGGTATTGTCAGAATTTCTAAAGGAAACACAGTTTTTCCTTAATCCCCAGATCACTGGCTGAAGTGGAAGCTGCAGTGTTTAGCACAGATCCAGGCAGCTGTAGGTTTGGGGGGACAAACATGACTCAGAGGATAAGGCTGCCCTTCTCTACCTGCAGGGCAGAGAGAAGTTCATGCCAACCAAATCCACTCCAACCTGTGCTCCAGACTGGTAATGAATATTCCTTCCTGGAAGTGTTCAAGGCCAGATTGGACAGGGCTTTGAGCAACATGGTCTAGTGGAAGGTGTCCCTGTCCATGGCAGGGGGGTGGAACGAGATAAACTTTAAGATCTCCTCCAACCCAAACCCCTCTGTGATAATGGAGTCTCCCACAATCTCTTCACATTCTCAGGATGGAATTCCACCCAGTAAGTTTACACCAGACTTGCACCAGCTGACATCTAACACAATGGGATTTCCTTAAACCCCAGCAGATGTTTTCACAGCTCCATCTTTGGGGGCTGCCCTAATGCTCATTAACCAGAAGCACAGTTAGCCACCTGCCCTGCACACACACACCCACCTTCTTGCACACCTGCAGCTGAACTGAAAGTTTTCAGAGCATGAACTCAGCCATAACCCCACAGCCAGAACTCCTGGGAGCACAGCCTGTTCCTCCACACAGAGCTCTGCACTTTATACCTTCACCACTGAGTTAACTTTGGCTCTACAAATAAACTGAGCTGACTTTCGGCCGCTGAAATAAACTGTTACACAAGAAGCAGCATTTTGGTGGTACATGTTGATCAGGAACCTGGCCAGGAGCACTGCTGCTCCATGTCACCTTGCTCTGCCCAATTCTTCCTGCGGATTTCCTGCATATTTTCCTCTCCCTCCGAAGAACGAAGGCGTCCATTCATCTCTCACTTTCTTTGGAAGAGCACACACTTACCAGTTTCATAACCCAAGTGATGCCAGGATTCTTGCAAAATTCTTCCACAAACAAATAGTACTCTGAAGGCATTTTGAGGGTCTTCAGAATAAAGGCACATTTTCTTGCCTCAGGCTTTCCCGCTTCCCTTTCTAACTGCTTCCGAAACCTCTTCAGATCCTTTGCTAAGCAGCTGTTCTGACTCAGCTGGGTAGAAAGAGAAATACAAGATTCAGCACAACAAATGCTCCCACAGTATGACTTGCTTTAATTGCCCTTGAGAAGCTTCTGGGGATCAACTGCACCACATATTCTGAGAGGAAAAAATAACTATGGATACCACTGAGAACTGCTTTTTCTTTGTGGAGGAAGAGGATCAATTTCAATTTTCTGTCTCTCTACATGAACACTGGGAGCTAGAACAGAGCAAATCTTACAGTCCATGTTCTACCATTCCTACTGTAGCTTTCCTGTGCTGCCAGCACCCCTCTTTCCAGGGGAAGGCAGCTGCCC
>VZTH01018812.1:12337-59526 GCA_013397815.1 Aleadryas rufinucha
CCGGGACCCCCCGGGCTGACCCTCCCTGCGGGCTGGCGGTGACAGGCACGGGTGCGGAACCCCTCAGCCCTGGTCCTCGCTGGCACTGCCCATCCTGCGGCCCTGCGAAGCCCTCCGGACACTCCCGCAGCTCACCGGGCAGGGATCCTGCGGTACCTGGCTGCAGGTGGGCACGGGAAGGGGTGGGCTTGGAGCGGGCAGGGCAGGGGGAGGTGTGGTGCAGGCAGGCGTGGGCACGGCGCGGGCAGGGGTGGACACTCTGCAGGCAGGGCACGGATAGGTATGGTGCATGCAGGGGTGGGCATGGCGTGGGCAGGGGTGGGCATGCTGCCGGGGCGCTTCGCCGCGTGGGCGCACAGACCTTCCTTGATGGAGCAGGACAAAGGTTTTGTTCTTCTCCCAACAGTGCAGCCTTGTGCGGCCGCGGGCAGCGGCGACAGGCAGCAGCCAGCGCGGCCCCGTGCTCCCACGCCACGGCGCAGGGGGGGAGTTTCTCCTCCTTTGTCTGCTCCCGGCCAGGCAGCAGCCGGTGCGCGGCAGCGCCGGAGCAGCCGGGGAAGGGCCTCGGCAGGAGCCCCGGAGGACGGCGGCCGCGGTCCCCTCTGCCCTTGCACAGCCACCGGCTCGGCCTCGCCGCGCTGGGAACGAGCAGCGATCCTGGGGGAGCCAAGCTCTTCATGACGGGAACCCGACCAGGCAGCGAGGACGGCAGCTACGCCCGGGGACGGGGAGGACGGCAGCGTTGGGGACAAGGACACTCGCGCCCCGTCCCCACCCCCGGCGCCCGCCGTCGGCCATGGGGAACGGCATGAGCCAGGTAACGGGGAGCGCTGGGGCGGCTGCTCTGCGGTTCGGCCATGCCCGGCCGGCTCGTCCGGTGCCGGAGGTGGGAGACCCTTACCTGGCCGCTGCCTCTGCCGTGCCAAGCGGCGTTTCACCTGCTGGCACCGGATCCGGCACAGGGCTCGGCTCTCAGGCAGTTTGTTTATCTGCCGGCAGAGCAAAACCGGAGGTGAAACAGGCAGGGACACTGCAATGGGACTCGTCCCGACAGCTGCTCAGGGGGTGTGGAGGGCAGGGGTCACAGCGAGTTCCTTCAAGGAAGGGGGGAAACTTTCCCAACACCTTCAATCCCAAGGAACTAGCTCCAAGCACATGCTGGGAGCCCTGTATGACCCCGAGTCTGGTGGTCCCGCACCCCCTGCTCAGCGGGCCTGGGCTGTGCATGGGGCTCGGCATCACGGGGCAGAGGGGACGGGCACTATTTTAGTTATGTGCTGCCCCGTTTTCTCCTCTGAGGAGCAGGTCAGCAGGGTGCTGGGGACAGGCACATGCTGTTTATTCATGGTTCAGTGTCCTGCCCTTGGGAGCTGCCCTTGCTAACTGGCGCTCTCCCACCCGCTTCTCTCAGTGCCGCAGCTGTGAGTTAAAGGCACCCCATCGATAGGAAATTGATCTAAAATGGCAGGAATCACAAAAAAACCCCACTTTCTTTAAGCTGTTCAGTTGAGAGAAACGTTTCCAAATGTGAGCAGTGAGACAAGTGTGAGTCCAGCTGTGCTGGTGAAAATCACCTCCACCTGCCCTGGGCACCAAATACTGCTGCAGGGAGAAGCTGGTGGTGAACCGGCTGGATACAGGATTGAACTCACTGCCCAGGCTGTGAGTGAGGGAGAATATAAAATAGCTCTGGCTGAGAAGGTTTGCAAGGTGTCCTGCTTCTGCATCTGCAGTGCTGTTAACAAAGGCCTTGTCAAGTAATTATCTTTTCATCATGAGGAGTGGAATTTCCCAGGGGGAATGATCTGAAAGCACGGTGTCCAGAGCAATCTGTGCCTGGGCTGTGAGAAATGGGCTTCCTGCAGTGCAGAGTGAGGGGAGCGGAGCTCGGGGCTGGGAGGGGGACAGCCACATCACCTGCAAGCTTCTCTGTGCCTGTTGCTTTCTCATCCCTCGGGCAGCAGGGCTTCCACGGGTCATGGGTATAGTCCAAGGCTGTACAAAGGTGTGTGCAACTTGCTGAGCTCAGGTAATAAACCCCAACGGTGGATTTATTGATGATAAACAAGAGGAGCAATAAAAAAGCTGTGTCTGGCTCCCAGCACCCATGAGAGTGTAGTGCCAGATTGTTGCAGGTGCCAGGGCTGCATCCAGCCCCACATCCTGGATGCCAGAGCAGCAACAGCCCTGGGAATGCACAGGTCCAGCTGCACCAGCACCGTTCCTGCCCCAGGGCTGGCGATGGTCATGTCAATGCCAGAATTTTGGCTCCTCCAGCCAAGGTTGCTGCTTCTCAGCGTGGGTCCCAGCACAGTGGGTACCACAGCACAAGGTCACTGCTCACGCTGCCACTTCCCCTTGTGTCCCACAGATCCTTCCTGGCCTCTACCTTGGGAACTTCGTCGGTAAGTGGAACCCAGCTGCTGCAGAGGTGTTCTCCAGCTCGGGAGTGGGACTTGCTTGAGTTGGTGTCTCCCTGCCTGCAAATGCTGCCTGACATCCTGCCTGCACCCACCACCCTGCCTGCGCCCACTGCTCTGCCTGCACCCACAGCCTGCTCTGCTCTCTCACCCAGTTTGGGTTGGCAGTAGTGGGAGTGAAGGCACTGTGGGAAAGGCAAGGCAGAGACCCCCTGCCTTTGCGTGGTTTCCTTATTTAATGGCTGCCCTCAGCTCTTGGGATACATGGGGGAAAGGAGCCAAGGAGGGAATATGGATCCTATGCCAGGAGCAGAGGAGCTGGTGGTGCCACACGGGTGCAAGGGAGCAGGACCGGGGCACTTCAGGGTGATGCTCCCCAGTTTTGCAGCTGTAGAAGAGGCCAGAGGGGGCTGCCCAGCCTCAGGAAGGAATTTCCCAGAATCAGTCACCCCTTCTCACACCAAGTCACTAATTTAGAGGGTTTTCATTGTCAGGGGACAGTTAATGACCAAGTGTTGGCATCTGCCATGACAAAATCAGCATTTATGAGTACTCCTGCCTCCCTGATGGCTCTTTTGCCAGCTTGATTCCTGCTGTAAGCGCTGCGGAAGTTTAAAACCACTGGTGTGAATTGCTAAGGAAAGGTCACTGCAGTGGCAGCCCTGTTCTCCCTGTGCCCCATGGAGCGCTCTGGGTTGGGCTGGGGGGACTGTGGCTTGCTGGGAGCAGAGGGACAAAGACACCCAGCTGCCAGGTTCATCGGGGGGTTCCTGTGAGCAGCCTCTGCTGTGGGGCCTAGGCCTAATGCCATCCAAACATCCCTTATCACTCTGCCAGGCAATCCAGGGTGACAACAAGATTCTAGGCCTGCAGCATTAAGCTCAGAGACATTTCCTCCAACTGAAAGCTTTTCCGGCCCTAGTAAGCCTTGATTCCAGTGTCACCACTTGCTGTCACTGCCTGCCGAGGCGGATGGGAAAGTGGCAGGTGCTGTGTGAGTCCCCGCAAGGGTCCCCATCTCCCTCCCCACACAGAGTGCAGCTCCCCTGCAGAGCATCTCTCTTGAGACTCACTCCTATTAAAATTCACATCATGCCGCTAGCACATCCTGGGCTGGATTCCCGAGCCAAGGTTTTACACCACGTGAAAGTTTAGAAACCCAAAAGAATGAGATGGGGAAATGTTTCCCCTCCTCTCTGGCCGCATTTGCAGCATCTGCTGGTTGTGGCATGAAAGAGAGACCCTCAGAAGCTGCTCAGCAAGACAAGCACGCTGCCCTCCCTGTGCAACAACTGCTCTGCTGGACCAGAGGCCAGGATCACAGCCAGAATGCTGAAGAATTGGTGAGAGGCAGGGCATTGCCCCAAACAGCCAAGGACACCCCATTTCTGTCCATGCAGCTGCAGAGAAGACAGACTAGAGAGCAGCAAGTCACTGCCCAGATGTTTTCTACAGAAAATCAGAGTTGATATAAATTGCTGCAGCTCCACTTCCACAGTTCACAAGATAAAGCAGATCTCTCAGGCTGCAGCAAGTCTCAGTGCTACGTGTGTGTCTGCTCAAGGAGGTGTGGGCAGAGCACAGGTCTCCTCCCAAAGTGGGGACAAGTACAGACAGGAGGGACACTGCCTGCTGACCCGGAGCGTTTCTGTGCGGGTGTGAATGGTTCAATCAGCATGAGCAGCAAGGACATGGGATCAGGGAGAGGCCTCTGGTTTGGGATCGTGGGATTGGCATTCCAGGTTTCCATGTTTGCCCATGTCTGCACTGCTGCGTGTGGGGGTGGGATGCAGTCGATCTGCTGGAGCGAGGCTCTGTGTGCTGGCTGGCTGTAGAAGCAGGGTGGGAGCGCTGTGGGAAGAGAAGGGTAGGCAATGAATACACGTTGATATCCAGTTTTATCCTTCAGATGCCAAAGACCTGGAGCAGCTAAGCCGGAACAAGATCACCCACATCGTTTCGATCCATGAGTCCCCCCAGCCCTTGCTGAAGGTAGGGTCCTGCACCAGAAGTCACCATGTAGATTCCTGCAGCTCCTTCCATGCTGCATCTTCCCCCTCTGAACATCCCATGGCACGTATACCTCTCCCTGGTCACTGATCTCAGGGGAGCTGGGTGGCCCTCAGCATGGGAAACTGGCTGTCTTGTGACTATAACCCGGCCTTGAACACTGACGGGAAACAATTTCCAGCTCTCCAGACTCCTCTTGTTTCCCATCCCCTCCCACGAGTTGCTGGTCTCCCCTTGCCCTGCCCTTCACTCCAGGGAGAGTGTGGCCCCATCTCCATGCATGGGAATGCTGGGGCGGGGGAGCAAAACCCCACAGGCAGCTGTGGGTGAGGAGCAAAGGCACTGCCAGCCCCACTCTGACCATGTATGACACCCTGACTGCAGTGCCTGAGCTTCTGCTCTTCCTCTTCTGTCTTCCAGGACATTACCTACCTCCGCATCCCCCTGCCCGACACCCCTGAAGCCAACATGTGAGTACCCTGGGGAGGCTGGGAATGTGCAGGGAGGCGGGAGGGCTACCAGAGGTGAGGCCTCACAGCTTCTCAAGCCCTCGATGTCCTGCCTCCAGCTCCTTAAGCACAGCAACCCACAGGCTGGAGATGTGATGCCACAGTGCAGGGGAGCACCTCTGGACCCCAGAAGCATCCCTGTTCAGTGACTGCTGTGAGGGTACGAGCCCTGGGGTGAGGCGAGGGGCAGCCACTCTGCAGCACCCATGGAGAGGAGCAGCAAGCATTCCCCTGGGAAGTGTGTGGAGAGGGGAGAGCACATAAAGGGTGTGGAGCCAGCCGAGGGCACAGGCGTGGCTGGAGGCTCGAGCAGCCAGCGTCCCACTGCCCCAGCATGAGTCACACAAGTCACAGGGCAGCCCCGTGCATCCCCGGCACAGTGTCCCCCTCTGTGTCCCCAGCACAGAATGAGCTGGCAAATCCACCTTTCCTTGGGAATAAACAGCCCTGAGCTGCGCAGGTCTCAGCAGTGGCTGGCAGATCCCCTAAAACAACTCAAACATACAGGGCTGCTCTGCCTGCAGCTAAAAATGCTGTTCCACCCCTGAAGTTCTTATTCTGTCTGGTTTATTTTTCCTGCTAGCAAGAGGCACTTCAAGGAATGCATCAGTTTTATCCACCAGTGTCGCCTGCATGGAGGGAACTGCCTTGTCCACTGGTAATGCTTCTTCCCCTGTGCCCGCTGCTGTGTCCCCCCAGCTCAGCAGATACAGCCCCCCAGCCCCTCACTTCAGCTGCAACCCCTGATGAAAGCCAGCCTGTGCCAGAGGGCTCTGTGCCAATGGATCCACCCAGGATCCACCCTTGGCTACGGCTTGTGACTCAAACCCAGCGGGATCCAGGCAGTCCTGGAGCCGGGGCAGCTTTTTGCTGCAGCTGCGTGCACGGGATGAGCGGGGGTTTGGGGCAGGCGGCCAGGCAGTGGCTGCTGTTCCCGTTCCCTGGAGAGGAGTGGGTATTTATAGGCACTGATGGCCAGGACCTTGGAAGGGCTCAGGCCTGGGGGAGAGCAAGTCCTTGGAAAAGAAGAACTGAAATGTCTGAGGCACAGGGCTGGAGGAAGAGGCAAGCATGGGGTCAGGGTGTGCCACTAACCCCAGCCCTTCTGCACTCTCCCTTGCCAGCCTCGCTGGCATCTCCCGCAGTACCACCGTGGTCGTTGCCTACGTCATGGTTGTCACGGAGCTGAGCTGCCAGGAGGTGCTGGATGCCATCCGAACCATCCGGCCCGTCGCCAACCCCAACCCCGGCTTCAGGCAGCAGCTGTCTGAGTTCGGCGGCAGCGCAGCCCGCAAGGTGGGACAAGCCCCTGCCACCTGTGCTCTGCTCTGTGGCGGAGCCTGCCATGGGTATCAGAGCAAGGACGAGACCTGAGGGGACTCGGTTTCTTCCCTGCTCCCCTTGCTGGCAGGCTTGGACCTGCCCTTGTAAACCAGCACCTTATTTCACTTCTCGCTCCTTCCCCAGGTCCGCAGGCACCTGAAGCAGAGGTATGGGATGTCCCCTTTCAATGACGAGGAAGAAATAAAGGCCTTGCTGCCGGCAGGGAGAGAAGGAACATCCAGGACAGAGGGAGCTGTGCAAGGACTGGTCCCAAGAGCCAGAGACATGAGGAGCACAAGTCCCTTCCTGCTGCGGGTGAAGAGGACGTTCTCCTGCATCCCGGCTTGTCTGAAGTGACCCAAGCCAAGGGAGAGCAGTGAGAATCACCCAACAGCCTGGGTGAGAGGAAGGAGATGCAACATAGTGGGACAGGGAGTACTGGGCTGGAACATGCACAAATCCCAGCTCCTTCTTCTCTTCTGGGGTGGGAACGTGCCACCCTCTCTCTGGGCAAGTTTCATGGACACTGTTGGGTTTTGCAGCACATGCTGGGCTCATCCTCTTCACATCCTGCGTGCTGGGGACATGGGTCTCTGCCCCTGGGTCACTGCAGGCTCCTTCTTGGGGCAGAACACAGAGGAGGTCTCTTCTGCCACAGACCAGTACCCAGGTGTTGCCAGCAGCAGCTTTAGCACTTGGGTACCCACTGCATGGGCCTCGGTGCACAGGAGAGCCGGTTCTCCCCTCAGAGTGGTTTTCCCACCAGCAGCACAAGCTCCCAGCATCCAGGTGGCTGCGGAGCAGGGACACACCAGTGTGCCAGCAGGTAATGCCACCACACAGGCTCCCAGGCAAGGGTCCAGCTCCAGACTGGCCAAGCACAAGCCCTGAGCAAGCACTGTAGCTTTAGGAATCCATCGCACCCCATTCCCACCCATCCCAGGGCACAATCTGTAACTGGTGGGAACCAAGCGTTTAACCTGGCCAGACCTCACTAGAGCAGAGCCTTAAGCCATTTTGCTTAAAGACTTTCTATGTCCCCCAGTAATAAACACCCTTCTCTGTGGTCTGACTCCCCTGTGATGGCCGGGTTGAAACGGGGATGCCAAGAGGGAAGGTCCCAGCATTGGACAGGTCTGGAGCTGCTGCTGGCCGCTCTCTGGGGGCTGGGGCTGGGGACACTGGCATGCCTGGACAGGGCTCACGCTGCTGCCTTGTGGAAAGGTGACAAGGGAGGCCAGAAATGTGAGCCATGCCTGTCTCTGGGGGCAAGGTCTGCTCCAGGAGAGGTTGGGAGGAGCAGGTGGGAGCTCACCTGGAACCTGTTTCACTGTAGCCTCTCCACTCACTGGATCTGGGAGCACCAGGTACCGGAGTCTGCTGGCTCCAGCTGCTGGGAGTACTGGGAGGCTGGCACCAGCTGAGTATCACAAGCCCCAGACCTGTCCCATTTGCACCTTTTCCTGGAGCAGAGTCCCAGGTGGGAAGGATTCTGAGGATGCCCAGCTGGGTCATCAACATTGTCCCTGTTGGGACTCAGAGCATGTTTCTGGGGTCCCCCTTATCCCTGCCACCCCTCTCCTAAGGGGAAGGGATCCCCCAAGAGACAAAGCTTCAAGACCAGGGTTCCTTCCTGCTGCCAGCATCTGCCTCCTGGGCTGGGTGCTGCCTTGGGGTGACCCAGGCACACTGGGAGCTCCACCCTCTCTGGATAGATACTGAGCGAACTGAATAACCAGGGGTGCATCACCCTTCGCTGCTCCTGCACCGTCCGCCGTGGGATCCCACTCTCCTCCCAGTTCCTTCCAGGATGTTCTCCCCACTCCCTTGCCCCCAGGCCAGGCTCTCCAGCACCCTTTGGCCCGCCCCGGCACCCAGCAGGGTGGTAGCCCCTAGGCCCAGGACCACGTACCAGGGATGGATGTGTGCCCCATGCACAGCTGCATCCCCCCACACTGGGACACCCTATGCCAAGGTGTTTACACCCAGGGATTCTCCTGTTCCCACCATAAACAACACAAGGCCCTGGCCCCTCCAGCTCAGCTTCAGAGCACAGCAAAATTTATTTATTTTGGCAGATCTGATTTGCACAGCTTGGAAAAACCCAGGCAAGGGCAGGGTTAGCTACGAGTTAATGTTTGACTCCTTTTGAAGCTCATTTTGGCATGAAAAGCTTAAGGGTTAAGCAGCTTCACCTTCCCTGTGCAGGGAGAAGCACGGTGAGGAATCCAGTGGGGAATCTGGCTCCGGAACATCCTCGCTGATACCCGGGTAATTAGATCCCCCGGGTCCCGCGTCACAAGGCGGCTGCCACACCACATGAAATCCCCGGCCGGCCGATAAAACTTATCCCGGCGGGCTGGGGCTGACAAACGAGCCGGCGGCTGCGATTATCTCCTGGCCTTGGATGTAATCAGTGCACGCCACTGGGAGGCTGTGCAGTGACTCCTTGCCATTGCTCCGCTTCCCAAGGCAGAAAGGGCAGATGTGGATTCTCTGTCGGTCAGTCCCAGGCCCTTTTCCCAGAACGTGGCCCCACAGCTCGCCCAGATGGGGGGCACAGAAGGTGCCCGGGCTTCACTTTGCAACAAAGGGGGACAGGCTCAGTAAGGAGAGCAAACCCCCGCTAGCTGGGCTCGATCGCACACCCCGTGTGGCCCCATGTGCCCTCTGTGCCACGTGGCCGTGCCCTGTCCTCACATCCTCTGGGAAAGCCCGGGACTGGGCTCTCTGCCACTGATTATTCATTTGGAGACTTTGCAGCCCCAGCAGCTCTCAGGAACTTTGCTTCTCCTCTCGGCGAGAGGTGACTTTCTCTGACTCAGAGCAGGAAAGGAGACCTGGGGCACTGCAAAATAAGACTTGGGGGGCAGCAGCTGGGCAGAGGAGCTGGGTTTCCCTGCACAGTGACATGAGGCTCTGCAGCAGTGATGGAGGAACCAATACGTGTCACCTCAGGGTGGCCCAGTGACCCAGCCCGTGCCCTTCTGGGGGCCGATGGGGAGCTGATACAGGATATGTCAGGCTCCTACCCCGGTCCCAGCAGCCCTTTGCACAGCTCATCTGCCCTTCCCACCCGTTTCCCGTTCGACTCAGCACCAGAGCCCCACGAGGCAGACGTGAGCATTAGAGCAGAGAGGCTTGAGAGATGGGGACATGTGACTGTTCACACCACCCTGGAAACCCCGTGCTGTTCCCGCAGCTCCCTGCAGCTCCCCACACCCGTGGAGTGAGCAGCTGGTCCCACGGGAGGAAACAGCCCCTGGAGCTGGGACGTGTCCGGGTCCCCAAAGCAGGAAGACAAGGGAGTAGGGTCCCTTGTCCCCTTCGGAAAGCATGTGGGAGTCCTGACAGTTTTAGGGGAAGCACTTGGGAGGGATGCGGGGGAGTTCCGCGTGCCTTCTGATGCCTTGTCCCCGCTCCCGTTGATGCAATGTGCCTGCCCCTCTCCCGCGGGTGCAGGCTGCCTGTGTTGAGAAATACACCTCGTGCAGGTCTCTCGGTATGTAAATTATCAGTGCGAGCTGCACATTGTGTTCTGCACGGCAGGAAAAGGCTGGAGCCCCAGGCAAGAGCCGGGAATGGGCGCCCACCTTTTGCCTAACAAAGGGCACCTCCCCNAAATAAACTGAGCTGACTTTCGGCCGCTGAAATAAACTGTTACACAAGAAGCAGCATTTTGGTGGTACATGTTGATCAGGAACCTGGCCAGGAGCACTGCTGCTCCATGTCACCTTGCTCTGCCCAATTCTTCCTGCGGATTTCCTGCATATTTTCCTCTCCCTCCGAAGAACGAAGGCGTCCATTCATCTCTCACTTTCTTTGGAAGAGCACACACTTACCAGTTTCATAACCCAAGTGATGCCAGGATTCTTGCAAAATTCTTCCACAAACAAATAGTACTCTGAAGGCATTTTGAGGGTCTTCAGAATAAAGGCACATTTTCTTGCCTCAGGCTTTCCCGCTTCCCTTTCTAACTGCTTCCGAAACCTCTTCAGATCCTTTGCTAAGCAGCTGTTCTGACTCAGCTGGGTAGAAAGAGAAATACAAGATTCAGCACAACAAATGCTCCCACAGTATGACTTGCTTTAATTGCCCTTGAGAAGCTTCTGGGGATCAACTGCACCACATATTCTGAGAGGAAAAAATAACTATGGATACCACTGAGAACTGCTTTTTCTTTGTGGAGGAAGAGGATCAATTTCAATTTTCTGTCTCTCTACATGAACACTGGGAGCTAGAACAGAGCAAATCTTACAGTCCATGTTCTACCATTCCTACTGTAGCTTTCCTGTGCTGCCAGCACCCCTCTTTCCAGGGGAAGGCAGCTGCCCACAGTGACCCTGCAGCAGCTCAGCCACAGCACTCCTCAACCACCACCAGTCAACCCAGTGTTACAAACCACCCTCAACCTCCCTCTATAGAGTCACAGACTGGTTTGGGNAGAGGCTCCACAGGAGCCAATGAACAACGGGAAGAACCTGAAATCACCATTGATGTACATGAGTGCATATTGTGAGGGTCTGAAACCTCGGGGATGCCTTCGTTGGGGGTCCCTCCCGGAGGCACCAGCTCCAGCTGTTCCCAGTGCTGTAACCTTCAATTACGACATCACTTTTTCCTGAACACGGATGTCTGACGCTGCTGCGCGGGGAAAGTGGAGCAGAGAAAAACTTTTAAGACCCGTCCCCTCCGCCGTGGGGCAGCCAGAGCCGGCGGCGTGGGCCAGGAAAAGGAAAGTGAAAGCCGGAGCCGCTTTCGGTTTCGCCGCCGGGCCGCGATGGCGGAGCCGGGGGCGCCCATGCGGCTGAAGGAGTGGCTGATCGCGCAGATCGACAGCGGCCGGTACCCGGGGCTGCGCTGGGAGAACCGGCACCGGACGCTCTTCCGCATCCCCTGGAAGCACGNACTCAAATGTCACACCTGGTGAGGGCTAAGGCTCCCAGTGGGATCACATCCCACAGCTCAGCCGCTGTGCTGCAGGAGACACGGCCCAGGAGAGGACAGGGCTGTAGGTGTTTGTCCATTGGAATGGGCTGCCCAGGGAGGTGGGGGAATCACCCCCCCCGGAGGTGATGAAGGAAAGACTGGAGTGGCACCCTGTGTACGCCTTGGTCTGGTTGACAAGGTGGTGCTCAGTCATAGGTTGGACTCCATGATCTCAGAAGTCTTTTCCAACCTAATTAACTCTATTATACCTGTAGCATCTAAACTTGCCCATAGATACCAACCATACTCCCCATACACGGTGGGAGGCTCGGGGAGTGGGGGCTCTTCTTGCCCTCACCTGCACATGGAGCATATGGGGCTAACATGCTGCCGCGGGGATGTGCAGGAGTTGGGATATAGAGCCGGGAACCCACCGGGAGCCCACCGGGAACCCTCCGGGCCCCGCTCTGAGCCGGGCCGGGCCGGGCCCGGCCGNGGCCAAGCAGGATTACCGGCAGCAGGAGGATGCTGCGCTCTTCAAGGTACCCTGGGGTCCCCGCGGCCCCCACCCGGCCCTGGGACTGGCCCCCGGGCTCCGTGTGCACTCCCGGGGCTCCCCATTGCCCGGGGCTCCCCACTGCCCAGCTCCGTGCGCACCCCCGAATCCCTTAGCCAGCTCCGTGCAGCCGAGCTCCATGTGCACCTTACAGGGCACTCTGTGCGCAGCGCTAGGACTTGGCTCCATGCGCACCCCGGGACACACCGCCCAGCTCCGTGAACACTCCCGGGGCTCCCGGCTGCCCAGGTCCGTGTGCTCCCCTGGACCCCGCACCAGCCAGCTCTCCTCAGCCCCCCGGGACACACAGCCCCGGTTCCCCACTGCCCCCTCAGCTCCCGTGAACTCATGCCCCGGTGGACCCCCTTGGACAGCCGAGCCAGGGGCCAGGTTGTGGCAGCCCCCACAGCACAGGGCACCCTCTGTCCCTCAGGCTTGGGCCGTCTACAAGGGGAAGTACCACGAAGGGACAGACAAGGCTGACCCCTCCACCTGGAAGACGCGGCTGCGCTGCGCCCTCAACAAGAGCACCGACTTCCAGGAGGTGCCCGAGCGGAGCCAGCTGGACATCTCCGAGCCTTACAAGGTGTACCAGATCGTGACTGACAGAGCCTGTGATGCAGGTACGTCCCTGCCGTCTCCCCTCCTGTGCCAGATGTGGGGTTGATACCTGAACTATGCCTGCACAAGCCCCGTGCCTCACAGACATTACCATTCCTCCCTGCTCCTCTCCCTCTCTGGGTGTCCCGGACAGCCAGCTGTCTTCTCTGGGGCTGTTCCTGCCGTTTGCCAGGGGTTCGTTCATCCGTTCTTTCTTGCTCTCTGCAGAGGACAGTGACACACAGTCCCCAGGCAGTGAGGACCAGCAGGTGAGCCTGTCCTGTGCCGTCCAGGCAGAGGAGAAGGTGGGACCGTCAAATCCCCCCCTCACCCATCAGCTGCTCCCCTGCTTGCACACTGCCTGTATCTGTCCCACGGGGCATCAGTGAGGGTCCCCTGTGCCACGCAGCTGCCAGACCCAGGCAGGGGATCTCCTGGTCCATGGTAGAGGCAGGAGCTGGCTCAGGATCTCCCACTGCCAGCTCAGCCCTCACCAAAGCTACTCCTACCCCCAGGGCAGCACTGCGGGGAGTCCGAAGAAGGAGGAAAGCCAGAACAACACTCTGGAGACTGCCCACGTGTCTCTGCAGCCCCAGCTCTCTGCCCACCCGACTGAGCGAGGTGAGGAGGGTCCCTCTTGGTGGGATAGGGCTGGAGGCAGGGAGCAAACAATTCTGCCAGGATCCTGCAGGGATTGAGGTAGGGTCTGAGGACTCCCACCCTACCCCTTATAAGGGGGATATAATGAGGCCCAATAATGAGCAAACACTGTGGAAAGTGTGGGTCCAGGGGCTTGGGCCAGGAGAGCGCCTGGGAGCCCTTGGGGTAACTGCCCATGTCCTTTTGCCACCTCATCTCTGCCCTGGTCCAGGGTGCCTTGTGAGGGGAGTCTTCTATGGCTGGAACCCAACCTACAGCCAGCTTCTTCCTGGACCCCAGTCCTACCTCCCTGTGGAGAATGTCAACAATTCAGGTAGGAGACACACTGGTGGGCAATGCCTTGGGTGGCCCCGCCAGCCTAGACTTCCCATGAACTGACCCTCCCCTTGCCCCAGACTGCTGGCTCCACATCCGCCTGTACTACTGCGACGTGCTGGTGAAGGAGGTGACCACCCGCACGGCCGAGGGCTGCCGCATCACCACCAGCACCGTGCCGGCCGACAGCGAGCACCTCTACGGCCCCTCCTGCATGGAGCAGATAAAATTCCCCACACCACAGGTGCTCAGTAGCCACGGCCACGTGGCCTGTATGACCGACGTGCTGGAGCGGCTCTTGCCCCACCTGGACCGTGGGGTGCTGCTGTGGGTAGCACCTGAGGGGGTCTTCATGAAGCGCCAGTGCCAGGGCAGGGTGTACTGGAACGGGCCACTGGCCCCGCACAAGAACTGGCCCAACAAGCTGGAGAGGGAGAAGACCTACAAGCTGCTGGACACACAGCAGTACATACAGCGTAAGTCCTGGGAGACCCTGGTGCCCTTAGGAAGAGGGGCAGGTCCTGCCCTGGTGTGGCTGATGGGGGCTGTAGGGACCCCACGTCCCCTGACAGAGTTGGTGTCTTGCAGAGGTGCGGGAGTACCTGAGCAGCGGGCAGCTCATGCCGCAGTACCAGATCTACCTGTGCTTCGGGGAGGAGTACCCCACCAGAGCTGGGCACCCCTTCCAGAAGCTCATCATGGCTCATGTGAGTACCCACTGGGGCTGGCCACCCCCGAGCCAGGCACGGGGGACCATTGCTATGTGGGGACACGGACCTGTGCCCATCCTCTGTCGTTCTGTGCCTCCTCAGGTGGAGCCGGTGTTCGCACGGGAGCTCTTCCACCATGCCCAGCGCTTGAGGCCAACGCTGCTCTGCAACTCCCCCCAGCCCTGTGCCCCTGGCACCTCCAGCCACGTTCTCCATGTCCTCAAACAGCTCTGCCAGCCCTGAGCTGGAGAGGGAGAGGAGAGCCCAGTTGCCATAAAGTCTCAGAGCGGGAGGCTCTGACCCCCACAGCCCCACTCCAGCTGCGTGCCTCGAGGCAGAGTGCACACGGTGCTCAGTGTGCGAGACCAGACAAGGACGGATGTCAGCTGGGGTGGGCGGGTGCTGCTGCCCCTGTGATTGCTGTATTTATTCCCCAGGAGTCCCCCAGGTGGGATTTGTTGCGTGCCTGTTCAGCAAGCCGGGGCAGACCCAGCTCTGTCCTTGCACCTTGCGCTGCCAGGACTCGCCGTTTGCAAACCTTAGAAATAAAAGGCTGTGTTTTCATATCGGTGTTGGGGGCTGGCTCTGGTTTTGGGGGCCTGGTGCTGGTCCGAGCGGAGCACAGGTGGCTGGGGAAGCTGAGTCCGGACAGAGCCTCATGTGGGCAAAGGCAGCTCAGCCCCAGCCACAGGGAAACAGCATGAGGCAATCCCCTGCCCCAGCGCTGGCTCCAGACCTGTCCTGCCCCTTGTCCCAGCCCCTCGGCAGGGGTGAAGGCAGCAGTGAGGTGCCCGTTAGCTGCTCTGCTGACCCAGCAACACAGAAGCCTGTCCTAAAGGCACTCACTACCCGTGCCTCAGTTTCCCCTCACGAGTGGTGTGATGGGTTTCCTGGGGCCCTTGCTGCATCCAAAGTGTTGGGAGCAATGCAGGGACCTGGCACAACAGAGACCTGGCACAGGATCCAGCACAAGCCCAGGCTGGGACAGGGGCTGAGGCACGGGGATGGGGAGGGGGCAGACGGGCACCTGAGGGCAGGCAGCACCCTCAGTCCTGCCAACATCCCTCACTCAGCCTCACTCCAGCCCAGCCGGAGCCCGGCTGCACACCGTGAGCAGGGCAGGACGAGAACCAGGCCGTGGGAACCTTCCGTGGGAAAAGGGGCGGGGGGAGCCGGGGGCTGTGCCCGCCTCTGCCCTGGGGAGGCCGCGGCCGTGCCAACCCCGGGGCCACTGACTGCTGGCCGCAGGCCTTGGCGGCGCATCCGTCCGTCTGTCCACAGGGACCAGCGCTGGACGGCAGAGCCCCGCTCCGCCCTGGGCGGCCCCTCAGAGGAGGGGCCCGCCGCCCCCTCGCCGGCCGGCGGGTTTTAACGGGCCGTGCTGGGGCCGTGCGGCAGAGCGGGATCAGCGGCAGCGCTGGAACGGCGGCGGCCGCCCGGGAGGATGCAGCCGGACCTCCCCGTCGGCGGCGCGGCGCTGCGCAGCCCGCCGGCCCCTGAGCCGGCCGCCGGCTCCTTCCCCAGCGCCGAGGCCACCAAGCCACCCTACAGCTACATCGCCCTCATCACCATGGCCATCCAGAGCGCGCCCGAGCAGCGCATCACCCTCAGCGGCATCTACCGCTACATCATGGGCCGCTTCACCTTCTACCGCGAGAACAAGCAGGGCTGGCAGAACAGCATCCGCCACAATCTCTCCCTCAACGAGTGCTTCGTCAAGGTGCCTCGTGATGACAAGAAGCCGGGAAAAGGCAACTACTGGACCCTCGACCCCGACTGCTACAACATGTTCGAGAACGGCAGCTTCTTGCGGCGCCGCCGGCGCTTCACAAGGAAGAGGGGCCTGCGGGATGCACCGGGCACTGAGGGAGACGAGGGGCGCGGGAAGACCCCCAGACAGCAGGCGCGAGGGCTGCCCGCTGCCCCGCTGCCGGAGGAGGGGAAGGCGGAGGGGGGCTACACCTCGCCGTCGGCCACAGGACGCCTGCCGAGCCCTGCCACTCTGTCTGAGGGTGCCGGGGTGCCGGGGTGTGCTGAGCCCTGTGCCCGGCGACAGCCGCCCAAGGCCAGGCAGCCCTGCCTGTACCTGCCGGACATGCCACAGCCCAAGGGGCCGTTCTTCACGCCCCCCGAGAGCCGCCCGCCCAAGGAGACTGTCTTCGGGGGGCTCCCGCCGGCGCTGCAGCTGCCCCGGCCAGGTCAGTACCCATTGCCCAGCGAGCGCCCGGCCCAGCACCAGCACCCTGCCCTGCTGCCCGCTCTGCTGCCCACCCAGCACAGGGACCCCCCGCAGGACTCGCCGGCCACCCCAGACACCCCCCCGGGGCAGCTGGAGGGCAAGGAGCTGGCTGCGCCTGGGTTGGGGCCGTGTCAGCCATTCGGGCAGGTGCCACCTGCATTCCCCGGCAATCTCCTCGGCACGGGCAAGCCCCCCTCATCCTGCTTCCTGGAGGGAGAGGGCTACACGCAGCCCCACCTGCCCGTGTTCGGCTCCTTCAGCCGGCCGGGCCCCGAGGCGCTGGGCAGCAGCTACCAGTGCCGGGTGCAGGCGCTGAGCTTCTGCATGAAGGAGCGGCCCTGCGGCACAGCGCTGGAGCATCTCCTGGCTGCAGCCCCCCCGGGCCCTGCCGCCCCCCGCCAGCCACCCTTCGGGGCCATGGGGCCACGGGCAGGTGAGCAGAAGGAGCCATGGGGGCCGGGGACCGCGATCCCACTGCAGGGGGGTAATGGCTACCCCCTGGGGCTGCCCCCCTGCCTCTACCGGACACCCGGCATGTTCTTCTTCGAGTGAGGGACTCCCCACCCTGGGACAACCCAGCACCCAATAAAACACATTCCCCAACGCTGCCTCTGTGGTCTCTGCGCCCCATTCGAGGTGGGCAGTGGGCAGGGGCAAGCTGGGGACCCTCAGCCCCGGCTCAGGTGCTGGCTGGGGGACACACGTCCCCAAGGCCACCTGGCATAGCCCACATCCCCACCAGTTCCTCCGTCAGTGACTGGATGGTGAGGCCATGCAGGGACGGAGCATGGCCTGGGTCAGGGCACCTACACTCGGGTCCTGTGTCCCTGGGAGATGCTGGGGTCAAGGTCCTGCGACAACGAGGGGCCAGGAGCCCCTGAGGCACCATCCCATGGTAGTGCGAGGGAACTTTGTCCCTGGGGATCAGGGGAATGTGCCGCAGCAGAAGTTGTCCCCCAGTGGAGCCCCACTGGCACCTCCCTGTGCCTGGGACCCCTCCAAGTTCCTGGCTTTGCACAGGGTGTCACACGTGGCACAAGTGGCACCAGCCTCAGTGCATGGCCCTGCAAATGGACCTGTGTTGCCCCAGACTGTGGGGAGGCACCAGGGGTTGTGGCACAGTGTGGAGGCTCTGCTGTGGGGGGGAGGGGGGATGGACAGGGGACAGGGCTCCCTCCCCTCCCTGTCCTTGCTTGTGGCTGTGTCAGTGCCTGGCTGGGATTCCAACTAGTCCCCACAGACTCCGAGACCAGGGCAGCCCCAAAGATGGGCTGTGCCAGGGGCTGCAGCTCTGATGGGAACAGCCAGGAAAGTGGATTCCTCCGACCTGAATCATGCAGGGTGGCTGCCAGTGAAGAGGCACCAGCTGAGTCACCGCTGTTGACACTGGGCTGGGCACAGGGACATGCCCCACCTGGCCAGGCTGGGGGACACTGGAGTGGGCAGGGTCCTCACACAGTCCCAGGATAGGACCTGGCCACCAGCCCCTTCCCACACAGCACTGGGACACCCAAGTCAGCACCTCTGAGCACTGGAGTGGGGCCAGAGTGATGCTGGCAAAGTGGGGGGCTGTGCTTGTGCCCCCCATCCTGCCAGCCCCAGGCTGGGAGAGGGAGCTCCCCAGGAGCAGCAATACCCAGACCCCACGGCACAGCCAGCCCCAGGATAGACACAGGGCTGGCAGGGGCTCTCCATGCTGATGTGGGGACCGAAATTCTGCCAAAGTCCCCCCAGCTCCCCAAGGCCAGCGGGACTCCAGTTTGGCCAGTCTCGGGGGTCTCTGCAGGGGTCGTGCTGGCACAGAGGGACACTGCCGTCACTCGGGGGCCGGGAGCACCGCGGCCGCGTCAGCTCTGTTATCAGCCCCCAGACAGCTGCTGCTGGGCCATGGCTGTGTCCCAGCCCCGGGCAGGGCAGGGGGGGCCGCCCTTCATCGTCGGGGACCGCCACTCAGCCCTGGGCCTCTCTTTTCTCCCTTTTTTTTCCCTACCCAGTGGAAAACAATATTTGAGCGCCTACATCATGCTGGCGTCTCCGGAGCGGCCGGCGGCGAGCGCGGCTGACCTCAACCCCCTCCTTCGCACGGTCCCCGGGGGCGCGGGAGGAAGCGAGTGCCGCAGCCATGCCCAGGGGCCGTCTGGTTCCCACGCAGCGTGGCCGGGCCGATCGCCCGCCCCGGCTGGGAACACACGGCCCCGGCCCCATGCTGTGCCCGGGATGGGGTCCCTGTGCTGGGAGCGGTGTGGCGCATCCCACTGTCCCCCAAACTGCAGCAGCCGCTAGGGATGGGGACTCCTGTCCTGCACGGCCCAGGAGTGCAGATCAGAGCCATGTGCTCTCCCAGCGCTCCCCTTTCCCGCCCTCACCCCGACTGCCGGTCATGGACCCGCTGTTCTCCCAGCTCTGCCTCCTCCCTGCCTCGCTCCCGGCTCGCTGTGGGTGGCCTGGCCCCACGCCCGCTCGCCCGCTCCCATCCTGGGCCGTGCCGTGGCCAGGGCTGTGCTGCACCCGGTCACGGGGCGAACCTGCTGCTGCTGCCAGGTGCTGCCAGGTGCCGGTGCCGGAGATCTGCCCGCTGCCCTTCCCTCCCTGCACTGCCTGCGGGGCTCCTTGTTTCGGCAGGCAGGGTGGGTGCCACAGGGACAGAGTGCATGGGGAGTGTGTGCTGCTCCAGGTTCTGGGGATGGATGCTGAGGACACGTGTGCGCACCCAGACTGCACTGGTCATCCATGGGGATGATAAGGACCCCTCACATAAGGGATGGGAAAGGCTGTCAAGGCCTGTGCTGGATCAGGAGCAGCCCTGTCCCTTGTCCCCAGGGGGACCAGTCCATTCCAAGCAGCTTCAGGGGCTCATGAGCCCTGTCAGCTGGGAACATAAGATGGGATCATGGCTACTTCCATGGGTGTCAGCACTGTGGCCCCCTTCATTCCACCCCAGTGTGTGTCTCTGTAGGGTCTCAGGGCAGGAAGGAGGTGGTTAGAGAAACCAAACTGGGCTGTGGGGTAGGGGTCCCCCCCCCGGGATGTGCTGGTGTCTGTGCATCCCTCTGCCTCAGACGTGCACACACAGGGCCGTGCTCAGGGACAGATCCTCTACAGCAGCTCAGGGTGCCAGGAATGTCCGGGGCTGATGGTCCATCTGGAAGCCCCTGGCCACCCCGCAGCAGGGCCCTGCAGCCCCTGTGGCCGGCCGGGGCCAGGGCCGGGACCGGGGCGATGCGCGGCTCCTGGGGCCAGACAGGAAGGAGACGTCACCGCCGTGGAGCGTAACTCAAACCAGATGGGGCTGCGCTGGCGTCCAGGCCTGCGGGGTGGTCACCGACAGGAACCGGTCAAAGGCTGCCGGCAGGAAGCGGCTGGGAGGGACGCCTGCGGCGGGAGCCGGAGTCCGGGCTCTGGCAGCCTTAACCTCTTCAGGGCCAGCCACAGCTCCCCTGGGCAAAGGAGCACCAGCACCCCCCAGCCCTTGCCTGGGCATCCCACCCCATATGGGAAGATGCTGAAGATGTGGGGACACCTCTGACTGACAGCTGATCCATCCACCCATCCACCCATCCATCCAGTCACTTCCCCTCCCCCCATCCCCCTGGGGGGCTCAGAGCTGTTGGGTGTGGAGACCAGAAACCCTTGGCACCATGCCTGCACAGCCCTGCCCAGGACGTACCAGGTGGTCCCTGTCCACAGCACAGCCTGGACCCATCCCCTCTACCACAGCGATAGACGCTGCTTCCCATCCTCATCTCACTTATCCTGCGACTGTCAGGCCCCACAGGTGGGAGTAGGGCCTCCCCAGCCCCCCGTAGTGGCAGGTGTGGGCTGTGGGCAGACCTGTACATTTATTTACAAGAAGGCGAGCACTGTGGAGGGCTCCATTACGGGGCAGGGTCCCACCAGCCCTGGCTGCTGCCTGGTGGGGACAAGCCTGAAGCCCCTTCCCCTGCTGCAGCCAGTGGGGGTGAGGGGCAATGTCTCCCTGTGTCTCTCCCCAGTGTTTTTCCAGCAGGCACAGAGGGCACAGGCAGCTCCAGAGCAAACACACAGCCTTGGCTTGGAGGAGGCTCAGCCATGGCAAAAGCCAAAGCTGGAGGACCTCTTGCCAACCCCCGATCCCCTCCTGCAGCGGGCAAGGCTGGATGCTGCAAATCCCAGGGGACGCCCATCCTCCGGCAGCACCGGGGAGGCACAAGGGGTGCAGGCAGAGAGGACGGGGATGGGGACAAGGCGCAGGAGCGAGAGCAGCACCCCTCTCCCCAGTCCGAGCAGGTCCCGCGGAGCCCCCGCGCAGGGCGGGGAGCTGGCGGCCGCGGCCGGAGCGGCGGAGCAGTTCCGGTGTGTTGGTGGTCGGGTGAGCGGTGCCGGCCGGAGCGGGGAGCGAGGGCCAGCTGCTCTGCATTAGCCCGCCTCGCTCATCGCGCTCTGCCGGGGACGGGTGAAGCAGAGGTTGTGTTTTTCCCCCGCTGGCAGAACCGAAGGGCAGGGAGGGCAGGAGGAACACAAAGCCTCCTTCTTTCCTCGTTGGCTCCCAGCTGGGGACGCCGCTGGAAGCGTGCTTGCCGCTTCCTCCCTTCCTGTGCGAGCAGCAGCTCGGGGCCAGCTCCGCTCCCACATGCCCAGCTGGCCAGGAGGAGGTGCTTGAGCGCCGGCTCCGGTGCCAAGGTACCAGGGTGAGGGTCCGCGGTGCCCTCCAGCATCATCGCCGAGCCACAGAGCTGGGAAGGGAGGTTTAGGCAGTGCAGGGGCCAGCGGCAGCGAAGGCAGGGCAGGGCTGCGGCATTTACAGGCAGAGAGGGCACGTTTTGAGTCCAAAAGCAGCAAGCACCAGGTGGCCGAGGCAGCGGGATCACACCGGAATGGCCTTCCTCCTCCGAGGGCACGGGAAGGAAGCGTGAGCAGAGCAGAGACGCTGCAGGTCGGGCATCACGCAGCCGGGCCAGGGCCAGAGATGAGATCAGAAACCTCCACTCCGGAGCAGCCTCACAGTCTGAGCAAATCCCGACGGGAGCATCGGCTCGGCGGGAGTGACGAGGGCTGGAGCCTCAGGAGCCCCAAGGCCACTGCGAGCACCCCCAGCGGTGATGTGGTCCTGAGCGCAGTGATGCCGCCCGGGGTGGGACCAGCTCGGCAGAGCTGCTTCAGACTGGTGGGGGTCCCTCTCAAGTGGTTCCTTTCTGGCCTCGGCTCCCCTGGGAGCCCAGCTCAGATGCCCAGCGCTGTCAGGGACCCCGAGCTGGTGATCTTCCTGAAGCGGTTGGCAGCGCACACCCCGATGAAATTTTTCTGTGAAAGGGAAGAGGAAAGATGCTGATCCTTTGGCAAGGGTTGTGGCACTGGAGGTTGAGCCAGACCCTGCTCTGGGGCCTGACACTACTCCTGCCCCTAAAAGCTGCTCTTGGGATCGGCTCGGGAGTAACCACCACATGCTCGATGGGGGTCTCACCTCCATCCACGCTCAAGGGTGCCCAGCCCTGTGTCCCAGCTGCAGCAGCACAGCGAGAGAGAGCATTCTCCATGCTCCAGATGCCATCCCCCAGGACAGGCAGAGTCTGGCAGCCCCCTCCCAGCCCCCTCGGAAGCTGCTGACCCTCATGCCCTTGCCGGCCCCCCGCACCTTCCAGCGCCGCCTCATGACGTATTTCTTGAGCAGCACTTGGGACTTGAGCCGCCGGTTGGAGCGTTTGGCCTTTTCTGCCAGATTATTGAGCCAGGGATGCTGCAGGCACTGGTCAGCACTCATCCGAGCACTGGGGGCGAGAGGAGCCTGCGTCAACCCTGTTCAAGCCCCTCACCCCCTACCACACCCTTCTCCAGCCACTCCAGAGCCCCAAAATCCCATAACCCTGCAGGACGGAACCAGACGGAAGGATGTGCCCAGGGACCGGTGGGGCTGGGCAGGACCCTGAGAGGTCCAGGACACCCTGCTTGGGATAGGTGTCCCTGGAGGGATGCAGGGCTCTGTTGGGGACAATCAGAGTGGGGCAGAGGCCCTGGGTTTCATTCAGTGCAGGACCCAGGGGATGCTGCAGGTCCTGGTGAAGAGGCAGCATGTGGTACCCAGGGCTGCTCTGAGGATGCCCACCCCAGGACCCCATGGCCACTGCCAGCCTCACACCTCTTATCCTTGATGATGAGGTTTGAGACGAAGTCCTTGGCCTCATCAGAGACGCTCTCAAAGGTCTCCTCATCAAAGTACCAGTTGGCAGCCAGGACGTTGTTGAGTGTCTCGGTGTCATCGTCACCCAAGAAGGGGGAGAGGCCACTGAGCCTGGGGGTGCAGGGAGGTGAGGAGTCAGGTGCTCTCAGGCTGCAGCACCTCCCAGACCCCCTGGAAGAGAGGCAGTCTGGACAGAGCTGCTCCAGGGATGTGCTGGCACTGTCCTGTGCTCCTGTCTGCAGCCAGCCTGAGCCTCTTCCTGCCCCCCAGCCTCCAGCCCCACATGGTCATCTTCCTATCCAGGACCCCCCACCTGCCACCAAGCAGCTGGGTGCTTGGGGACAGCTCTGAACCCAGGGGAGCTCTGTCCCAGCACCACAGCTCCCCAGCATGGCACTGGCAGCCCCTGCCCAGCCCTGACATACAGCATGTAGGTGATGACGCCCATGCTCCACATGTCGGTGGAGTAGGAGACCTGCTCATAGTTGACCACCTCAGGGGAGAGGAATTCAGGGGTGCCAAAGTTCACCTTCAGCTTCTCGTTGGGATTGTACCTGCAGCCAAAGGGGGTGCAAGTCAGCAGAAGGGGGACAGGCTGCTCCCCCAAACCACTGCCCCTCTCTCAGCAGATGCTGCCCTCCACAGCTAGTCAGGGAGAGCCGTGGCCAAAGCAACGGCCTAGAGCAGGTCTTGGGGCTCCTGGTACCCAAAGGCACACAGAAATGAAGGGTGGAAGGGGAACAGGGACGAGGGATAAAGCTGAGGAAGAAAACCTCACCTTCGAGCCAGCCCAAAGTCGATGATCTTCACCATGTGCCCGGTGGCAGAGACACAGAGGATGTTCTCAGGCTGTGGGGACAGGGTGACCATTGCCCCACCACTGAGAGAGGACATCCCCACTGCATGGGTTCTGCAGCTGACCCACACCAGAACGGTGCAGACCCACAGGCACCCCTCCCACTGCTAGCCAGTGTCCTGCTGTCACCCTTGGCCCTCTCATTGTCAGCCCCAGCCCCGCACCTTGAGGTCGAGGTGGAGGACGCGCATGTGGTGCATGAAGCGGATGCCCTCGCAGATCTGCCGGACGAACACCATGCAGTCCACCTCTGTCAGGTGGTAGTCGTCGTCGATGATCCGCTCAAAGAGCTCACCACCCTCCACACTGCATGGGGACGGACCATGGGGTCACTTTGGGGGGGCTCCCTGCTCCAAGCCATCCTCCTGCAGAGCTCCCTGCCCTCCTGTGGACCCCGGCCCAGCTCCACCATGGAGATGCTGAGCAGAGCCAGGGTGGGATGTAGCACGTTGGGGTTGGACAGCCCCAAGGTAGGCACAGGCACTCACAATTCCATGAAGAGGATGATCTCCCGGGGCGTTTCGATGGCATCGTAGAGCTGGATGAGGTTGTGGTGGTTCAGCTGGTTCATCACATCGATCTCCAGCAGCACCATCTCCTGCAGAAGGAGCCCCGGGATGGTGAGGGCTGTCAGCCCTGGCTGTGCCACTGGGACAGGCTGTGTCCCCACACCAGGGGCACACAGAGCATGACACTGCCAACCCCTGCCCGGCATCGTTCAGACCTTGTCCTTTGCTCCCTGCTTCCGGATCACTTTGGCTGCCAGCTTGAGCCCCGTCTCCTTCTCTGTGCACGTGTGAACTTCACCAAACTTGCCCCTGGGGAGGGAGGGAGGGAAGGAGGGAGAGGTGCCCACGCCATCAGCCACCAGGCTGCTGGGGACTCTCGCACCGCACTGTGGTGCTGCTCTGCACTGCCCGAGGCACCCATCCTGCCCAAGGCACCCACCCATCATGACCAGAGGAGTCCCACCGACTCAAAGCCACTACCCAAGGCTGGAGGGCAGCTTGGGACAGTGCCAGGGGAAGCACTGGGGCCCCTCCTTACCCCCCCAGGATGTCCCTGGAGTTGAGGCTGAACTGGGAGCTGACGCTGGCGGAGCGCAGGGTGACGGTGCGATGTGCGAAGGGCGCCGGTGGTGGAGGGACATCGTCTGCCCAGAGAGAAAGGATGAGGTGAGAAGGGAATCTGCTGTCCAGGGGACCCCACCTGTAGGTACCCCGGGCTGCCCTGGTGTGGGGTGAAGACAGGGACCCAGCCAAGCCTATGGGTGCAGGATGTGGCCAGGTACTGAGTGCTGTGAGCCAGGGGCTCCCGGCTGGGGCTGCACTGGAGGATGCAGCAACCCCTGAAGGGTCCCTCACTATTGCCCATGGCATCACCCCGCTGCATGGCACCAACCCTGCTCCATGGCACCCATCCCAATACATGGCACCCACCTGACTTCATGACAGCCACCCCCACCATCCCACATGTCACATTTACCCTTTCCAGGCCATGTCATTGTCCGTCACCCTCTTCAGGCCAACCCCCCTCCATGCCACCACCTCCTGCTCACCCAGGACAGATCCCACCCACAAACCACCCCATGCACCCATTCCTGAGCCACCCTTTCCCAGGCAAGAGCAGGAGCCAGCCCCATAGGAATCCCCACAGTCACCCACTGCCCCCAAGCCCTGCCATCCCCACAAGGACAGTGGTGCAGGATATGAGGACATGCTGTCCCCTGCCACCAGCCAGACAGTCACTGTCACTCCCCAGGCTCCTCTTCCTCACAGTCATTGTGGCCAGAGCAGGCCAGGAAGGGACACGATGTATTTAGCCCTGTTTACACTGAAAGGGGAGCTCGAAGGCCAGCAGGCAGATGACAAGCCAAGGACAGGAGCTGGCAGCACAGAGGGCAGTATGGGCAGCAGGCAGGGCCATAGGGTTCCCAGGCTGTCACTCCTCAGAGCATCCAGGGGGGTAAGGAAAAGACAGGTACCTCATGGCCTTACCCAATATCTCAAAAGGATCTTCCTTCCCAAAATCGGGGGTGAGGTAGGGACTGGGAGGTGGCTTTGCCTCTGTCGAAGATGGTTGCACCCCAGGTCCAGGCTGCTCTGCAACCCCAGCAGGATCTGGGGGCTGCCCGGTGGCACTGGGCAATGTCCTCTCCTGTGGGGTGCCAGGGGGTTCCAGGGGCTGCAGGTCCCCCGGGGCTGGTGGGCCAGAGCCAGGCTCTGTCAGAGCCTCTTTTGGCTCTGCCATCGTGGTCTCCTCTTCTATTGTCTCCATCTCTGCCACCTCTGCCCGGGGCTGCTCCTCCCTGGAAGCAGGAGTGGGAGGTGAGCAGAGCCCAGCCAGCAGCTCCTGAGCCCAGCACCCAGGGCTCCCTGGAGCAGCGAGGGGGATCCCCCCCATCCCAGGAGGGTGTGGTACCTGTGGCAGGCAGCCGGGCAGCTCAGGCTCTGCAGCAGGGCGGGGCGCGGGGGCTCGGGGATCTTTGGTGGTTGTCCCTCTGTCTCCTTGGATGCTTCCTCCCCTTCACCCTGAGCCTTCACAGCAGCCGTGGCCGCTGCCTCCGTGGGCTCCACAGCCCCATCCCCAGCCTCTGCTCCAGCTGTGGGAGGCTCCACCTCTGCAGCTTTCTTCCCTCCATCCCGAGCCTTTGCAGCTGCTGGGACCTTCTCCTTTGCAGGATCTTTCCCTCCATCCCCAGCCTTTGATGCAACTGTGGATTTTTCCACCTTTGCAGTTTTCTTCCCTCCATCCTGCACCTTTGCAGCTGCTGGGGACTTCTCCTCTGCAGGCTCTTTCTTGCCTCCACCTTGAGCCGTTTTTGCAGCTGGTGTTTTCTCTGCCTTTGCTGCTGCCTTCTCTCCATCCTGAGCCTTGGCAGCATCTGGGGCTTTCTCCTTTGCAGGAATTATGGCTTTCTCCTTCACTGAAGCTGGAGCCTTCTCCTTCACTGAAGCTGGGGCTTTCTCCTTCACTGGAGCTGGACCCTTCTCCTTCGTGGGCTCCTCTTTGCCTCCATCTGGAGCCTTTTTAACTGCTGGGGCCTTTTCTGCCTTTACCCCTTTATTCTCCCCACTCTGAGCCTTCGCAGCAGCCGGGGCCTTCTCCTTGGCAGCAGCCGTGGTTTTCTCCTTTGCAGCCTTGGTATCAGCTGGGGCTGGCTCTGCCTTTGCATCTTGCTTCCCTTCATCCAGAGCTTTAGCAGTGTCCGGGACCTCCTGTTTTGCAGCTACTGTGGCTTTCCCCTTTGCAGGCTCTCCTTTGCCTCCATCCTGAGCCTGAGCTGCAGCCAAGGCTGTCTCCTCTGTAGGTTTTGCCTTCCTTCCTTCAGAGTTTGCTGCAGCCAGAGCCTTCTCCTCGGTGGGCTCTGCTTTTCCACCACTCTCAGCTTCTGACCCAGCAGGGGCTTGCTCCTTCTTGGGCTTGTCCTTTCCTCTGTCCTGTGCCTCAGTTACAGCCAGGCCCTTCCCCTCCATGGGCTCATCCTTCCCTTTCTCAGGCTCTCCCACAGCTGGAGGCTTCTCCTCCCTGGGCTCATCCTTCCCTCCATTCTTAGCCTTTGCAGCAGTTGAAGCCTTTCCTCCTTTGAGCTCTCCTGCAGCCGGAGCTTTCTTCTTCCCAGGCTTATCTTTCTCATCCTTCCCTACACCCTGGGCCTCGGTGGCAGCTGGCACTTTCTCCCCGATGGATGCTGACTGCCCTTCATCGGATGCTGCCTGTCCTCCATCAGATGCTGCCTGTCCTCCATCATGCTGCACAGCCGAAGCCTCCTCTCCCGGAACTGCTTCCCGTCCATCCTGGGGCTCTGGAGCAGCCACAGCTGTCTCCTGCTCCGGCTCTGTCTTCCCTCCTCCAGCATCTCCTGCAGCCTTCTCCTGCCCAGGCTCATCTGTCCCTCCATCCTGTGCCACGGTGGCAGCTGGCACCGTCCCCCCTTGGGGCTGGGCAGCCTGGGGGGCTGCAGGTGCTGCCCTGCCCTCAGCCTCGGGGGGGGCCGTGCCGCCAGCCCCCCCAGTGTCGGCACCATCCGCGCCTCCACCCTGCTCCATGGGACGCTCCAGGCAGGAGGCGGCTGCCCTGCGGTGCTCCCGGTTCGGCGACGCTCCTGCGGGAGAGAAAGCAGCAGCTGAGGGCTGGCCGGGCCCGACACCCGGCAGGACTTGGGCAGGGGCTCTGCTCCTGCAGGGATGAGCTGCTGCCATCCAGCCGGGAGCTGTGCCCCCGCCGCCCAGCCGGCGGCTCCCGGGCTGGTGGCACCGAGCCAGGGCCCCCACGTGGCCACCAGTCCCGGCACCGTCCCATTGAGCCCCGATATCTGCCCCGCGGTGACTGATCGATGGCCTGACCCCGGCACCTGTCACCGGCTGCCTGGGGCCTCCGACGTGCAAACAGCCGGCGCGGCGCGGCCAGGGTGACAATTTAAGGCCACATCCCACCATGGCAGGGCAGGAGACAGCGGCTCTGGCCCCAGGTTGGCAGTGGGGATCAGGAGAGGTGAGCATTCCCGGCACGGCCCCACTACTGCTCCCCCTGAACCACACAGGAGGTCCAGCCATACACGCAAACCCCATCTGCTCAGGGGCCACGCAGCCCCCCACACCCAGCAGCCGCCAGCGCTGCTCGTCCCCCTGCCCAGGGGAATCAGCTCCGCCAAGGGGACCTGTTGGTGCCCTTCGCTGGGCTCCAGCCCAGCACCTGATCCCCAAATCCCCATTCTGCCCCGGGCTCCACTGCCCTCCTGTGCCCGGTCACCTTTCCTCATCCTGTCCCAAAAGACCCCCCTGTGCAGCCATCCAGAGCCCAGGACAGCCCAGCCCCAGAACAAACCCACCAGCGGCCATCCCAGTAACAGGGAAGCTGCTTGCTGGTCTACTGGAACAGGAGGTGTAGCAGAGCAGTCCCTGGGAGAGCGTTCCCACGTCCCACAGCTCAGCACAGGAAGCCCCTGGGGATGGAGGTGTTCTTCCCAGGGCTGGGGGCTCCACTATCTGCAGGACCCCCCACCACCATGCCCCAAGTCAGAAGCCATGGAGACCCCCCCGGCCCCTTTACCTGGGTCCCGGTGCAGTGGGTGGTCAGGGGGGCAGCATCCGCACTGTGGCAGCGCCGGAGGGAGCAGCCTCTTCTATCCCGGGTGTAACGGAGCCGGATTAGTGCGGGCAGAGGAGGATCCTTTACAGCAGCGGGAGCCGGCCCGCTTCGCCTTTCCCAGCACCTGTTCCTGCTGGAGCCCATTCAAAGGACACGCCACTCTCGCCTGTCCCCCGTGGGCTGGGGACATGCAGACAAGGGGCAGGGGACAGGGACGGACTCGCCTCCTGCTCCAGCACAGCACCACAGGGAGGGCTGGTACTGGGCACAGTGGCACCCCAAAACCATCCCACAGGGGTGGCCTGGGTGAGCTGGACAGGGTCCAGGTGGCTAATGCCCTCCAAGGTGCCCACAGGTGACACAAAGTGGCCACTGGCCAACCCGTGGGGATGGTGGCTGGGAGCAGCTGGTGATGGTGCTGGTCCCCTGTGCTGCTGAGCTGTGGCCAGCTCTGCCCACTGGCACTGGCCCTTTGGGAGAGCAGCTCCAAAGGACCCCACGCTCTGTGGGTACGATGTGGCACCTCTGGGCACTGCCACTGGGCCTTGATGAAGGTGACAGCAGCTGGGAACTGGGCACTGGTCAGCGGCTGCAGCCTCCCCTGGGAACCAGCTGAAAGACTTATTTTCTGCAAAATCAAGTGTTTTGCAAATCAGGGAAAGAAACAGAGGAGCTGGAGGCTCCAGAGCAGCTGGGCTGTGTGCATGGGTGCTGCACAGGCATTGCCAGCTCCTTCTGGGGTGCTGCACCCCAGGACACATTTCAGGCACAGCATGGGGCTGGATCCTGGTGTTTGCTGGAGGAGCAGGGCACTCCCCAGGGCTGGGTGCCCCCGAGGAGGCTGAGGTTACCCTGGGCTCCTCCAGCTTCTGCCCCTGCCAGCTGCCAGCCTGGTCCTGCCTCCCAGCTCCCCATCCCACAGCCACACAACGCTCAGGTCCTGCCAGACACCAAACCTGGCTGCTTAAACCTTGCTTTGCTTTCTCCTTAGTTTAAACCTCACCTGTGGCAGGGCTGGATGCCACAGCAGCGAAGGAGGTGGGGAGGCTGCCCTGGCCAGCACCATCCACAATGGAGGTGAGTCAATGCCACCAACACAAGCAGCAGCAGCCCCCCAAGAGCAGTGCTCGCTTTGCCTGCAGCACCTCTCAGGAGGACCAACACTGCCCAGGCAGTGCTGCTGCTCTGCATTGCCAAATCCCAGCTCCCAGTGAGCCACCAGCATCTGTGTGCCATGGCCTGGGGTCAGAGCTTGCCAGTGGTTCACATGTGGCATTGAAAGCGAGACAAGCCAGGATGGGAGCACAGCTGTTCCCCTGTCCTTGAGGTGCTGCTGTCCCACCTGTCCCTGCCCTGGCCTCAGGCACCCACCATCAACACCTCGGTGCAAGAGCAACGCTTGCTCAGCGGGACACAGCCAGGTACTCCTGAGCAGACATGGAGCTCTCCTGCTCCAGCCTTCACAGCTTGGATTTGTGGCTTCAGCAAGGCCAACTCCTTTCCTAAAATCCATGGCAGGACCTGGAATGTGGTGAGGACCAGCAGGGATAATGCAGGAGCAGGCACACAGCTCCAGCTCACTGATGTGCTGATGCAGTTGTGTACAAGCAGAGGCTGGAGCATCACCAGCATCCACAGTTCTTGGTGACAATGACACCCATGCTGCCCAGTCCTGGCACAGCCACCACTCCTGTGATGAGTGGGAGTCCCCCACCTTGGCCTCTGTAGGGCCACAGTCAGGAATAACTGCTCAGAAGCTGTGCCTGGCTGGCAGGGACTCTGCCCATCGACTGTCATCGCCAACACACAGTTTGGAATTGCCTCTCCTCTCCTCCAGCTGAGGGCTGCCAGCACCTGGAGGCCACCAATGTCACTTCAGGCACATACTGCCACCACTCCTCCAGCCTTCAGCTCTGCATCCTCCTGGCAAATCCCAGGTGGAAGCAGCACATCCATGCCCAGGCATGAGGCAGGAGCCCATGAGCCAGAGCCATGCCCCACAGCCCACTTGGAGCTGTTGGTGTGGTGGACACGGGGATAAAATTCTCCAAGGAGAGCAGGAGGAAGCACCTGGACACCAGCCAGCCTTCCCGGGATGCCTGCAATCTTCCACATCCTTGGGAGCAAGGCTGGTCTGGCCACAAATCCTTGGGACAAGGTGAGGAAGCAAAGCCCTGGGCGTGGGTACTTGGGGGCCATGGTTCTCCAAAGGCAATGGGTGACCATGGTTTGGCATTATCACAGAGAAAATTCATTTGTGGGCAGAGAGAAATAAGCTGAAATCAGACCTTTGGGAAGAAGGAACTGTAGAATTGAAGGGCAGTATCTATTGCACCCCAGGATTTTAGATACCTTGGTCCAAAACCACACACCCCACAGAGCAGCACAGTGCTCTGGGGCTCTGCAAACCAGCCACCACCCAAGCTTCTCAGCCTGGGATTGGGGTTTTTTTTTCTTCCCATTCAGGAACTTAAGCCAGAGCCTACATTGGCTGCAGCTGGGAAACAGCCTGTCCTGGGGCTATCTGGCAGCGCCTCAAGCACGCTGTTCCCTGGCGACGCCGTTGTCACAACTGCGGCAGCACACTTTAACCTTTACGTTTACCCTGGGAAGGGAGGCTCTGCGGGGCCAGAGCCGGCCCATTCCCGGGAAACCCTACACCCCGGCTAAATCGAGCGGCAGGGCAGGCTGAACAACATCCCCAGCTGAATCCCAGCCATGCTGCTGAAACACAAACCCGCCGCGCCGTCTGGGCTTAACTGCTGCCATCGGTACCAGGGCTTCCACCACGAGCTGCCAGCGTGTCATGACAGGTGTCAGCAAGGTGATGGGGAAAGACAAGGAAAAATCCCAACATCATCAAAAGAGCATCCAGAGCAATGTGGACACCAGCAGCAGCACCAGGACCTGACCAGGTCCAGGGGTCCTTGCCAGGTTCAGGCCAGGTCACACAAGCAGCCACCAAGGTTTCCCAGTGGAGACAGAGGGAGAAACAAAGCTGTGATTTGAGGGCATCATCAAGCCTTTTCATAAGAATTTATTCACCAGATAATTTGATCTTACAATTCAACATGAAAGTCCAGGAAAACATTGTCTGCCTTTTAGTTCCAACTCTAGTCCATGTTCAGATCAAATTATTTTGATAACAAATTGAGTACAGCTCAACTAGAAAGGGAGCAGAGGAAGATTTTGTACCCAGATCTTCTCCCTCCACCTCCTCCCACTCCTTGCTCTCAAGGCATGCACATAACAGTGATGGGCTTTGAGTACTGGGATACAAAAATGTTTTTGCAAAAGTCACAGAGGGAGAATATAGGTTTTACATCAGTTTCTCAACCTACCCTGACTCTAAAGGCAGGTGCTGGAACAGGTGCTTAGTTAAATCCCAGTCTCTTGCCCCTGTCCCATAAATTTGTTCTCCCCAGCACTGGAAAAATCACCTACCACCATTTCCCTGCTGAGGCCTTGGCCAAATCCCATCCTCTCCAACATCCAGCTCCTTCAGGACATGATTTTTACACACTTTGTACACTAGAACAGCTTTCCCACTACGTCACCACTTCCCTCTTAATTAAGAGGACAGGTCCCAGACCCCAGCCCGTGAGAACCTGGTGGGTGACTCCAAGCTCATACAAACACCGCAGACCCTTGGAGGCACAGCTGCCTGAGGCTCCTGCCCCTGTTTGCAGGGCATGGGGAATACAAGAGGCCACGTCTGGGGGAAGATGTAATGTCTTTTATTAGACCCAAATGATACCATTGGGGAAAAAATACTGCCAAGCTGTCAGGCACACAACCCCTTCCTCAAGGCAGAAGAGGCCATGTAGGGCCATCAGGGAAATCCAGCTGCTTCATCCTTCAGGGATCGGTGGCTGCTCCAGTTCCATGGCCTCACGATCCTGCTTGCCTTCACATTCTTCAGCAGCTCATCATCATTCCAGCCTCCCCCTGACTCATCATAAATATTTGCTGCTCCTGCTGCCCACACGCTGCCTTCTCCAGAGCTGGCACTCGAGGAAAAAGCAAGGGCTCCCTGACAGCACATCTGAGATCCTGTGATGTCCCCACCCAGTACCAGATCACCGTGACAGAAATGGGGTTAAGGCAGACAGGTCAGATCCACATGGATTTTAGTTTTCAAAAAGAAGATGCTGACATGTCCCTTGTGCTCCAGCCACTCCTGCAAATTGTCACAGCAGCAGTGACAGCAGTTTTTCTGGCTCTCCTGTAACGCTCAGCTCAGGGACACAGGGCTATCAGCAAAGTCAGAAAAATGTGGCTGAAGGCAGACTGGGTGATTAGGTCAAGCTTTTGGGCCCAGCTCTGCCACAGCTACACAAAGATCCTCAAGAGAAGGGAAGGAAAAGCTGAAACTTGAGCAAAAAAGGAGCCACGTCTGAGCTCACCATTTCCAAGAACCCACACTGCCACAGGGTCTTTCATCCTTTAGTGCCAACACACTTTCCCAAGCCTCTCACTCTCCAGTTCCTCAGTTACTAACTGCACAAAACATTTAATTTTTTAAAGAATCATTGTATTTCAGGGGGGATGGCTTCTCCTCTTTTAATCCCAGCACTGAAGTTTGAGGCTGGTGCTCTTTAAAACACTCCCATGGAGACGCCAGCTGTTCTGCAATGACATCTCCTGAGCATCACACCTTTTAGGAGAATTCCTGCAGAAACGTCATCCCTTGGGTACAATACATGTTCATCTTGGAATTTAGGTCTCTAAAGACTTTCTTCCACTGTTACCTCTCACAGTCTAGGAGTAAAATAGCAATTGCTTGATGTACTTTGGCAAGAATGAGACAACATCTCTAACCCTCCCCTTAGCTGGAGTCTAACACCAAGTTTGAACTCTTTTTCACTCAAAAATCTGAATAAAAAGCTACACACTGGGAATACCTTCTTCAACAGTATCCAAATTCAGAGGAAATGAAAGCAAATGTTTTCCATAACCACCAAACAAGAAAGTTTGTCCAGTTAGGACAAATTAATTCTAAATTTCCCTTTTCCCCCACTCTCTTCTAAACAGCACAACAGTAGCAAGCAGCCCTGCTCATGGGTGTTTCAGCAAGATATAAAGGTAAGAAATCAGAGCACAATACTAAGTAAGAAATAATTATTAAAACTTTAATCTAGATGTGTCCACTCTTCTCAACACCAGCAGTTTTGTCCTCCAGCACATTTGAGCACTTGGACTATATTTAGCTCTGCTCGCTGCCCAAACTGGCCAGAGATGCTGATGGCTCTGTAGCCAAGAGACCTGCACTGGCAGGAGCTGGGACAGCAGCTCACAGCAAGTCACTTGTCAGATAAATGGTTCCCCAAATAGAAGAACTTCAGCTATAAACCAGCAAGATGGTTTAATGCTCTAATATACACAGAGAACTACTTTAAAGCGTGGGCGAGATTTATATTTGTGGTCATCTAAACATCAACAAGAAAGGCCAGACCCACACTACACTGGCTTGAAGGAACCTCACATCACTTAACACAATTCAAGCTTAATGCAGACTAAAAGGCTATAAAACAGACACTTGAAAATAGTCCTTAGTGTACAAACACAAGGCAGCTCTGCCAGATGCGCACATCTGTGTGGTCAGCCTTTACCAAAATCTCTTCTGCAGGAAAGGGCTTCAGCCCACTAGCCAGAAACAGCGAGCAGATTAGGAATTTTTATTTAGTTAGGTACACAATATCTGTATGCAATATCAAAACTTAGTTTAGTCTCTAGAGAACACAGGGTCTGTATATGCAGCAAGGCCAGGAGGCAGTGCTGGGATGTCACGGGCTCAGGTGGAGTTTAACTGCTCAGTACAACAACAGAACCAAACACAGGAGTTCAGACTGAGCAGTCATGGAAAAACAATTGCTCCCTCTCTCCTACCAAGGGAGTGGACAGGGATGGGATCTCCCTCCTGTTATCACGTGGATGCTCATCAGCACCGGAATCTGTCGGAGAAGTTGGGAGACTTCGGCATAGTCAGTGGCTGATCACTGGGCTTCACTTCTAGGCTGCGGTATTTGCGTATTGGGTTGGCCTTGTGAACCTGTGAAAAAACAAATATAAGCAAGGGCAAAACAAAGCAAATGGCTGCAGTTATGATAAAGCTGAAATTTGCAGGTGAGCCGTGGAGGAGGTGAAGGCAGGCATCTGCCTGACACCACCACACCACCCTGGGCACTGCAGTGAGGTACTGGGAAAATGCACAGCACATGTTGGGGTTGTGGGTTTTACTGAGATCATTCTGCTTTGATAACTACACATGTGCAGCTCTAAAACAGCCATCTCAGCACAGCTGCCTTCTTTGTTTGCATAGTTTTGTGGGTCTGGTTTTTTTAAACCAGTTGTGAAGTTAGTGAGTCGTCAGTTTGCAAAAGGGCACCTGGAAAAGGCAGTTTTAGCACAGTTCAACAGTGACATTAGCTCCTTAAGGATATTCCCACATTCCTTTGGGTTACTTTACAGCCCTTGCTCAGAAACAGCTCACTTACCATTTCTTGTCTTAGCTTAGCAATTTCTTCCCTTTCACGCTCCTCTTCTTGCTGCCTGATCTGCTCCTCATACCTCTCCCTCAAGGCTTCTGCGTCTGCCAATCGCTTTTCAAATTCTTGCCGTTCTTTTGCTCTTCTTTCTGTTGCCAGCTCAAAGCTTTCAGGAACTACAGAACCAGAAAGGCTCTCTAAGTTTAGAAATAGAGGAGATAACATTGGTTCAAAGACAGTCAGGTAAAGCAGAGCAGTACTAGTGTCAATGGAAGCCTCCCTTTGGAGAGCTTCCCCTTGGCAAGGGTGGTTAGGAGATACCTCCAGGCTTCAGGAAAAGAGAAAACTTTAGTCCCAGACGTGAGCAGTGTTAATGCAGACGTCACCCCATCACGGGTGTTCTCATGGGAGGGAGCAAGCACACAATTGTTAGTACAAACAAGTTTTTGGCTGGTTTTATGCCCTACAAATCTCAGCCTACCCAAGCAGTAGATGCCTTCATCTCGTTAGAAACGGGAGGGAAAGAGTGACAGCGCTACAGAAATGCCAGCTGTCTCTGCAGGGAGCTCCTCACATTCTCAGTATCCTTATCCTGAGCTGGCACACATCAATCATCTGCCAATTGCAGCAGAGCTGCTAAATACAGCTGCCATGCTGGAGCAGGACAGGGGGGCGGAGAGGAAATCCCCCTGCTCCCAGGGGACACAAGCTGTTAGGCAATTAGTTGATTAAATGCAAGGCACTATTGGCTGTGCTGATGAAGAAGAGGCAACAGCCAGAAAAAACATCATTTAATCGCATCAGTTCTGAGCTATCAGCCAAGCCCATGTAGCAAGTACTTGCAACTCTACCTGATAGCACCTTATGTTCCTTTTTGGGCACAAAAGGCTCCTGGTACATCACTGTGTTGGGACGAGCTTTAAAACATGCTGCCTCTTTCTGCCTTTTCAAGTCTTCTTTAAGCTGCAAGAGAAGAGAGCGCATCAAGTGCCAGGCAGAACGAGATCATCTCCCCGTGACCCAGACTCCAGCACTCCCCACACTGGAAAAGTCATGTTGACTTAGTCAAATCATTTCCATAGAAAATTATATTAAAGCCAAAAAGTGGTGTCACTTGTTGCCTGACAGTTGCTTTGCCAAAAATAGCCTGAAGAAAGTAGACTTCACATGAGAAAAGCAGTATATTATTAATGTGTCAATAAACTCCTGGAGATAGTCAGCAAAGGGATTCAGCTGCACAGAGCTGCTGCTTAGAAAACACCCCAGAGCTGTTTGTACAATTGTGGTAAATCCTACCATTTACCATAAGGTGAGAAAAATAAAAAAAAACCCCATTGACCAACCCTTAACTCACAGCCCAAGTCTCATGTCAAGTACAGAAAAATTCCTTGCTCAAACTCAGCTACAGATTCAATTCAAGCAGGACACTTTCTGTAGTCAACCACAACTCCATCAGCTGCTTTAAAAGTCTGGTCATTCCCATTATCTTTTTCATCCTACCTGCTGTTTCCAGCTCTGGAGCTTGGCAGCTCCCCGTTCATCCACCTGCAGATGGAACGGCTCAGGCTGAGTTGGGGTTTTGACCTTCTTTTCTGGCAGTTTAACTTGGTCAAAGTAAGGCAGAGGCATCGCTTTGAACTTTGGCACCTGAAATAAACAACTCGAAATATTTCTTGTCCTTTCCTTGGAACTTTAATAGACAACAGCAAATCCTGCCATGTTTTTTTTACTGAAGGAGTGGAATCCAAGGTAGCTTTTAATTCTTACCTCTTCCTTCTGTAGTTCTTCTATTTTTTTCTCTTTTTGTATTTGTCGCTCTCTGTCCCGGGCATCGAAAGAGAAGGGGCAAACTTCCACGTGCCTCTGCTCGGGCATTTTGGGTTTGAAGGGCACTCCATAATGTGGCATAGGGTTAGCTTTGATCACAGCCACCTCCTCTTTTTCCTAAAGGGATATTAGCATTAGGATCTGATGTTTTACTTTTGCATAGGCTGCAACTCCTGCCAAGCAAAGCCACAAAGAGCTTTGAACGTATTCCTTTAATAAGGGGCACAGCAGAGTCATGCAAACAGTGGACACTGCAAAAACTAGGAATCCAGCAAGTACCAATTTACTGGCATCCTGAACCACAAGCCCAGTTCTTCCTTTTTTGAAGCTACTCTCAATTCTACTACTCATCCAAATTAGACTGTAATTATTTAATATCCTCTTGACAAGAAGGAAAGGAAGAAGAACGTGATGCTTTCAGAATCCTGCTCCCCACCTCAGGGAGAAGAAAGGTCATGTGTAATATCTGCCTCTTGTAACAGAATAGGGAAGGATGAGAAACCTAAGCAGTTCACTTTCCTCATCCATAGCAGCAACACCTCAGAAACTCTTATCAGTGCCCTAGCATTTAAATGATTTCATTTTTTAAGAGAATTCAGTTTCTGTAAAATGAGTAGCAATAACCAGATTGCTTGAAGTGAACAGCACAGGCAAAGGTAACCCTGGAGGAACTGCTCACAGGAGGGAAGCAGCTCCCAGCCCCAGAGCATCACGCCCACATCCAGAGGTACAGCAGGCACCTGGGACCTGGGCCTGGCTCAAGCCTTGTCACAACTGTTACCTTTTCTTCCTCTCTGCCAGACACACGGGTTCTGTTTCTCAAGGTGAAGGCTGGAGACTTGGGGATTGTAACAGGAAGTGCTTTCTTCTCTGGAACACCCTGTTCAGAAGAGCCAGTAAGGAGTTACCCAAGGCCAAGTGCCAAGAAAACGCTACAGAGAAACAACCTGACAGCACAGGATGTACCCACTGTGGTTCTTACCTAATGACAGACACTATTTACTAAGATCATTAAACACATAATGCCACATAGCTACAAACATTTTGAAGTTCATTGTCATTCCAGTTCCCAAGCTTGGGTGTTATCAAACTTCTTACCACAACATCCTCTAAGATTTTTGTGGGACATGGCCTGGAATGGAATTCGAAGCGCTCTTCCTCCTGCTGCTTCTTACTCTCACGCTCCTGAATCCTTTTTTCTATTTCCAGCTGAAAGCCAATGGGTTGGGTGAGCTCCTTCACAGCGGGTTTCTTGGGCAGGAGTGGCCCACCTTCAAAGATTTTGTGATTGAGTTCTCGTGCTTTGAATTTGTACCTATGCAGGAATAATGGAGACAGTCACCAATTGTACATTGTACATTAGTGCACAGCTCTAGTTAGCAATTCTTCCTTTGCCTTCAAAACAGCAAGATTAATAAGGAAAAGCTTATGGATTGTTTTCCTAGAAAACCAAACCTATGCCTACAGGCAAGTTTTGAAGTGCATGAAGGCTGCATTGCTATATTGGGTCTGCTTTACTCAACCCAAGATCAGCTCTCCTAAGAGCACTTTCTTCAATATGAATTGTTTATATTTCACTTCCCTACAATCAGAGCTAAAGAATTATGAACAACCTAAAGGAATCTCAATGGTTTATGCTACTCATTCTTTTACACAAAAAGGGTATTCCAGAGAAGTGATATTTTAGGATCTGAAAAATATTTCCAGTGTGGTACAGTCATCCCCTGGAGGACTGGAGTAAGCCTTTACTTACTGTTGAACTTTCTCTATTTCCTCTGCTTCTAACTCTGCAGCAGTTTTGCAGGTGACAGGTCTCAAGCGGTGCTTTGTTCGGAGCACTGGTGTTTTGGGCTGTGTGATCCGAGCCTTTGCCGGCTTTCCTGAAACTGAGCCTACAAATTCAAGCCAGAGACCAGCAGTTAATGGCAAGGCCTGCAACAGACACAGGCTATTTGCTCAGAGTAGTCAAAGCATCTCTTGCTCTACCACCATCTCTGTGGGCACAGCCAGGACCACTCACCTTCCTCAGATTTCCTGCTCCTCAGATGGTAACGAGGGGGTGTGCGTTTTTGGAATGCTTCTACCTGCTCAGCAAAGGACACATATTCTGTTGTGGCCTCTTCGAGCTTTCTTTTGTTTCCCTGGGACAGATTGAAAGGTTTGGGGACAGTGGGTCCCTTTGGCATTCGCACCTGGAGACAGAAAACCACAGTCAGTATGGCCAGGAGGCTTTGATGACATTTCCTTTCCCCATAGATGCACAGTATCTGTCCCTTCCTCTCACTGCAAAGAAGGTAACACTTCACATTAAGCACAAGTGTTAACAGTTTGAACATGCACAAGTTATATCAGGAAACTGTATCGAGCAGATTAAAGCATGAAGTGGAATGAGTGGAAGATCTAACACTAAAGGGCTCTTTTTTCCACAAGGTTTCTTTGGACTCTTGTGGCAACACAGACACACAGGAAGTTTGCAGTCAGGTTTGCACAACACCTGCCTCTCCTGTGGTAACCTCTCTGTGGGTCATCAGCCCAAGCATTGCACAAGCAGCAGGGAGGTGATGGCAAGAATCAGTGAGCTGAGTGCTGGCAACACCCTGGCTCTCACCGGAGAAGGGGGATGCTTCCTCAGTACTGCTGCAAAATCCAGCTCCTTGTACTCATTCCCAGGCTGGCTTTCCACATTCTGTTTAATTCTATTCTCCGTGCAGAAGTGGAAATCAACTGGCTTCGTTACTTGGCCAGCAGGTCTCTTCATGGGTTGTCCTAGAAGAAAAGAACATGTAAGGACTGGAAGCCTTTTGGTGTGGGGTAGGATTTGCGGAAATAAAAATTAAAAGCATTTCATTTCTAACAACTAGGCAAGTTTTTAGAGAACTCATCTTTAACTTTTCAAAACATGACATAACCCAAGCACACCTGTTTCCAGGCAGTTTAGGGGCTGATCTACATTAAAGGGCTCCTAATATTTATTGCAAAGTCTGGAATACTTGTTTTCAAAGGTACTTGCACAGCTCTGTGCAGTACTCTCCAGCTGAGCCCAAAGCAGTTTCATTCTGCAATTCAGGCAGAGCCCACCTGCTCCAGCAATAGCTGCTTTCAGAGATTCCTCGTTCTTCTTCCGCAGCTCCATAACCTCCTGCTGCAACTGCTGCATCTTTTCCAGCTCCTGATCCTCTGTACTCTTCTGCTTGCTAGAAGGTTTGGCCCTCCTGCAGAAGCACATTAAAAACTAAGATATGCCTTCCTACTTCCCAGGTTATTAGCGTGATGTTGGTGCAAGAAACATGCTTATCTCCAACCTCACTGCAGGAACATCACAGGTTATAAAAACATCCTCTTTAGAAGAGATCTGCTTATGTTTTGTTTTTTCAAGAAATCTCACAGCTAGCTGCCATTCTGCAGACCCATTTGCTGTGTGCATTCTCAATCCATTAGGAAGAACAACTTTTTTCCTCAAAAGAAAACAAAAGCTTTCCTGTGCACAGGTTCAGCTGGTGAAATACATTTCTTTCTAATATTGTTGCCTCGACCTGGTGTTTACTAAATGTGATACCATCACATGCTAAGTTGAAGCTGAAAACACTCAGCCAGGACTGTCACCTAAATCAACTGTGATTAGCAGACAAGTCACAAGAAAGCCACGTACTTCAACATCGTTGGCGTGGAGGGCATGGTCAGTTTGCTTTTCCCTCTTGCTGGGGAGAGGTCAGGATCCTGCAGGGGCTCTGTCTTTGTGGATGCTTCTGTCACCTTCTCTCTGCTGCCAGAACTAAGAAAACAAGTTGTTAGGGCAAACCCCTCCAGTTAACTGTGTTCTAAGTAAATGACCACCTGCAGTTCTCACCACCATGCACAACATCCCAACACCTGGTGAGGCCTAAGGTATGCCAGGCTGGCCTTACCTCACCCCAGGCCCAGGTACAGACCATCCAGCTTTCCCTGGTACTCTAAGGCTGCAGAGAAGATTAATTACTGAGTTTTCAGAACTTTTCTGGAGAAGGGAGGTATACTCTAGATCATCAAGGCACAGTAGTGTTTCAATGATCACACTTCAATTTCCTGACCTCAAGCTTATCACCATATGATACTTTAGTGGTTAAGTTAATTTGAGAAATATTTTAGCTGTGACTCTTTCATAGCTAATGACTGCCTCATGACTTCCGGATGGGTAAGTTCAGACAAATTTAAAGCTGACAGACACTGAGTAACGAGTAAGAAGGTGAAGAAGCCCACGCTTGTTTCATTCACATCTCTACCTCCAAACAGAACAATTCCTTCACCATTTACAGCCATTTCTTATTTATGAAACCAGTATCAGCAACCAGTTCCAGTCACCACCCCCTAACCTTCCTGTAAGAACCTTCTCAGCCAGGTGGAAGCCCTTTCCCAAGAAACAGTGGTATCACTTTTCCCAGCCTTAAACAGAAGGATTTGGATGACGTACATTCTCATTTTCTTCAAGGGTGGAACCTCTTCCTTATTATCCAGGGCATTAGCAATTCTCTCTGCTTTGACTCTGCCCGGCTGCTTGCGCTGCTGGGTTTTCCCCTGCTTTGTAGCCAGTCTCCTGCTCGCTCTAGAGTAGAACAGAAAGCACAGGTCAGTCTTCCCACAGATCTGAGGAGACACCTGACCTGAGTAACACTTTTTATGTCAGTGCATCCCCTAAATCCACCACACAAATTGTGTTTAACACAACAATCCAAACACAGCACGATTTATTAAAGTTTCACAATCCATAAACTAAATATTCTTTGCTATATATGAGCATGCAGAGCCCCTTGCATTCATATCAAGAATGAGTTCTGCCCAAGTCAGGCAGATATAAACAAAGAAACTTTATAAGCCACCTCAGTTTCAGATATCCTCACATTCCAGAAGCTCCTGGTGCTGCCAAGTCTCATTTGACAAGTATGTGAGACACTGCATTACATTTCCACCCCAGAGACTGTCCCTCCAGCTTAGCCAGCAGATCAGGTGTCCCAATACACCATCTCCATGCTGGAGAACTCCAGCCCCACAGGATGCCCCAAGAACAGCTAGAACTGCAGATCCTGAGAGCAAGGACCTGCTTAGTTACACCAACATCAGTCATTGTACAAACTGAACACAAGTATTTCACCTCTGAGGGGCCTCTGCAGGGGCAGCAGCTCTCCAGGTTGCCAGGGACCCAACGATGTTCTGAGGGACTGCGTTGGCCTGGGCACATTCTGCTTCACCATCGCTTTCACCTGAGAAAGGGGCAAGCGTCAGCTCATCTGTATACACATGTACAGAACAACAACAGGTGAAACCACACGAGACCTTGCAGAAAACAGTTTATGAAGATGGCCCCACAAACACCAGACAGAGGCCTTTCCCTTTTGCCAGTGAAAAGCAGGTGAAATTTATTCCCTCCCTGCCACACCGTGCCAGCTTACTCATTGCTACTTCTTGAGATGGGACAGAAGACAGAATAACATCAGGCTTTGAAAAAGCAGGGCTGCTGTGTGAGGCCTTTGCCAGATTTTCTGCAGGAGGAACATTCTCCAGATTGGCTTTTTGGTCTGTAAGGAGAGAAAGACTTTCACTATACATACTGTTAGGAATTGTTAACAATACCCCAGAATATCATTATGAGGTTAACAAAGTCAAGTTACAGATGACACAATTTTAATATAGAACAAAAGAAACCCCATGCATGATGAATGATGCAGTTAACATCATGATTAATTGGCACAGAAGGCAGGCCCAAAACAAGGATCACACCAAGGTGTCATCCAATGAGGAAACAACCCAAGGAGTTGGAAGTAACTTACCAAACCAGGAGTCTGCATTGTGTACATCATCCTCATTCAGAGTTGCAAAGTTGATGCAGACATTTGGGACATCAAAAGAATAGCGGGATTCTGGCTTAGACATCTTCACAGTCACACTGTCCCCACAAGTCCTCTGCCTGCACCGCTACAGCCCTTTAGACAACAACAGGGTATCAGTGGAATCATCCCCCACCTCTTCTCCTCTGCAGGATTTGTAGGGACAGGCATTGGGACAGCCTTTGGGACATCCCCCCTTCTTGCACTTCACACCTTAGGGCAGAACTCCTCAAGAGCAATGCAGAGTTTTATCCTACTGCTGATCTGCAAAGCTAAGATTTCACCACTGTTGACATTTGCAGGTTCAAAACTATCAGAAAGATCAAGTTTTGATGGGTTTTTTTTTGTACCTGTAGGTGCTAGAATTGTATTTTCTAAGAGGAAGTAAATTATAAAGCTTTTCCAGAGAGCGATTGATTTGCACTTCCCTCACCATGCACAAAGAAGAGTTCTTACCCTTACAGGATTTACAAAGCTGATGAGATTCACTCAAGAGCACTGCAATGCACAGCCTCTCTCTCTCTCTGAAGGGCTATAAACAAGAACTAATGACACAAAGGTGCTCTTCTATAGAATAAGTTGATTTTCAAAGCAGGAAGAAGGTTCTGTAGAGCATTGTTACTGGGCAAACAGTCAGAAGGAGGGCAATGTCAGGCCCTCTTGCATTCCATAGCACTAGCCCAAGGCTGGCCAGGCTATAAACAAACTGAGCACTGTGACCCGTGTCAAACAGTCCCTGCAGTTAATTAATGGAGCACTGACAGCAAGAGGAGTCCCTGTGTCAACAGGTGATATTAAACTCAACGGAACAGGAATAAAGCCAGTGACAAAGTTATAAACCCTGAAATTACAACAAAATCTTTTTGCAAAGGTGCTTTTGTGATGCCTTGAGCAGCTGTGAGGCAAAGCCCATGAGGATGTTATAAAACACTCCCCAAGGAAATCACCTGAACTTTGCTTTTATGAACCCAAGCAATTCCAAACCAGCATATTCCTAATCCACAGAGCCTCAGCCCTAAACCATCTGTCTAGGCAGACCACACATGGTTCAAAACCCAGATGGTGTTTCTCAATAAATAACAAAATGGTCAAGAGTAAAGCAAAACAGGGTTTAGGGGTTACCACGCTGGTCACAACCACCGGCCCCCAAGGATGGGTGCACTGAGATGCCTCCAGCTCCCCAGAACAGAACTGTGATAGTTAAAGGGAAGAATGTCACTAGAGAAGCACCAGCTACACTGCTGGGAAGATGTCAAGGTAGGGCCCAAAGAAGGCAAACAGAAGAACTGGAGCCAAAACCAACTGTAACTGAGCTTGAGACACGGCTGGAATCAAATGCTTTCCTACTGCCCTTAATCAAGATAGAATTTCTGTCAACACTTTAGACTTTTTTAAAAATCAAATGCGTCATCTGCATTCTCCCCTCACCCTCTCCAGTCGGAGTCAGAGCTCTGGGCATCATGTTTCACAGCTACTTGTGCCCACTGCTGCAGTTTCCAGCTTTTTACTGTGTAGAGTCCATATTCTTCCATAGTGTCACCACCCTCATCATCGACCTCATCACTGACCCCTTCTCTCTTCCCTCTATCCCAGACAGAAGAGAATACTCAGGAAAAGAAAAGGATAGTATCACTGCCTCAGTTGTTTCCTGAAAGAGACAACAGGGAGGTAAAGTTATTGTGACTGAACTCCAGAGAGTCCATTTCAGTCAGATGAACTCATGGCATCCACTTCTTAAATCCTTACATATCCTCCAAGCCCTGCCCGGAACAGGACTGACGGTGAAGCCGCAGCTCACTGAAAGGCATCCTGCTCCTCCGCCCACTGACTCGGCTGGGACAGGGATCAGCCGGGAATGCTCCGCTGATTTATGGCTCCTGTGCCCACCACAAGGCACCTCCAATCCCAACAGGCTCTGCCAAGCACAGCCTGACACCCGCTGCCCACTCCCTGCATGCATTTTGAAACACCTGGTCGTGATTTTGACAGCACAAACACATTTATCTCAATCCAAAATTCTTCCTCTCCACCGAAGCATTCATCCACCAGGAGGGAGGCGTGGAAATTTTTCCTCATTAATAGGGACGTTCCCTAATTAGCAGGCACTGCGTGCATTTCCCTGAGCGTGATTACATGCATGCTGTAATCCTACATGGATTTAAAGCATGACCTTGCTCTCCCCAGCATCCATCACCTCCTGTGTCGACACGGGTGTCTGCAGTGAGCCAGCCAGGGAACCCTCACCCCTGTTCTGAAGGATCAGCTTTCACCTGGTTTGCAGAGCTGCTGGGGCAGGAAAGGAGGATCTGATCTTCTCGCTTGCAAAAACACCCCAAATTCCTTTTATAAAGCAACAACTTAATTAAAACCTTAATTTTCTTTCTAGGTCTGCTGTCTCACTGACCTAAACGTGCCTCCAGAGCAGCACAGCCACATCCACATGGAGGAATCGGCAGTGGGTTCCTCTGGACATCAGGTTTCTTCTGAGTAACTACACTTTGGCACGTTCCAGAAGAGTGCCTTGGCACGGTTTAGATTAGTTAGCTTTGAAAAAGGATTACACTAAATTGGAACAAGCATTCCTATCCCAGAATAAGACTAATCCAATAGCAAGTGCAATAGGTATTTTGGAATAACTTCACACCTCGCTCTAATCCAAATTAGCTTTAAAATACTGACACAATTCCATCACAGATGTGTTCGGTGTCTTTTTCTCAATGCAGTTGTGAATTTTGTGCCAACAGCACCCACTGCTTGGACAAAGGAGCCTCCCAGCCGTACAAGCTGTGGTGTTGGAGATAGGATGCAGCATTCCAAGACGAGAACTCAAGGTCAGAGAGAGAGAGAGAATGGAGGAGTTTTGAGTCTGGGAGAGTTAGCAAGGACAGAATGATAGTGAGAGGGACACAGACAGGTTGTGATAGGACAAGTGGGAATGGCTTCAAACTAAAAGAGGAGAGATTTAGATTGGATATTAGGGAGAAGTTCTTCCCTGTGAGGGTGGTAAGGCTCTGGTAAGGGCTGCCCCGAGAAGCTGTGGCTGCCCCATCCTGATAGTGTTCAAGGCCAGGTTGGATGGGGCTAGTTTAGTGGAAGGTGTCTCTGCCCATGATGGGGGATTGGAACAAGATGAGCTTCAAGGTCCCTTCCAACCCAAACCAGTCTGGATCCTAAGGAGGGCAGAGAGATCTGCTCTTTCTTGCCACCTTGCAATGTAGATAAGGCCCTGGTGAACTGGAGATGATGCCTTTTCACAACACAGCACTGGAGCTTCACAAGTTACAGGTGTTACTTGTGGCAAATCCTAACAGGATCAGAAAGCAGAAAAAACAACAGCAGACACACAAGAAGGCTATTCTAAGCTACATCAGCAGATAAACACAAAGCAAGCTGATCCACATGCCTCAGAACCCAAGACAGGCAACCAGGAATAAGCAAGAGAAGCTTCCCCCAAGGCTGAGGCAGCTGCATGGGAATGTGCTTCAGCAATTCCAGGGCTTTCTGCTGGGCTTCAACACCAGCTGCCACTTAGGATGCTGCACTAACCAGACAGCTTTAATTCAGCCTGGCAGCTTCTTTATTGTCCTGCCACACAGAGTTTTCCATTCCTTTAATTGGGATAATGATCCAGACAAAGTTCCTGGATGCTCTTCAGCGGTTAACGTGTAAGTTGGAGCATTAGAAAGGGCTGTAATTGCCTCTCTGAAGCCTCAGTCCTGTCACCACAGCGTGGTAAGACCACAAAGCTATCACCTGAACTCCCTCTGCATGATGCCAACAGCCTCAGAAAGTCATCCTTACTTTTCCCTGAGCAGGGTTAAGTGAACACTTACAACGCGCTCTGGCTCTACAGCTTCTCCCTCCTCTCTCGTGCCCCTTACTCAAAGTTCAAATGGGCTTTTCTGCAGCACAAAAACACTGGATTCACCATCCCCCAGAACGCTGCTGTTCGATCATTTAATGCTCAAACTGGGAGACAAAGCCTTTAACTCTCCCCAGGTGAGAGATGAGCCCGCAGAGAGCTCCGCAGACCACCCCGATCAGGAGCCAAGGGAGGGGTGAAGCGCTGGCACAGCCTTTGGTCTGCTAACGGCACAGACCCACCCCCACGCCCAAAAATAAACAGCCCTGACATCCCGTGCTCCCTAAAAAAGATCCCACAAGTTTCAGAAGACATGAAGATAGGACATTCTAAGAATAGATGTTCAAGGAAAAGTAAATTATTTTTAGCTAGTATAACCTCAACTAATTGTTAGATTAAGTTGAAGGTCCTCTAGTTTAAAAAAAGCCCCGCACAAAAATAGCTCCCCTAATGCTTTTTCTGTTACTTGGGCCAGGTTTTGCCTGGTTTGCTTCCCTCCCTTTCCCGGGAAGCGGGATTTGGACTGAGAAGAATTAAGAGAGATTTACATCGTGAAATACACTGTTTCATCACATTTCGTGACTGTTTAAAGACTTAAAAACTTTATTTCTCTCCCGAGGCACCCACCCCACCGTAGGGCACACGCCTGGCCTTCCAGAGCCGCGATCCCACCCGGAGAGCGAGAGCCGCCCGCCACGGCGGCTCCTCCCGCAGCCGGCCGGGGGCTCCGGGCTCGGTTCCCCCGGGGAACGACGGGTTCGCAACCAGCCCGCAGGGCTCCG